>CAEMYA010001996.1:3273425-3302246 GCA_903131615.1 Diplodus sargus
CCCCCCCCCCCCCCCCCCAAAACCTTTTGATCCTTCCTCGCCGGCTCGTGGGGCATTCCTCCACCGAAAGACATTCCACATGAGTTGATTGGAGCAAAACAATGTCTACGCCCTTCACTCAAAGGCTACCTGATGCATCTGCACTCACACCTCCCTCCGTCCCGCCCTCACACACACAGACACTTCCTGGTAGTATTCTCTGCTTTTCTCTCGTGCAAGTGAGAAATCTAATCTCCCTCTGCAACTCCTCCACCTGTTGATACATAAATCCTGACAAGCGCACAGAAATCCCATGATACATTAATCCTCCCACCGACCAAGAATAAGATATCATCCATCATCCGGGCCATAAAGCTCATAGAATAGACTCGTTTTTTTGTTGTCTAACTTCTCTACTTGTTAACATTCATCTTTCACTAGAAGGCGTCCCACTGTTTGAGGATAATTGCGAGATCAGTATGAGTTTGACCCTGCCTTTTGCTTCTAGTCAGAGTAAATAGTGAAGATGAGGCCACTTATTTGAGTCTGTATGGGAGCAGCCCCGAGCCTCCGATGGCCGCTGAGAATAGAGCAGCTGTCAGCGGAGCAGGGACAGAAAGAATAACACGCTGTGACTTATTTGTTTTAACAGTGAAATATTTTATTGCAGCCCCCCCTCGCCCCCCGTTACACAGGCTAATGCATGTCAGTGGACTGTCAGGCTCCGGGTTGCTGCTTACAGATGTCTTCATTTATAAAACTCACTGTCACTAACACACACACACACACACACACACACACACACACACACACACACACACACACACCACTCTTAACTGCCCTTTCTGAAGTTGTGCTCAATTGCAGTTGTTCTTACATTAAATTGTATCATCATTTTTATTTTTTTTTCACTTCTCTATAAAGCAAAGACTCATGGCTGTTCAGGGCTGTAGAATATGATCAAAGATTAATATTGTGATTATTTTGACGTTATTTGATTGACAATTAGTCAGAATGATCCTTTACGCATCGATTGATTTTCGCTGGGATCGCTATTAAGTATTAACATACTTGGGGACAGTTAAAGATTTTGAACATTTTTCGATTAGCTGTGCAGAATGAAAACGGCGGTGCTACCGTGTCCTCAAAAATGTTGGGTGGCTCAAATTGTCCTTAAATTGGCTATTGACACTGGAAAAGTTTTTTTAAAAGTTACATTTTGTTGAAAAAATTGCCTGAAAATCATTCAAACCAATTCGATTGTATCATAATGTACGATGCATTTAACCTCAGCCAAAGAAGGTTTGGCTTGCCAGAGCTGAAAGGGGGGGAGCGACCAGAGCGACAGGGTAGCTACAGAAGCTAGGCGTACGGCGGGGACGATTGCGTCATAAGCACGCTGACCGCGTTTCGCTGCCTGAAGGGGAAGACAAATGTCCCAAACTGCGGTTTTAAATCTGCAAGTGTCTGAGTAAAAAAACAGCTACATCACCAATTCTGTACCACATCCTGTAACAGGGCCCTGTCCAATCAGGAAGGTTTGTCCACAATTCACCATAATGCTAGAGGTGTGTGAATGCGAGCTAATTGTGGAGAGACCACTGTGATGATGACATGGGTAGTGCGTGGGTGAATGTGTATGTGTGTGTGTATGTGCATGTGTGTGTGTGTGTGTGTGTGTGTGTGTGGTAGGTGGGTGATTGGGGGCCTGCTGGAGTATAGAGATTGAATTTCAGGAGAAGAACACCCACAGCGCAGCTAGAAGCCCACACCACCACAGCACAGCATTGTTTCTGTGCAGTTCAGCTTAATTGGCACCGAGGGGATCCATGGAAGGAGGGGGATAGAAGACCAGAAGGAAGCACAGAACATTACAATCAAAGCATGCGCATGGAGCTGATGATAAACCCGTTATCTGCCGTGTCTCCTGGGGGCCTGGGTTCCTCTCTCTGTATAAAGGCACCTTCATCCTGTTGATGCTGCCAGTAAACACCTTAGCCCTCCCCTGGTTCTGTTCACCCTGTGTGGCTGGGAGCCCGTTCTGGCAGCTAACATCACAGAATAGGACTCCTGGGGTCTGCGGGGGATCGAGCCACGTCTAATTGTCATAATGATCACTTTATCCACAACCAGTTTGGATTGAATGATGATAAGGAGGCACAGCAGAGCGGTGACAGTATCCCGTAGGGGGCAGTTGCATATTCAATTGCTCTGCTCTGTTTGACTCCTTATAAGCAAAGGGTCTTGTCAGTGGAGGAGCTGGAGGCATGCATGATAGATAAACTTCCTGTCTGGGAGTGTGCCCCCACAAACATCCCAGCTTCCCCATCTCGTGCGATCCAAACAATTCCTGAACAATTCTCAAAATTCAAAATGTGAGATGCATTAAGGATTACGGATAAAAAAAACAAAAACAAATATCCGAACATGAGAGACATTACTCTGAAGATAAGTGTCTTTGCAAATGAGATGGAGAAATCTGAAAAACAACAGTGTAGATCGTATTACAAACAATTTATGTCCAAGTCTTGCGATACTTCAGATGTCACAAGCACCATACCACAACACCCAAATTGTTGAGAATGGTTGAAAACATGCCTGTTCCATGACGCAACGAACAGAACAATATCCTGTCCGCAAGAAAGTTTTATTCACGTGCACCTTCATTTCTCTTTTTTCCTGACTCGCCTGCGTTTACTTTCCTCAGACAAGACGCAACGCCAAACAGAAGTAGAACGAATGTTGACTTGCCCCGCAACACCCCAACATCCCATCATGGCAGCAAGCAACAAGATATCGCTGACATCCCATAAAAACAAAGATGATAAAGACTGCTGACGAGTTTACAAGAGTTGTTTAACTGCCGTTCCAATCACCATGTGGGGCATCGAGCACAGTGTTGGGTACATCACCATGTGGGATATTACAAACCTTATAGAAACAATATGGGAGAGATTATGAAAGCCATTAACCCATCTTGTGAGAATTGGCAGAAAATTAGCAGTGAGCACAATGTGTGCTGTATGTACAGTTAATTAGCAGATAATAGTGTAATGATTAGCTCCGATCACATTTGATGAATGACTGCTTGTTTGGTGTAATTATATAATTAAATGCTAATAGTGAGCAGGCACCACTTTCAAGGGATTTATCTTGGCCGGAGACGTTCCTCACACGTTTACATAGGTGCAAACAGTTGTGTTGGAAAGAAGTGTGTTAAAGCTCTACCACATTACTCCCATACTCTGGAACTGTAGCAAGCAATATTTCATACTCCATTAGCCAAGTTCCTGTTCCCGTTTGCATCTGTGTTACCTCTGTAATCCTTCCAACACTGTTAGCACTGTGAAGGCAAGCTCACTCCTACCTTCAGGCCACTCTGCACCAGCTTGTGGATGTCCAGGAAAGGCTCCTTGATTAGCTCCAGGTCATGGTTGAGTATCCTGACAATCCCCTCCCTCTCCAGGACAAAGAGCCGCTGGGATCCATCCCCACAGTGCACCACGGCCACCGGCTGCCTGAGACCACTCAACACCTCCTGGGCGCAGTAGCAGTTGTGTTTGTGTTTCCTGGGTAACAGGGGGAATACAAAAGGTCAGAGGCTGATGGTGGCGGTGAATAATCCAGTTAGAGGGTAGAGGGGGCTCGATAGACTTTAAAGTATTTGGAGGGAAGCATGACATAATCAGCAATAAGACGTAGACAATAGTTTCATGAACAATTTTTTTAATTGACATTCACATTTATTTGGTGGACAATTGTGTATGTGAATGCTTTACTTGTTCATCGACTTTCATTATACAATTTTAAGCAAGAGACACAACTAAATGTGCAGCAAAAATCCAGGTGTAACAACTACTGTGCCGTATGAGACTTTCTGTTGTATGACTCCTTCTACAGCCATCTGAGGCAGCAGCTACACAGTGATTTCAATCTGCAGTCTCTGATTTGAGCAACAAAGTCAGACTTCATGCCCCACATCCACCAGCTCTCTTGATCAAAGCTTACGCAAAGTTATGGTCATCATCAGTGTTGCAAATGATGATATTCTAAAGATGCAGTGGGCACATATCTGAGTCAAAGCCATAACATATCTGAGCTTCTACATCACTTAACTCCCTCGCAGCCATCTTTCCCCACCAATCCCCTCTCTTTGTTTTTACTTCTTAATTCAAAAAGACCACTAACGCACAAACTAACAAGCCAACTCTCCCACACACCCACTGGTAATGTATAATGATGGATCATTTCTTGTTCTATCCTGTTTTCTATGTGCTCCAATGGTGAGCTGCACGCCACTGGCCATGAAAATACCACAAAGTGTACCACCACTCCCTGGGAGCATTGCATGAGGAACAGAGGAGCATTTGAGCTTCACAGCTTGATTCCCCAAAACAAAGGCAATAATGTCAGCCAACAACTGTAACTTCATTTTGGCCCATTCTCCCGGCCTCTAACGTAAGAGAGTCCTGCTCACTGCCATTTATCTGATAACTATCAGAGGATAAGGAGCAGGAGCGACAAATGAGCCCCCTGAAGTTATTTGACTGAATGTTGGTTGCTGTTATTCAGGTGCACATGCTGCTTGGCTTTCTTGCCTCGGGGAAAGCAGAGATGAAAGGCATCCCCCCATGGACAAAAGGGCAAAGCCCTCTGTGATGTACAGACCTTTGCAGTGAGGGAGGCAACCAGAATGACGCAGGATAAGCATTTTCATTATGTGAGCAAAGCTGAGCAAATGCAGTCTGGACAAACTTTAGGATTAGAGGAGAGATGGCATAGCATTTCTGTCTGAGAGTATGGTCCATGTCAAAATGGACTAGTGAACCCAGAACATGTGACCGAGGCTAGGGCTGTTTCAATTACGACATAAAAATCACAGCTGAATGTCATGAATCTAAAGTTCTAATGAAGCCTGAAAAGAAAAGTTCACTTGGCTGAAGCACATTAGGAAGAAGCCAAAGCTCATTCAAAACACTATGTACATCTTCCATAATGTCATTCAAACGGATGAAAAAGCCGTGGTAAAAGTCAAGCTACAAACCTGGTGCTGATATCTTCAATTTTTTCATCTCCCAAGTAGTTGGAGTCTTGCCCTTGTGGTTGCCTTCGTTGAAAATCTGGAAAGCACAGACTGGTATCCCTCCTCCCATAGTATTGGCAGAACTCATCCACATCGGCTTGGAACAGTTCTAGCAAACACAACAGATGCAGAGAGAAGGTCAAGCACGTACTGTAGTTACTTCAAGACTTCATAAACTGCCTTCATGTAGACGTCTAAGCATTGCGTTTTACTTCTTATATTTTGTGTGCGCACACTTGCTGTAATGTATGTGGCTTTACCGTATATGTGTACATACATGAGTATGTGCAGGACAAGACAAAAATTAAGGGAGAAAGAGGGAAAGGATGTGATGTACTCGTGTGCTGGGGAGGGTTGGAGTTATGCTTGATGAGCCAAACCAAATCCTGGCTAGACTGGGCTCAAATGAACAAGTGAAGAGAAACTGGGCCAAACCAAATGGATCACAGATTAGACAGAGTTCTGCAGTGAAGTACGCCTCCTCCACAGAGCAAAAGGCTACATTCTCAATTTAAGTTTACACTGGTAATTTTTGGGATTTGAAGAATAATGTTTTGTGCACAAGCCTTAATGGATTCATATGGAAAAGGACTGGGTGCTGTTTAAATCTGATCAATAGCACAGTAATCAATGATAATAGAAGTTTGAAATACACCCAATACAAGGTCAGGTGTGATCAGGGAAGTATTATTCTCTCTATCTACAAAAATATCCACCATCAGCTGGCTCATTGGTGAAATAGGGTTGCTAGAGTTGTTTAGTGGCATCCCCAAAGTAGTGCTCTTGAGAAAGCTGTTATACCAAGAAGAAAATGACATTATAAATGACGTATGTTACCCTAGAATATAAGCTCAACACTAAGTTTTGAAAGGACTTTGAAAGATGTTAGATCAAAAGCAAGGGGAGCCTTTCGGTACGATTACTCAAAGTATTGAACTCGATATCTCATTGAAAATCTTGTCTAACCTCATTGTTTTGATAAAAAAAAATGTATTGCCAGGCGGTCTTTTTTTAAATTCCGACTCACAACACAGGCAAAGAAAAAACTTGTCCACAATCACAGACACTGACCTCTCAAGTGAAGTTATATTCAGCTCATCCAGCTGTTGAGGAAGCTCTGCACACACAACCTTAACATACCCAGATACAATTCCAACCAAACTATCAACAAAAAACCCTACACCGCTTATCAGAAGAAAAAGGAAACAATTGGTCAAACACTGAAGCAGAAACTGGGAAAGAAAATAAATAAAAAGTCTCCCTGCACACTAAAGTAGAACGGTACACAATATCACACCTGCTACTGTCGCCTATAAAACTCAGCATGACGAAAGATTTGTCCATGTACAAAACTATGTTCATTAAATTAATGTCCGCTATCGTTTAATCCCGCAGTTCTTGGGGATGACCTAAGCACTTGTTTTTTTCTTTCAAAACAGGTGTGATGGTTTTTTATTAGTGGGCAACACATGGTCACAGCAGGAGAAATGAAACAATCAACCTATCAAATATGGCATGTAATACCAGATAAACAACATTTTTTTCAGGTTGAGAGATATTCTTGGCTTGCATTTCAAAACAAAGCGAGGATGCTCACGACATGCTTAGGGAGTTGTCTGACGGCAACTTTCAGCCCACAATTCTGACAGTAATTTTTTAGTTCCCTTACGATTTGCTTTCAGATTCTTCTATTACTATATATCGGTGTGGATTTGGCCACCATAGATCACTGTATTCTAATAGAGAAAACTGGGAAAACAATTTGCCGTCTCTCGCCTGGCTCGAGAATGGTTCAAGTCTGATTAAAATGATGGAGTACCTCAGGGCTCTGTTTGTGGCCTTCTGCGTTTCTCTTAAAGTTCACCTCTTGGCCAAATCACAGGCAGTAATGGAATGGATTTCAACTGTTACGCTGATGACACCCAGCTGTGTGTGCCTGTAAAAGATGATCGCACCCGCATGATTTACTTCGAGGCCTGCATGTCAGCTGTGAATAACTGGATGTCACATCATTTCCAGCTCCTAAATACTGATAACATTAGCATGCTGGGCACTGATCCCGCTAGACAACAGTTCAATCCTGTGACTCTTACTCCAGACGATCAGACAGTCTGACTCTGTTATGGCCTTTAAATCTGAACCCAAAAATCTTGTCGTTTAAACTCCCAGTTGTTGTTTTTACTCAGCCTAAATTAATCTATTAAGCTGAGTGCTTAATGTCCATGTCCCTCCGATGTTTGTTATCCACTATCATTGTTTGTGAATAAAATTGAGTTGACTTTGCTCGATTTTCTTATTTTCTATATTCTTCTAATCTACCTTGTGGATTAAAAGGTTAAACTATCATAATCCTTATTTCCCTTACCCAAAAGGTTTCAGGGCAAGGGCAAAAAGTGATCTGCATTAAGTCACACACATCTACGCTTCCAGCCTGAGCAGTCACAACATCATTCCCAGCAAAAAGCAAAGTGTGCAGTTGGTCTCAGAGGCCCTTCGCGACCTAAAAACAATCTTGCCAATATTGTTTCCTTTAGGCAATCCCTCCGAGGACAGAGGAGAACAAATACACCAGTGATAAAAACACAAACAGGACTCTCCCTGTCCCTCCTTTCATCTCCCTCTCCTGCCACACACCGACCGCAAGCGCTGACCGCACCAAATACTGGAGGTGATAGGATATCCCCTGAAACATCTAAACACAACATGAAGATCAAACACGTAGAAACACACTCACACACATGGAGTCCTGGCAATACCACCCACCCACTTGTGTCTGCAGTTATCTTAACCATGCTGGTTGCGGACCTCAGCTGCAGGGTGGGGGGATGAGTGAAGAGGGGAGGAAGTTAGAAGGGAAGAGGAGTACGGGGAAGGTGGGAGGCATCCAGGCAGAAGTGAGAGTCAAGGCAGTAAATGTCTTTATGGAGAAATGGGGGCAAAGTACACGGCCTAATCAAGGGCCGGTAGGAAATTTCATCGGAGGGAGATGACAGTTATGGATGCTGTTAAGGCTACCGTTTCATTTTAATACCTTCGCAAAACTTAAGGACGTATCATATTGTCTGGTCATGTGTGTGTGGTTATACTTGCCGTTACCGCCTCGCATTATACATTTCAAGTTGTCAATAAAGTTCTATTAAATATTTGAAAATACCAGCAAAGAGTTAGTCAAAGCAATGCAGTTAGCTGGAAGCAACAGCATTCGAACTAATTCATCTTTTGTTTCGTAGTAGGTTGTGAATTTTTATTGTAAGACATTTCAAATCTGGAAATGATTGAAAAAAAGAATGAACTAAGTAAAAGAGAAGAGGAAGCGCATACGAGACAGAGAGAGAGAGAGAGAGAGAGAAGGAGGGAGGGAGGGAAAGAGAGAGAGAGAAAGCAAGAGACAGAACTCTGTCCATATTCCCGGCTCCCAAGCGCTAAAGTTATACTTCCATCTGGTTATCTTCCAAGGCAACCTGGGTGGCCCACCCCAAGTACTTGACATCTTGATGCACTTCAGCAGTTTTACATACACACAACCTTTGTAGAAAAATAAATGTGTCATTCGTCACCACATATGCTGATCTGTGGAGGGCTGGGGGGGGAGAGCGAGCGGGGAGGAGCGCAACGGTGAACGCGGGGAGGGGGGATTCTTGTCTGGATTCCTCTCCTGGGCTTTTTTGGTTTGACTCTCTGAGCCCATATGTCTGTCATCTCGTGTGCAGGTAATATACCTCCAGACAAGTCCTCTTCCTCGCCCCTGGCTCTACGCTCTGCGGAGCCCCGGTCGCCAACCTCAATCGTAGTTCAAGTGTTGTACAAGATACGCCAGCAGGCCATTAGATGCAGACGAGGATGGGCCCAGATGGAATGTATGTGTTTGATATTTGACTTGAGCTGCGGCGTATCATGTGGGTGGGTTGCAGACAAGTGTGTTTGAAACTGTTCTCTGTTTGCAAATCTCAGCAGATCTAATCAGTTTGTGGCGACAGAGATTGGAAGAAGACTTGGCTGGAGGAGTAAAGACAGTCAACAAGTGTTTGATCATGTTTGGTATGCACTCTGAAGGCACAGGTACCTGTGATCTTGCATCCCTTCAAAGGAAATTCTTCTGAAGACCAAATGCTTTCAGGGGGCAAAAAGGGTTCCTATCATTTAGCAGCACCGTATCCACGAGGGAAACTGTTGCATCAATGAGTTTTTCCCCCCGTTCTGTGGATTTGGCCATCTTGTAGTAGAGCTCACAAACGGAGCCGACAGAGGCCGGCAGAGACACGCTTGAAATATGTTTAGATTTATGTGAACTTACTACTCAAATGAAAACATCCTTGTGGCAGAGCATGACACAGAGGATTTTGAGTGACAGTTTATGTCTGGGGGAAGGCAAGGTGCCGGGCAGTCATGTCTAGACCACAGCTAGGGTGCTTATGCATCCCGAATACAGAATCAAGCCCTTGGAGTCGAGTCTGGTGAGCAGAATCCAGGAACGGGTCATAAAATAGTTCATTTTGTTCCAGCCCTGTTTTCTGGTACACTGGTCAGGCTGAACTTGTTTTTGTCAGTCCATGTGGGATATTTGTTTTCACACCCACCTTCGCGAATCAAATATTTTCCATTCACGTGTCAGGAAATGCCTTCAAATCTGTGTATTGTTACAACACTCAACATCTTCAAAAAGTCGTTGTTTTGTAAAGGTAAAATAAACTTGTGTGATCACGAACGAACCAAACACAGACAAGAGAACAAAACATTATGCAGCAACGTTATAGTATTGTGATACACTAATATGATATTGCTCTGCTGTTTGTGAGACCGAATGTGCAAGATCGGTCTGCAGACTAATCAGCAGACTGCTGTATATACTGTGTGCGGCCAGTAATTCTGGCGATGCATTAAAGTGCAACAGTAAAGAAAGGAGGGAGGCTGCGAGCGAGCAAACGGGTGAGACAAGCTCAGCAACAAATGGAGGTGAGGTCAGATGAGGTAAGAGCTGGATAAATAAATATTCACAGACCAGACTACTGACGCACCACTTCTTGCATAAGTCCAAAAATCTGCCAGTTCTACATGTGCAGCCCGAAGTCTCAATGAGAAATGAGGCCTGCTGTGAATTTTAATTCATCACAATCACACGTGTCAGTTTTGCTTTCAAAATGCACGGGAGACTGAAGTGAGCGAGCAAAACACATGCGTACATCACCTGCTCTGTTCCTGTGTTTGCTTGCGTATCACCAGGTAACCACACACACACACGCGCGGGCTGTAATTCAAGTCACATTCACGGTCGTTATTATCTGCGTAAATTACCTGGTATGTGCCCCCTGCAGGTGTAGTAGAACTCGCGGCAGAAGTCCTGGCAGAGCCGCGGCAGGTCTGGCTCCCTGTGTGGCATCTTATCCATGTCCAGGGAGTGGAACAACACCTGGGCATTCGGGGAGCAGCGGGCACACTTGATCTCCTCCAGGAGACGTCCACATTCTGTGTTGTTGGTGGAGAAAATCTGGAGACCACACGCAACAAGAGCCAATGATTAAAAACGGTGGGCTGTAAACTTTTACGTCTTGCTTCACTTTGCGCTGGCGAGCCACCTTGTAGTTTAGGATAAGCCGGACGCTTGGTGATATAAAATCGTAAACATTACGCCACGGCGCAGGGGAAAGTTTAGACTGTGGGGTGCGTTTTTAAATCTTCGTTATCGTAAATTCTTGACGGCTTAAGACACTGTCTGAAATTATCAACAACCAACTACGCAAGATGATTTGTTGGCAAATGATCTCAGTGGGTCCAGAATGCCTTTTTAAGGCAAATATTAGCCCGTAAAACTTTTTGAGAAACTTTTGTTCCCTTACTTTGTTAGACGTACATACATCACCCCATGTGATGCGTAAAATTGAGAAAATGGAAAGTGGCTTTGATTAAATGTTTAAATCATTCCTATAATAAAACACAGACGTGTCTAAGAACTTTCCAGCCCTCAACAGACCTTCCCCTTAAACAACCCTAAATTAGACAATCCTACCCCAGTTACCACACGCAAAGTCAGTGATCTCTACTTCACACAAATGCTCTGAAGCTACAACCTACTTACAAGTCAAAACTGTATGTTAACATCTTCCGCCCATATGACACAGTGGGATACTCTGTCAACAGCATGAAGCGATACAAGATGTCGTAAATCCATGACCTCGCACGCTACATCACGCGTTAAACGTCACTGTCATCATGGAGCGTGTTTATATTCTACATGATGTGCAGATCTGACATGTGGTTAGTTTGGATAGTTATTGTTCGGGCTGGTATCGTGCTGACAAAGCTTGGCCACACAGTAATTTCCTTTTTCTTTTTTCTTGTTTTTTTTTTTTCAAAGCATCATCTGTAGAATGAAGAAGGAAGAGGGAGACAGACGGTCACTCGCATAGTGTGAAAGTCTGCAGCATCTCTGCCGCGATCTGCATGAACGTTCACACCACTCGCGCTGCAAAGACACTCCAAATTCTCTCTGGCGACGGCGGTATAGCCTCTTTCCTCATCTCCCCACTGAAAAACCATTTCTTTTTGTTTACAGTCTCGTGTACTCAAACTGAAATGGGAATATTAAAGCTGCATTACACCGATGTTTTTTTTCCACATTTCTATCCCGTCCTCCCAACATGTTCGGTGACATCCAGTTCTGCAGCCTTTCCGAGAACAATTTGTTAAACACTGAGGTTGGAACACCCTGTCTGTTTGGAGAAATAAACACAGAAATCATCTCATTCACTGCCTACTTACCCAAGTTCATAAACAGTTAAAGTCAAATTACAATTCCCATGTCTGACAGACAGATCTCGGGGGCATGAAGTGAATGGAGGCAAATAAGGGCCTCAAAGCCTGACTTTGGGGTCATTACGCAAAAAGTACACAAAGAGTTAATCCAAAAGAAATTAGCAGGATTATTTACATAACAAATTAGCTGTAATAAAACACAATGTAATCTGTTTTAGGTCAAGAGCCGTGCTGCTTGGGCAGTCAGGCAGGCAGGCAGGCAGGCAGGCTGGTAGTGCTTTGCTCTGTGTGAGGTCCATGTGTAAACACCAATTTAGAGATAGACAGGCACATCATTCCCACTCTGGTATCAACAAATTAGCAGTCTGTCGAAGTCAATTAGACCGGCAGACCCAAGGCCAACATATGGATGCCTTACACTTCGCTCGGACTTGCAGAACAAACTGCAACGGAGGGGAAAGATTTTTTTCTGTTCAGTTATTCAGAGCCGTGTTTACACAACAGGTGGCAGAACCTCTGGCACAAACCTTGACGGCCTACCTGAAGAAAAAAAAAATGTCCGGCAGATCTCTCACTGCAAAGGGCAGCGCGGACGAGCTGGGGAGGGAAAATAAATCCTAGCCTGTTTGAGGTTCCACAGTAGAACTCTGATCTGAATCCCCCTTTTGTTCTACATATTATCTAATTTCCTAATTGACGTTTTCCCCAAAAAGGGAGCTCCAGGCTGGCTATGACCCTGTATGTGTGGTGTGTTCCTCTGTCTCCGTGCCCTGTTCACTCATGCCATGTAGTATTGTGGGCATGCCTGCCCTCCTGCTCTAAATTGCCCATTGATTCTGTGTGCCATGGGCTGGCACGAGGTCCACGGAGAGTAGCATTTGTGTGCTCTCAGCCATGCCCTGTGTCCATATGTTGCTGGGACGGGCTCCAAAGTTGCCATCATCCAAACCAGAACAAGTGGACCTTTGTTTGTTGTCTTTTGCTGAATCTCGGCGCGTACGTTCCTCAAAAGCAGGGAGAAAAATGGCAATGAGGCTCAGCTGTTGCACTTTGGCTGAGGACACGCCAAAGCGGGTCAAGAGCGGAGCCATAATAAGCAAACACGGCGCTACAATAGCTAAGAAAATAAAATTGTCATTAACGTATCCCCCTGGCTATTTTGGACGTTTACATTTCGTCTTGTGAAAAGTTGGCATCCCACCAGGTTGCGACGCGCGGCTTCGTATGGGAGAACAGCTGTTCCGGGATTACTTCTTTCAACGATAGCATCAGCACAATGGCTTGTGCCAATGAAATTGCCGGAACAAACATGTTAATACACAATGCCACTCTTGGAAAGAAAAAGGAAAAGAAAAAATAAAATCACTTGTCTCCAGTGATACATATGGTCGGAGACCCCGAGAGAGCCCTGATGTCGGCAACGCTGAGCTTCAAGGAAACACTCTGTCCACTGGGGATAGGTGTTAGTAGGTTGGCTGGGGGGGTTATGGTGAAGGACACACACCTCCTCTCACAGGCATTAACACTTGGACGGGCTGACGATTTGGAGGGGGGGGGGGGGGGGGGGTGATGTTCTCCAGCTTCTCCCATTAGCGAAACCAACAAACACAATGGTGTTGTTGTTATTCTTTTGCCATAATCAGAAAGGGCTCCGTGTGTGGGCAGTGTAGTGGGGAGGAGGAGAAGTTGAGTTCGTCCTATTCACCCCCCCCCCACATCCCCTCACAAACCCCCCCACACCCCTCTTATTTGCATGACTTGAGCAAATTAAATGATGCAATATGGCTTTTTGTCGCAACACAAAGTGAGATACCACCCAGCCACTGAATGATTCGAGGAGTGGTTTACATGAGAATGGCCCGGTGAGGATCCAACGGAATCCGCTACAAGTTCGGCGCATACAGTCGCCTTTTTCTTTTCTCTCTCCCCCCCCCTGCCATTCCCGCACGGGAACTGAGCTTAAAAATGACATTACGACACGTTTTTTTTGTTTGTTGGTTTTTACACCACTTCGGTCGATACCATAACGGACAAGAGTGCTGCGTAAAAAAAAAAAAAAAAAGCGAGTGCGCGACACGTTCGTGGAACTCCCCCCTCAAAGAAAACGTCAGGCGAACACATTCCTGTGCGTAAACGCTGCGAACAAATGGCTGTTAGACGAGCTCCTACCTTGTCGGGTAACACAAACAGTTGAACAGTTTTTATCTAGTAGTACCCCCCGCTGTTTTTCACCCCCTGCTGACAGTTGTGGCGAGAAGTAACGTAAAACGGGCGAGCGATTACCATGGTAACGCCGAAGCGCAATGGACGGCGGAATTTGCACCAGATTGCGTAAAAGCAGGAAAAACCCGGTAAACAAACGGAAACGTCACCCCCCCGCCCCCCCTCGAAACCGTGGAAATTCACGCCAATTCAGACAGATGCGCGTAAAATAAACACATGAAGCCACAGATGAAAGCCTTTAGGAGCATAAACCATCATAATATAACAGTAAGGTGGCTCAACGTGTAACGTTAATGGACACTGATGGGGATTTTTCAAGCCTAAGCTTATAAGTAACATAAAGACACGCAATGTATGGCGAGTCCTCCTGACAGGATCATAAACGCGTTAAATGCCTCTGCAGGAATGTAACACTGGGCAATTTCCCCCCAAAGATTTCAGCGGCAGAATGACAATACACCCGGACTGTGAACGCATCTCCTGAGGGCATCTTAGCAGTAAAAAAAAAAACCAAACAAACAAAACATACCCTCAGCCCCTTAATGTGCAGTGAAAACGCAACGTGGTGGCCGGACGTTAACCTACCCTGGCATCCCTGCGGTGCAGGATCTGATAGGCGGCTCTCCTGGTGGGACAGCAGGACACACGGGGGTACAACCTGTGGCAAACTTCTCCGCTGCTGCTGCCGTCAAGCAACACTTTTCGCTCCCTTTTCTTCAGCCGCTTGGGCAAGCTTCCGTCGTAACATCTTCTCCGCCTGGGGCTGAGTTCTCCCCTCTCACCGAATTTTGCGTCTCCACATTCCCACACGTTGACCGCGATGGCCAGGACGAGCACAAATTGCAAATGCTTCATCGTTCAAAAAATCATAAAAATCAACAAAAATATAGATATGTTTTTTAAAAATATATATAAAAAATAAGATATTCCCACTTTTTTTTTTTTTTCAAAAGAGTGGGTTTCAACCTGCAATGTAATATAAACGTATATAGTTTTATTTTGGCAGTATTTTCTCCAAGCGGAAGCCAGTTACTACAAAAACAAAACCCCCAAATAAAGAAAAATCACAAATATGCAGTATGTCAGAGCAGGTGTCCTACATTTGATTCACTGCTGTGAAGAAGAAGAAGAAGAAGAAGGGGGAAAAAAAGGGTGTTTACAATAAATTAATAGTTGCTTCTGCTTATATAGCACAACTCAAGAAATAATTATAAAAAATAAAAGTAAAAAAAACAAAACAATATCACAATTTATCCTGATGAACACAAAAAAGTCAAAACCTTGCCCCCCACCACCACAAAAAAAAAGAAAAAGAAAAAGGGAAAAACACCGTGAACTGCAAAAAAAAAGAGCCGTGTCGTTCCTTAAAGATGTAATTCCTTTTTTAGCACTGCACGGCGGTCTGTGCATGCACGGGGGTCACAGAAATAAAACACATAAGACATAAAAGTTGTCTCTCACTAAAGTCCTCAGACCGCTCACATGTTTTCCCGTGCTCTTTCCTCCTTCTTTTTAACCAGCGCGCGAGAAGAGGAGCGAGCACGGTGACGTATGACTTCGCGGGGGCGCGCGTGCGGCCACGGTCGCGTCCACGTCGAGGTAAACAGTTACCTGGTAGGAGCGGAGGACGGAGGGGTGGAGGGATGGAAGGGTGGAGGGGTGGAAGGAGAGAGAGAGAGAAAGAGGGAGAGAGGGAGGGAGGGCAGGCTCGCTGTTCGGTGCTCGATCGAGCGGAGGAGTGGAAGAACGTGCACCGGTCGAGTCTCCCTCCGGACTCGAACGCGCGATGTAAACAAAAAATATAAGCACTTTTAATTCGATTGGTGAATGACAACAGTCCTGAAAATGACTCATTATTTCCCCCCCGGACTGTACGAGCAGCCTATAGCTCGTCTCTTCTCCTGCCGCTGCAGGCACATTACCTCCATCTCCAAAACCGTCTAAACCTCATTCTCTGCTTTTAATTTGTTTTTGGCAAACTTCAAATGTCTTTCATGTTCAGTAGTGGATCATAACTAAGTACAGATACCCCAAAACAGTAAATTAAAGAATAATAATAAAATATGATGCCTCGTTTTGACTTAACAGTAAAGTAGTGCGTTTAAATGAGCTTCCCCTTGTTTAATAGTGATAAAATGTAGAATAACATAACCAACACATGCCATTTGTTTACACACTGAGTACTATCATGCTTGATATTAACGTTTTTTCTGATAAGATATGTGTACTTTTCCTCATTTAAGATCCTGAATGCATGATTTTTATGTTATATCAGCACATTTACATAAGGTCTTACACCGCAATTGACTCATGTGCACGACCATTAAAGGAAAAGACACCCGAAAATGGAAGTTTTGTAGTCCACAAAACATTTCTGGAGCTTCGCTGCGAAACAGTGCTGCAGCGTTCTCCTGAACAGCTGAATAAGACGGGGACCTGCTTTAAAACATCCAAAACAACCCAAAAAAACAAACAAGAAAACGTTCCATACAGCTCGTCCAGTGTATTCCGATGATACGGAAGCCCCAAGGTGCCAAACTTATTTTTTTTCTAGGAGAAGCTGCTATTTACACCCTTATAAAGCGGAAATCTTTACTGTAGCTGCTACGCTGCACACCGCACCCATCGAGGGTGTAAATACTGTCTTTGCAGATCAGTTTGGGATCTCTGTGCTTTCAGAGAATTGGATCATGCCAGACAAGCTGTCTATTTATTTATTTATTTCATGTGGGGTTTTTTTTTAATTCAAGTCCCCGTTTATTTCAGTTGTTTAGGACAATGCTGCAAAGCTCCAGAAATGTTTTGTGTACTTCAAAACTCCCCACATCCAATCGGCCATGAGGGTATGTAGACAATGACGGAATTTCCATTTTTTTTCGGTGAACTTGTCCTTTAATGGCCATGCACATGTGCCCACTCTTAAAAATATTTGACAAGTAATTCCATCCTTTTTTTCCCTCCCTGCTCTCGAATAACTGAGCTTATGAGAGAGGCGCGTGACATTTCTGCAAGACACTGACATTATGAAAAAGGAGAATAATGTTACATCACAAACTGTGTTATGGGTGTTTGACTTTGTTTCTAAATGTGGTCTGAAAGGTTTACTCTGGTAGCCACAGAATGAAGAATTACATGTGTTAAGTAGTGGAAAATCCGCCCCAAAGGGAATCAATCGCTGTGACCCGGTGCCCGACAATTTGTTGCCGTACTGGTGGTACGTACTGTGACTGCAAGGCATCTTAATTTGGCCCCTGATAATACCGAACCAATGTGGGACAAATCCTCTTTCATTCCCCTCTTCAGAAAAGTCTCATGATAGCGATCCGAAAAGGGAATGTCCAACCATGGCAATTACTGGAGAAACAACACTCACCCACCCCCTTTTTTTTCCTTTTTTTTTTTTGGATACACAGAGAATCTGAAATCAGTTACATTAGCGGCACCTGTTCTTACTTGGGGGTCTCCGGCACTCAACAGAGCCCCAGCTCAGCTTATCTACTGGAATCTGGAGCGGGAGGAATCCAGGAGGGGTTGGTTTGATTGTGGGCAATTATGGAAATGACTGTGTGTGCTATGAAGCCGTGGCGGACCATGCCAGATATGACCCCCCACCCTCTGCATTCTTTACGTTACCCAACCGGAGACATTTCAGGACCAAGTATAGCCAAAGCGCTACTGCAGTATTCTGGATGTAAAGGAGGGATGGAACGTCGAGCGGACGGAGAGAGGGAATCTGCCACCACCACCAGCACCACCACCAACAGCACTAGAGCTCCTTGCAGAGAAAAAAGAATATAACTGCATTGTCGAGCAGCGTGAAAACATGTGGGATGCAGCTGTGGAGCAGAGAAGAGTACATCTGTTGGGAGAGATAGACCATTAGAGAGAATCACAGTTCGACAGACCGCAGTTCTGAGCTGACAGAGTCCTCGCGAAGCACAGGCTCAGAGCACACACACACACACATGCACACACACACACACATGCATACACATGAAGCATAAGCAAACAGCCATATAAAGCGTCTTCTATTGCAACACTTGCTCTCCACATTTTGGTTTTATTACAGTTATTGCGTCACACGTCAGGTGCAGAGGTGGAGCTCACTTTGCTGTCATTGTCTGATTAAGATCGTGCTTGAAACGCAATATCTGGATAAATAAATATTAACACACCAATTCCCTGAAAAGATATCACCTGCTTGGCTGCTTTTATTTCTGCAGGGTCAGTCGGGGAATTCTCATCCACTCAGCGTCTGACCCTGAGAGAGGATATCCCAGAGGATGATGGTTAGGTTTGCGTGTGACCACATAAGGATCAACAACATGAGTCTGGAGCTCTGCAAGCTCTCATTGCCGCCTCCACTGTTTCCCCCGACCGAGGTGATGTTGAAAGTTTACTCTGTTCTCTCCGTCCGTTCCGCTCCTGCATTGTTTGCTTCATAAGTCAGCGTCGTAATCATGAGCATACACAACAGGGCCGATGACAGAACCCCGTTTGTGCCTTTTCAATTTTTCCATTCCAGGCTGGCGAAACCACTAGCTCACACCTCATAGTTCATAAGTCCACCTCAAGTCGTCTCCGAATGTTGTTAGAGGTGGCCAGCACTTAGCTGCGAGTCCGGCATCATTCATCTGTGGAGCCACATGGAAGGAACGGCTCGAAGCCATTATTTGGCACAGTAATAATCTACAGCCATGAACACGACGGAGCATCTTTTACAAATAACTACAAATTTGAATCATACTATTGTAAACTCTTGTCATGTTGCTACGATTTTAACATGTTCAAAACAGAAATTAGACCTCCGTCTTCGACAATTCTGTTTTGTTTTGTTTTGTATCATCTACAGATGGTTATTTGTAGGCCACCATTTTGGTCCAGACTGAAATATCTCAGCAATAATTTCAAGGATTTAAATTAAAGGTCCCATATGGTAGTCATCCTCGGGCGGATACCGAAAAGCCCGGTTTGCTCTGATTGGTCAGTTCACACAAGTCTGAGCAACCACCTCGTTTCCACATCAGCTCTGCCGGTGTTTTTGCCGTTGTTATGCACTCAGCCCGATGCTGGAGAGTCAGGTGAAGTCTCGCAGTCCACAAAACATTTCTGGCGCTTCAAACCAAAACATTGTTGCAGCATTCTCCTAAACAGCTGAAGTCGATGGCCGTGAGATTCCAAACTGACTTGAAAACACAATATTTACACCCATGATGCGCAGTCGACCTCGTGCTCCCACTTCAGTGCGTGTTTAGCCCAGCGGCTACAATGAAGATTCCTGTTTGGAATTTGATTCTTAAAGCAACATTATGTACAAATTGGTATTTTGCGTGATTTGTGATCCCGAACCAGAAAACCAGAAATGTCTTCCCAATCTCATGCATTGTGATCCGCCTCTCTCACCGAAGTAGCATATAGCGCTGGAACAAGAGGTACAAGGGGACCCTTTAACAAGATACTGTGCCATCAAAATGATGTTAAAGATGTTAATTCAAGATAAAATTATTACATAATGTTGCTTTAGACCTTTTTAAACCTGCGTTGTGTATCCCCCTCTACCACAGAATCCGAGCACTGTTCAAGCAAGTAGCATTGTCGGGTCAAAGTATCCAAATTCTTCTAACAGCCCAGTTTTACGGTGCAGAAAATCACATTAGGTTATGGCATTTTTTTTCTCGACTCCACAACTAACATGAAATCATTAACGTCAGCCCGCTGCAAGCAGCCATTCAACTATGTGTGTACTTTTCTTCCACGGCCTCCATCCCTCACCTTGCAGCACACAGCAGCATTGTGTTACTCTCACACCTTCTTTAATGGCCCAGCTTTGGCAATCGCAAGCCCTAAGGCATACAGAGCTCGGAAAGTGTTCACAATGTCATTAATAGTCCTGACAACAGCTTAATGAGCCTCTGCCATCTGTTTATGAAAGCTTCAGGGAAAAGCGAGCGAGAAACAAGAAAATCAGATCCAGTAGCGATTTCCAGCTGTGCGAGCGCGTCTGATTTCCACTTGAACATTTCTAAACACATGAGGACATTTTAAGTGTAGTGACTTATGCAGCGTCATCTACTGTGAGTCAGTGACTGAGCCTGGGCTGTCTGCCCGGTATCAACAGCCTCTAAATCACTGGCTTCAACCATCGGACCACACTACCTCGCCTTTAGCTTCCTCGCCCCTCCTTCCTCTGTACCACCCTGGAGTGTCCTTAGGCCTTGTTTGGCTAAAGTATACACATGGCATGAGTAACTGAAGCCACCCAGGGCTCCCTGGCGCGATGGCACGAGGCACATACCGGGTTGCACAAGTCGAGAAGATGAAGTGTCCCGTCACTGTTTACGCGGTACTCAATGCCTGACGCGTACAAATACACACAAATACGATGACATAGCCCGAGGGGGGATAAATAGAGCGGCGTTGAATTGCATTGCCCCGTACAGGAAACTGATCAGTCATTTGCCTCAAATAGATGCACTTCCAGATGTGTAGGCACGGCGGCTCCGGTGGCTTAAAAGTGGTCCGGGGTCTCGAATCTCTCACTTCACTTTGATCATGTCTTTTCTAATTTTAAAGCAAGCGGAAGGGAGGGATTTGAAGTGACCATTGCGCGCTCCTTTTCGGTACTTGGCTAATTTCCTCTGTAGTCCGCTTTGAAAGGGACAATTTCCATTTCCTCCTTGTTTCAGTTTCTGTGGTCCTCTCTGAACCCTGTAATAGAGAATAAGGGCGATCCCTGAAGGCAAGTAAGAGGTTAATGCGCCGATTGATGACTCTTTGCGGCCACTTGTTTATAAATGTTTCCATCGGGGGTTAAAAAGATCCCACAGCAGTACCATGTCAGGCACCGTACATATGTGTGCAAGTTGCAGATTCATTACAGCCGAGAATCACAGCGCTGCAAATGAATTTGGTTGGATGGGATGGTGGCGGGCGGGATGGTGGCGGGCGGGCGGGCGAGTGGTGGTAAGTGTAGTCTGGTGTGGGCAGCAATGATGGTGGTCCCTGACTGTCGATGCTCTCTCCCTTGTTTCCCTCCCTTTACTCCCTCATTCCCAGTACCCCGCCGTCCTCAGCCCATCTGTTCCTGCTTGGCCTCTCAGGCTCTCCATCAGGTAGGCCTGAGCTATTGAGTGCTCCTCTCATCTCGTGGCGTCCGACTAAGCCAAGCAGAGTATCGTGTGTGTGTGTGTGTGTGTGTGCATATGGACACCTGCAAGACTGCTTTTTTTTTTTTTTTTTAATAAATGAACTGTCTAAGACGTTTGATTAATGAGGGCCCACCGATGTCATTAGCTGGCTATCAGCTTGCCTTTGGGCCGATCCGCTCCAGTGGAAATATTTAGCGTCAAGAAGAACAGTGAGTCCTCGCTGTACTCGTGTTATTGTTTCAAATACAGACAGGTGAGAAGAACAGGTGATATCGAACAGCATGACATTCAAAATCTAAGCATCACCATGCCCATTCAAAGCAGTTCTGCCTTTATTAAGAACCAAAGCAGTAGGTTTATGCACCAAATTCATGTTTGCTTAGTGGATATGGAAGGCATCAATTCTCACTCTGAACCTGAACATTTCATCCGAGGAGACTTGCCTGCAGTGTTTCTTTACTGCCACATTCTGTATATTGAACTTCTATCATTCAAACAAAACGGCTAGCGGAGGCACACAGGCTCAAATTAATCAATTCCACCCTTATTTAGATTAAGCAAAAGGAAAGTATTTTATCCATTCCTTCCATTATTTGGAAAAGTAGCTCTCAGGGTGGTCCTCAGCGTGAGCTCGGAGGGATGATTGGTGCGATAGTGCAGGGCTGTTCAAGCTCTCTCAAAAGTGGACATTATATGGTTTTCTCAGGGCTTGTGGTCAATTGTGAAATCCCGGTTTACACACTTTTTTTTTTTTTTTTTGCGTCTGGATCGTTTTACAACAGAAGGAAAAGAGGCGAATGGAACAGGCGCTCCCAAGAAGTCAGTAAGGTGTGGTGTGGAATCAGTTTTGAGTCTTTTTTCCTTTCATCCCCACGATACAAAGGTCATTGTTTGGGAGCCCACCGTGTCTTATTGTCCCAGGGTATTGTTTCGAGGTCACTTTTCAGAATAATATTTCCATATCTGGCCCCTTGTTCTTTTATATCAAAAAGCTGAAGTGAAAACTTCCCCTTTGTCTGGGATCTGGTTACCGAGCGTGAGTCATTTTTATAACCTGCCAGCTTCTCCTGTCAGGATGTTTTTGTTCTAACCCCTTTCAGTTAGTCCAAGGTGCGTCTGCTAGAAAACACTGCCCAGTTATTACAGTATACATTTTCATATTGGCATCCTAAACTTAACTCGAGCTGTGGTCTCCTTTGTGTGTTTGGTTCATACCAGCCATGGAAGGTATTTGATGGTAGCTTTGAGGCAACAGCTTGAAAACTGTAATGTGCCAGATTTGCTACTGCTTTTGTTAGCCTCACTTGCTCTAAACACAGTGTGACATCAACATGTTTCATTATTTATGTCCAGGTGGATTTCCACCTCGCCCCTGCTATTACTCTTTATGTATCACCTAACAATTTAATAGCTACAAAGTCTCAGAATTGTTCATGCACAACTGCATGTTAGTCAGATGTGTTTTTGCCTCCTCAAGGCCTTAAGGTTCTCATTAGCAGCGTGAGCTTTGTGTCAGAAGGTGGTCTCCATGTTGGCCCCAGTGATGGCAGGTTTGAGTCAGAGTCTACGTCTTTCACGGCACAAGAAAACAGGTTGCTGGAAAAAAGAATTAAAAAAAATTGGGAAATAACAGAATAGGCTGTACATGCACTACAATAACCTGATTAAGTGTCAAATCTGTTTGACACATGCAGGAATGAGGTTTTTCTACCCTATGTTCTACCACGTTTCTGAACAAAGACAAGCTTTTTAAAGCGTCATCAGTCTTTTCAGGATATAAATAGTAGGAATTCTGCATTGACATGTCTAAAAATTACTCAATTTTTGTTGTACGTTTTTATTGAATTGTGAGCTTACATTATCACAAATGTTTACAACAATGTTCAAACCCAGAAAGCCACACATTGACTCATTTCACCACTTGCAGAACAGAGAAGTCGGTCAAACGAGGCGGAACGTAAACGGGAATAAAACTGTATAACATTACCTCGTCCCTGAACAATTGTGCCTGAGTCATGCGGAATAGATTTTCATCGATAGTGGTCGCTAAATGGTCTGTCTACCACTGGCGAAGCGAGTTAGGAACATTCCAATTTCAATTCAATTCAATTTGAAAAACTTTATTTGTCCCCGATATTGAGCAGAATCTGGTGTGACTCCCCGTGTTTATTCCTCCAAAAGCTCTGGCTCTGCCCCCGACCCTGGCTGAGCAGCAGGTCCTCCCCACAAAACACTCTTTTCAAATTTCTTTTGTTTTGTTTTGATAGAGAGCCCCCTAGTAACCTTTTAGTGTGACTGCAGCTTAATTACTTTTTCTTTCCTGTTTCAGTTGAAGGCGCAGTGGGAGAACAGGCTCTTAAGTGAACAGCACAAAGTTTTTGCTCTCTTCAAATCGGCAGTAGATTACTAATTTACTAATTTATTGAGACTCATCTGTTTAAGTGTTTATTTTTGTTTTTATTTATGTCGGACACAGGGCTGAACCGCTACTCGTAACAGTTTCTTTTAACTGCTGCAATCCTGTAAGAACAATGCTAGAAGTCTTTTGTCATGTTAAAGGCTACATTCACTCTAAATAAGTGTAAAAAATGACCAAATAATTGTGTTTTCTTAAGCAGGAGTCCAGCTGTTTTACCAAGCCTTCTCTGATATCTCATTTACGCGGCATAAAAGAAATTAGTTGAATGCAGAAAAATGACATTAACCGTGCTACCAAAGTGCATGTGAACGCACTCTGTGTGATTGAGCAGTTGCGTCCTCGGCCTTGGACCTTTCTCAGCAGGGTTCATGTGAGACTGATGGGGTCACTGCCCTGTCTGCCACTGTATGTCCCCCTGCCGTTCCTCAAACCCTCCGTCACACTGACACTTGAACAGACAGGCTGTCTCTCATATGGTCTAAAAAACCTGCAGATGTCCACCATACATGTGCGTAAACCCCCGTCCACACAAGAGCTCACAGTGCGGGCCTATTACCATTAAACACTCAAAAACATAAACAGTCAGCCTCATTATCATCATACTCCCCTCACAGCCATTTAAAGCAGACAACAAATTAACGAAAGTCAGTGACCATAAACACAGGCTGCATGTTTGTACTTTCTTGTGGGAAAGATCACTTTGTAAATAATTTGAGAAACAAAGGATAAATCAGGGCAATTTAAAAACCCAAGTTTATCTTCAGCTAATTGCAAAGATAGAGAACAGAACTTTCTGGGTGCAGTCCCCACTGCGCTGCATTCCACATGCTGATAGCAGTATTGGACCACCAAGGACTTTAAGTATACTTACATGGCTTGAGATGCACTAAGTCTCTGATAAAATGTTTCCCTCTGCTGCTTATCCATCCTCTCCCTGTCAGAGAGGCCGTGTTTTCTATGTAAGGCAGCGTTTCTTTATTTTACGAGTCAATAAGCAGAAGTTTTCATTCTCTGTGCATGGCCCCGAAAGAGGTGAACTCTTCTCATCGGCTTCACAAGGATGAATGGTTATACTCCTTTTCCTCTTTTAGATTAATTTCACCATCTTTGTTTTGGTTTTTTGAACCAATAAGCTGTAGATGGCAAACAAAATCATAACAACCACCTGAAAATCCATGATATTGAGTAGCTGGCAACCAACAAGCATCGCGATGTGCAAATACCAAGCAGCCCCAAAGACGGTGCTCCTTTTAACTGTGCCAAATGGAAAAATTGGCTACCTGCCAAAAGTCCGACTCCAAACAAATTGGGGGCAATTCACCAGAAAGTCGGGGTGTCCAGCCCGATCACACAGCACCAACAGCTTATTTAGCAAACACGTTAACACTGTCAGTAATGTTGATGAGTTATCGGTAAATTGCCAATGTTTGCATTAACAGCTGTCTACTTACTGCATTATTTTTTTGGCCCATCAAGCTAATAAAAGCAACAAACAGTGGACTAAACTATCTAAAACTGAGATGAAATTCTTACATATAACTCTCACACTTCAAACATCTCCAGTCAAAGACACACCTTCAGCTGGGTTGCCATATTATTATATTGCAGCCTTGCTGACGTTTGAGTCATGCACAGTTGCATGGAAAACTGCTGGCGTTTGCAGTCGACTCTTAACCTGGTTTTAATTACCGCATGTGAACACTGCCAATGAAATCTCATTCAGCGTCATTGTATTTAGATGGCGATTGTTGTTCTGACGTCTCAAAACCTGGACAGAGCTAAAAACAAAACTATCTGCATGGCAAGATACAAAAAATGAGTAAGTGGGAGAGATACTTTGTTTGTGAACCATTCATTCAGTTTAGGGATCTGTTTCAAATCCACCTGGTACAAGCACTCTACATAATTGTGAACAGCAGCACCGTCAGTCAGGTGGTGGCCTGCGTGAACAGGTGTTTGACGTTGATGTTCACAGATGTGCAGTTTGTGCTGACTTTCTGTAAAAGGCTGAATTTTTTTCATTCAGCCCTTGGCAGAGGAATATAAAAGAGGAAATGGGGGGTCTTGCCAACTTCAGACCACAACTGGAATCAGTATTCCTTCGACACAATGTCTTTGATTAGTTGGTGTTGTTATGATTTTAGAGGCCAAGACATAGAAGCCATACAGCATGTTTTTTATTAAGACACCAAATGAACTGAGCCTTTATGCTCTTGTGGTGCGCTCGGCCCACCAAAAGAGCTCTGTGTGCTCCGATATCCAGGGGATGCTGGTGAGATAAACCAGAAAGCATATTAGAGGATAGATTGATCATAAATCACTTGTGCACCGCTGTGCAACATTCAGATGCATTTCAACACTTGTCCTTCCTTGGGAAAGTGGATTTTTTCCTACCAGTCTTTCACAACCTGTGGCTCGCCTGCTGTTTCAAGGAGAAGGAGGCTGCCAAGTATCGCTGCGTACTCCAAATATTTGTGTGGTCAACTGGACAGTGCTGTTGCGGTTGGATCCCATCAGTGATGTTCAAACACTCTTGTACTTGCTTCATGTTTTATACAGTGCTGTTCAAGTGTTGTCCATTTATTTTGTTATTCAACGGATAAAATGTGGCCGTTTTTCAAGGGGACGAGATGTCTTCGGGGAGTTTCTGTTGATTTCTGTTGTCTTGTTCCAGCTGAGCAGCAACAGCATTTGGTACACATTACATAACATAAAATTGGGAATAAATGTGGGTTTTATTGCCTCATAAATCGAAATAACAATGGTGCTGAACATCTATGGATATTAGATCAGTTTGTGGATCAATACCAGTGACTGATTACTTTTGGAACGCGCTTTTAAGCTTTTTAGAAGTCACTTTTGAATTTGTGATATGTTGCGTGTTGGTGACGAGAACGCTCTGCGCATTATGATTCGTGGAAGCCTTTTATCCATCCACCCCATTCATGAATCATTCTTAGTTTGCATCACAAACATCTTAACATTCGCTTGCAAATTGTAACAGTCTAATTAAGTTGTGCCAATTACTGTATAACTGTGCAGATGACAAGTAATTAAAGGGAGGCCAAGGTGGCAGATGTATGTCGCAATAGACTTCCACAGATGTGTTTGTAGTAGTCTCTGACAGAGGTTAGACAAGTCGATGGCAGTGCTGCAATGACGCTCAAACTTTTTTCCCTTGCAGGGCCAAAAAATGTCATTTATCGGTGGGATGCAAAAAGGCACTAGGATCTCAAGTTCCCTTCACTGACTGACTTCTTCTTCATCGCAAAGTGTTACACCACCCTCCATGGACAGATTATGTGCTGAAAAACGCCAATAAAAATGAATCCGAAATGCATTCATTGACTTAGGAAGCGCAACACTCACAAACTCCATAACAGTAAGCGACTATAAAAGTCGGTGTGCTGCCCCTCAATAAACACAGCAGAAGAAGAAGAACATGGAAAATTAAATCATCCATCATTGCTCACTAAATCTTTCTAGCCCTCAGGTGTGCGCAAATTATGGGTCTGGAACTTATCCAGTGGTGCTAAAAATTCCCCCTGTCTCGTGTATGGGTTCTACAGTTGTATTGTCTATTTAGCTGACTTTGGGTGGCTAACCACAAACATTGTCTGGTGTCCAAAATAGTATCTGGCATCATGGCTATCCCCAAGTCGCAGTATACAAACTTCTATCATTGTTGTAACACAGCTCAGTTACTGTAAGCTCCGTGTTGATTCAGCACTGCTGTGGACCTCCGGTGTAGACGGAAACGTAACTCGAGAGCGTAACACAAACTTGAACACACATAAAAAATAAAAAAAACGAGGAAAAAATCATCACATTTATTGGACACGGGGAAGTCTCCAAGATCAACTGCAATATGCTGGACATCCTTAAATCACAGCGCCTGCAGCCTCATTAGCAACCAGCAGAGGAGAGGAAGCCATATTTTAGCAAATGTTTGCATATCCAAGTGTGACAACTTCACCAGTGGCCAAACAGAGAGGTGTCATGTGTTTGTACCTGTCTTTGTTGAATGCTTAGCAACCAGCGGCTTAGTCATTTATGACTCTTGTAGATCCACACGACTGAATTATTTTCCATCATAACATACAGTCAAAAGGATCACACTTCACACTTTTGCACTGCTAATGGACTGCAAAACATTGGTTTACCGTTACCGTGCAACATTAACGCAAGAAATGTGTCTGCTTTTATGGTGCCATTTGTGTTTTAAATCATGCATTTAGAGAGAATGTGTTGTGCTGCAGCCTCGATGGGTTGTTTGCAGAAATGCACAAAACACGGTCACTGTTGGGGTTCTTCCCAGTCGACAACTTTGGAGCTGCTAGACGGACACTATCTGGGGGTTTACTGTGCTTGCAGTCAACTTTTGTCGATCTCTCTGGCCACTTTATATCTTTCTCAGACCGGCCTTTTTATGTGCATTTTGTGAAAGAATTTGAAGAATTGTTTTGTTTGTGGTACTTTTCTGCCCCTTGGCATCCTATGAAGCATTGACTTTGCAGCTCGAAATGTGTATTTTCTTTTTCTGTGGTGCCAGAACGATAGCCAGTTTGCAGTCAGCACAATTTGACGTTTCAGGTCAACAAAATATCACACAGCATTTTAAAGACAAATGCTGTATTGACACATGGATACATAAAGGAGGCAGTGCGGTATACAGATTATGCCAATGATAATTGTTTAGCAGGTTGTTTGGACTGGCTGTGTGTCACAGTGTAGAGTCCTGACTAAATATTTACTGGGTGCCGAGGGGGTTAGAAGGCATATTTGGCCGAGCTCGAGTCTCTGGTTCAGGAGCAAGGAGGCAGGGGAGGGGGGGGCGAGATGCTGAAGTCACCACCACCGACTGATGTCGTTAGTGGGCCAGTGACGTTCACTCCTGACCCTTTTACCATTTAGGGTGCCCTGGACTGATATGAGTGTTATTGACCCAGAGGCCATGCGTGGCATGTTTGGGGTCTGCAGAATATATCCCAAGCTTTAACCTATACAACAGAGCCAATTATAGCTGCGAAAGGCCAAACAATACAATCCATCAGTCAGGTTTTTCGGGTAAACAGGAATGGGCGGCCCAAGTCGGGGTGTAAACTCCAAATCCCTGAGAAGCTAAGGGTCAGTGGAGCTGTTTGATTGTCTAATTGGGGGTTGGACTCTGCGTGAGTGTGTGTGTGTGTGTGTGTCTGAGAAAACCAGAGAATGAGAGA
>CAEMYA010001996.1:3305176-3316462 GCA_903131615.1 Diplodus sargus
AAAAAAAAGGGGGAGAAATTAAATCCCCCACTCCCCTACTAAAAATATTCCCATGCTCTGGTTTTGTAAATAATTACAGTTCTGCAGAATGTGTTTTATAAAGTTTACATGGTAGGTTCAGTGCACCCTATCTGTTGTTTGGAACCCTGCAAACCACCAGCAAGATGTTGACATATGGCAGCTCTGGTGTAGTGCACAAGGCATGGATTACTTGGGACCATAATAAACAGGAGCATAAAGAGGGATCTGTGCAGAGGGGGTGCCCTGAAAGGGGTGACTCTCCTCGGACCTCCTTGTCTTAATATCACTGTGTCTTTCTCCAGCTTTTCTGAAAACCCCTCCGGTGCGGCAGGGATGCTGGACGTAATCACTCCCACCCCGTACAATCAGACCGCGTGACTCAGGTCGGTAGGAGGCTGCCAGACACCTGCTCGTATGCGTTAACAGAGTGATTTATTGTGAGAGGATGATGAAGTTAGACGCAGAACATGTGTCTTGATAACCCCGCAAGCCTTGAAAGGACAGAATACCAACAATATAGACGGGAAATAATGAAAAATGGGCTTTTTAACCATGTCATGCAGCTGACACGTAAACTCATAATAGAGACGTATTTGTGTAAGAATACAGCAGGTGCTCCTCGTGGTGAAATTGCGATGCAGTGCGCACAAAGACTTGGCTGTGCTCTCCATCCACCTGCACTTAGGTAAAGAGATGCCAGAATTTCTGATTCAATGAACCATTTATGCGAGGTCGAGTAACACAGTGGTCCGCACGCTCTCCACCTGTACGCCGCTGCGACATGAAAAGCTCGTTCGTTCGTCCTGCGGAGCTTCTCGCTGCAGAGCAGCGCGGTTGAGGCCAGGCTGCAGAGCAGCGCGGTTGAGGCCAGGCTGCCGAACACGCGGCGACAGCTACTTCAGACAATGACGGGATCGCAGAGGAATCAGCCGGCTTCATGTGAGGCTAAGTAGCCATTATCAGAGTTCCTATCCTCTTACGTCTCCCATAACTTCCTGCTCAGATCTTTGCGAGCGCCAGATGGTTACATTGGCCACTGGGGATAGCAAGGAGCCCAGAAAGACAGTTTTACAATGTGCAATTACGGGACAGATAAACTAAACGCTCAACAAAGCCAGGCATTCCCAGATTCCCTGGCTTCTTGACTTTGATAAGGAACGAGCCGCATTCCTTGGCCAATTTACTGTCTTCAGAATTAAAATACCAGCGCTAATGAAGAGCTTGAATGCGAGATCTTTGTCTCGGAGCACTGTAGATATACTGTAAAGCATGCCTCCGCGATTCCAAGTGTGGAGCCATCAATGTGTGCTTAAAAATCTTCGCAAAGCACTCAAAGCTGCCTGATTTGTTTTGGGTTTGGTGGCATGCCAATTGATGCTAAAGGGGATAGAGTTTCTCAACCAATGAGCAGGGCTCCACATATTGCTACACTCAAGGGTTCAGCCTGTTTTGTTCCACATTAACATTTCACAGAGAGATCAGGCGCCTGCCCTCTGTGCTTTACCCCAGGGAGCAAGAATCCCCCACAAACTGACACTGATACAATCTCCAGGTAATGGCTGCCTGCCTGCCTGCAAGCCAGAGGGTGTCTGAGGATATACTGTGTGTGTGTGTGTGTGTGTGTGTGTGTGTGTGTGTATGACTCCAGGAGGCACCCAGCACCACTGGTGTGGTCACAGGGCCAAAGTTCACTCAGAAATGTGTGGCCTGGGGTCGAGAGGTGCTATGGCCTCCGTTAACGGTGAGGGTAGAGTTTCAACCTCCACCCTCACCCTCTCCTCTTTCTCCAGGCTGCTCTGCCACTTACATTTCTCAGCATGACACGCGTGACGACCCCCACCTTTGAGTCAGGTGACAAGAGGCTCGACGGAGGTGAAGAAAGAGCGGACAACAGAGCAGGGCCAGCGGGGTGTTGAAAAACAGAATTAGACGACGGTGGTTCTGGCTGGTTGGATGTGTTGATGTGTTGATTTTAAGTCGGAGAACATGAGTGCAAAAAGGACTGCTGGATTGTTGGAAATGTTTTCCGATCGACTTTTATGTGGGAGCGGAGTGCGGATGGTGGAGTGGTGTAAATACATGGTTTCACATTTGTAATGACTGGTCTCTGCATCTAGAGTGAAGCTCTAGTGGAGTCTAAGCACAGTGACTCTAGTACTGTACTTAGATACGATTATGAGCTACTTATTCTCTTGTACTTCCATTGTTTGCTACTTTATATTTTAACTTTTACTCCACTGCATCTATTTTACATGACAGCTGTAGTTACTTTGCAGATTCAGAAGCGTCATGTCACCATCATATAAAATCTGCCATCGTTTAAACAACCTGCATTTTATGAAGTAGCTCAAATTAGTTTTTTGTCTCATGACTGGCTACGAGAACTGTTGACTGGCTACGAGAACTGTTGAAAACTAGTATGTTGAAGTAATGTATGTAAGGCTGTGATTTAACCCTCTAACTGAAGTTACATAGTGCAGAATCAAGTGATGGGGGGGGCGGAGTGGCTATTACTAGACGCTGTAGCATCATTTGAAGTTGTTATTTTAAGTTTGAGTGTATTTCCTTCCTCAGAAAACATTTCTGAAACATATTTGGTAGATATTATCAATCCTGTATTGTTTACATCCTTGTTTACTTGCTGGCACTCTTCTTCTCCCTGGCCTTTATTGGTGCATTGCTACATACCCGTCCTCATCAGACAAGATCAGACTCTTGAAGCAACTGATAACTACCTATATTTCATTTATGTTGTACGCCCTCTAGTGGCCATAGCAATTATTATGGCAGCAAAGAAGGAAGTCAGGCGAAGTTGTATAATAAGCGACAGAGGTTAAATGTTCAGGTTAAACAAGCTTAGGACTTTGATCAAGAAGGCCGCTGTTCATTTCCAGTGTGAAACCAAAAGTCAACTTTGTGAACTTGCGTTACATGCAAAAGGTAACTGCAGTTGCGTACGTGACATAGGTACATTTGTAACTGAAGTTACATTAGCAACGTGGTTATTTTAACCCAAACCATGGGGTTTTTCTAAAGATAACCAAGTAGTTTTCTAGCCTAAGCGACAAAAGTTACGTCTGTTACTAGTATGCTGCTAATCTTGGTCAAGATCTCCACCGGTACCTTTACACCTGCAATAGCAGATTTTGGCCACTTGAGGAGTGCAACATTCTAAGCATTGGCCATCATAACCTAACAAAATTGTTATCTCGATCGTGATGGCAAAGAGTTAGTGATTTAGACGTCCAGAAGTCACTCTTCTTAGAGCTCAGTTTTGATCTCCACCTTGAGGGGAAATATTCACTCTGTAGCCGCTCAGTTCTCCACTGTGTTCTCCAGCTTGTTGCTGAAATTTTCAGCCATTGTTTGGTGCTCGGAAGCTAGCCTGCAGTAGGTTGGCCTTAGCTTTTTCTTGCTAAAACAATGAAAACAATTAAGCAAATGATGCTGAAAAGCTCCGTAGTGCCTCTGGGTTTTAAAAATGAAAATCAGAATAGAGTCAGAGGATGACTGTCTGTCCGTCAGTCAGTATGAGCGACTCCTTTTGCATTAAACAGTCATTTGAGCCATTGTTAATATAAAATGATTGATTAGCTTTAAGTAAAGGACGTGAACGCTTTCTCCTCTTCCTCTGGGCTAACAACGTCCAGCGTTGTTTTCCTGTTGTACAAATTAACATAGAACTGTGACTGTGAAGTGTCCACAAACAGGAGCTTTGCCCCGTCTAAAGTCACGGAGACAGTTTCAGTAGTGCTCTGCTCGAGCAATTTATGGTATTAAGTGGTGCATCTTGCAAATTCGGGGACACACACACACACACGCACATTCTCAGCCGGCCCTGTTTAAGTGTTCCCCAGACAGTATGTGATCCTCAGACAGGACAGTGCTTCCTCCTCTCGTACTCAGGTCTTGTCTGAAGGATCAGTCTGGCGAGGTCATCCAGACAGAGACAGAGAGGGAGAGAGGATCTCTCTCCTTTATGATGCTCCTGAGCCCGGTCACAAAAATGTCGTGTTTTTTTTCAGTTCCGTCTGAACTGATGTTACTAGCAAATGTTGTTGACATCTTCTTCAGATTCTTCGGCGTGCTTTTCGAGCTTTAGCTTCGGTCCCCCCCCCCACTTCGCCTCTTTATCTCCACCGAGCCGTACGCGTACCTGTTCCTTCTCTGTGCTGCTGTTAATTCTATACATTTTATCAGCTCTTTGGCGTCGTGTCCCATGCAATGTTCTCCCTCTTGTTTTTTATGTCTTTGAAGTTTTTTTTTTTTTTTTTTNTTTTTTTTTTTTTTTTTTTGCCTCCTCGCCTCCCTCTGTCTCGCTTCCTCTGTCTCTGTCTCACTGCTGGTGTTTTTCTGAAAAATAACAAGGTCTGGGGCTGTGCGTGTGCATGTGTTTTGCGCTGGCTACATAGACTGGATGGGCTGGCTGCACTGGGCTGGCTTCTTGTGTGGTCCCCCGGCAAACTTTATGATTTATTCAGCTAAAGGCAGAGGAGCACGACCCCCAGTGACCACAGAGAGAGAGCTGCACGTGGGTTTAATGATTTCACCACAAAAATGTCTGCTATGGCTGGGCCTGCATGGAGCTCAGAGCCCCCCCACTGGCTGAATGGTGGGGAGGAGGGGGGGGGGTTGAAAAGAGAGCTCGGCTGACCGGCCTGAGTCAATACAAACGCTTACCACGACACATCTACTTGGAGGGATTACAAGGGAAGAAGAGGACGGACAGAAAGCTACATCCGAGTGGCATGTTCCAAATGTTTTAAACCTCCCGTCCTTCAACAAAATGCTCGGCGAGTCCTGCATGCGCGTTGTTATTCTTTATCACGCATTCTGCTATTTTTCTCTCTCCAATCCCGACACACCCCCACCCCCACCCCCCTGCCCCCCCACTCACGATTCTTGTAGCCAGTGGGAGATTTCAGAGGCATTATTGAAATGTGGACACTGAGGATGATGTAACCAAGCTTTCAAGAACAGGGAGAGGGGCAGAAATAATAGGTGGGGGGGGGAGACAAGGTTGGGGTGGGGTGGTGGTTGGGGTGGGGGGGAGGTATTTGGCATATTTTTCTCTGCTGGTGTCCAGGTCTGCTGGCTCAAGAGAGTGACTGCTGAGGGCTTGGATCTGGATGCTACGCTCGGTGCTGCTTCTCTCTCTGTCTGTTTGGCTACAACTCCCCCAGAACAAGATGATGTCATTCAAAGGGATTTGTGAGCATTCTTGATAAAGAGACAAAATCGCGGGGGTAAGCCTAATTATGCTGCCAGAGTGTGAACAGGTCAGGGAGCTACACCGCTCCTCGTGTTTTGGGGGGGAAAACATGTCGGCCCCGCTTCAGCTCTGCTTCTTCGAAGATGAAAATCTTCCCTCGTGTTTAAAAAAAAAAAAAAAAGCCCACAAAATGTGTTTATTTACTTCATTGATTTCGACACGCGAGAGCCACCTTAGAAAAAAAGCTGCGAGTAATCAAATTAATGATGGCTGCATTCCACCGAGCTACTTCGGTGTCAGTGGTGTTCTGCGTGCTGGCTCGCAGCTCACTGAGACACTCGGATAGAACGGAAACATCGTTAATGTTATTAGTAACACCTGCGCTCTCGCTGCAGTGGGAAGGATGCAGCCGATTGAAGTGTTTGGCCTGTTTTGATACAGAACCGAGCTTGAATGGCTCATAGCTGTGCTGTCGATTTAGGGGGTCAGAAGCCATTGGGGGGATCTCTTTGTCAAAGTCTCTTTTATTGTGCTTTTGTATCTCATTTATTTATTCAATGTTCTTTCTTATGTCGACCCTGAGTCTGTACTAAAGTTTAATTTTGAACTAAATGGAGTGTTTGGCCACTTGGGGCCGAAGGAACAATTTAAAAACACAACATCTGACCAATAATCCCTTCTGAAAACTTGTTTTTGTGAAAATGTGTGCAAGCAATTGCCTATTTATTTATTTTACAAACACAGAGCAGCTTTAGCTTATTGTATTTCGGACCCTGATGAATGTGAGTTCCAATATCCATTCTCCTCTCAGCTCTGTTTTGGTCTCCTCAAACTCCAGAATAATTTTAGTTTGTTTGTAAGTTGATCGCATCTCCATGCAGCACTATTGCCCAAGCAAAATGTTCCTTTCCCTTATCTTTTTCTGCATGTGAGGACTTTTAAAGAATGACAATGTTACTGTTTTATGTTCAATCATTTTCATTTTACATGAACCTTTGTGAATCTCTGGCTTTAATTTATATCCATCACTTTTAAATGATTCATGATTCAGACCTCTAAACTCTTGATAGTGACTGACATCAGTGCGACCCACGAATCGACAGAAGTGGCAGATTTTACACAGTGCGTGCCCGTTTCCTTTTTAAGCTGCCGGTTGGAAACAGGAATGCTCTCCCTCGCCGCGGAGGACAAGGTGCAACGGTACAGCAGAATACGCTCTGTACAGTGCCAGAAACATGTTGTGAAAACCAAAACGGGTAAATGTGATAAAAATTCCCCCTTAGTGGGAGAAATAGGAGAACTGCGACCCTGGGAGGAAAACCGGGGAGAGGGCAATGAAAAACGAGTCTCCCAGGAAAACTATGGCGCTTCGATGTTTGATGTATTTTACTAGCTACATTTTCTAACTTTGCCTGTCTGCTATTTGGCGCTGGGCGGGAAGCATAGGCTACATTTGGTTTATCATTGCTCGAGCGGAGTCACGGGCTGTAAAACCCAGACAATGAGCTACAGGGAGCCGTGATGGGAATTACAGCTCTTCGGAGGGAGCCAGATCTTATGGTTCAGTTACTTTCATCATTTTGTTTTCTTCTTCTTCGGGTGGGGGGGAAGTTACTAGGTTAATTCGCAAAATATTCGTTTGGCATGTGCAGACTGGGCTTAGCAGCACTAATAGACTCGTGTGACCATCTCTAAAGTCAATGTTCTGCACTGTAAACACGAGATGACACCTGATCCCTCGACTTCACTTTGTATACTACTTTGAATTAACCCTCTGTGTAAAATGTGTTGTGTAAATAAAGTTGGCATGCCTTGAATGTAATTCATGTGACAGTTAAAGCAACAAAATGAAACTTTCTGGAGAAAGAGGGTTGATTTTTGAGTTTCTTTCCCTTGTCAAGTTGGAGTCCAATCCAAAGTGTACGTTACAAACAGTTAACGTTCTCGAGGAAGTTACATTTTGTTGCTTTCATTTCTCAATGTTCACGTGAAGAGGAGTGGATTTAGGGTAGGCAGTGAAATTTTGGGGCACAATGATAAAAAAAGAACGTCTCTCATCAATTGCAACCCGGTTGCCGCTGGCAAGAATCGGACTGTTTGTGAACGTGGTATCACCAGGAAGGAACTTAAAAGACCTCAAAGATCACAGCTAATAAGCTAAAAAGCATCCTCAAATTTTTTACTTTTTCCAATCTCACAAAGTCAGCGCTGTCACGGCAGCTTGCGGTTCATCGAGGGCCCAAATTTGCAAGTCTAAGTTAAATGAACATCGTCCCTGCTTTCCATTGGAACTGATTGAATTTGACACCAAATTTCACCATTTAAAGCACTTTAAAGATTTGTTTATGCGTGGAAAACTCTGCTAAGTGCTCCCCGCTACGGACAGAAGCTCTCGCGGGGTCGTATCGCTTACATCGCAGCAGGTCCCGGTCTGTGTTTGCGCGGATGCCTCCCGAGCGACTCTGCATGCGTGTCAGAGGGTGAAGCGGTATCAAAACCAGTCATCATTACAAGCTCATTCCACAACCCCAGGAGGGATTACACAACGGTCAGTGCGTAGTGGGTGTGACACAGGCTTCTCCGTCAACCCCCGGCTCAGGGCTCACAGTGAGTAATGAGTCCACCCAGCAGAACCTCAGCACACGCCCAGGGCCCAAGGAAATGTATGTGCTCACCATGTCTGGTATGACAACCCCCCTCCTCGACTAGCCAGGAACAGAAACTCATATCTGCTGCTCCGTCTTTGATCCCCGACAATCCCTCCCACAAAACATATTATGTGGTTTTTATATGGCGAGCTATGTACGGTTTAATGGCTTATTTCCAGTAGCATCTCATAGGTCTACAGTAAACTCACAATGCACACGTAGACGCACACATACCTTGTCTCTGTCTGTCCTCTTTTCACTGTTTTTCTATCACACACACACACACACACACACACACACACACACACTGCAGTACCAGCTCCAGACATAAATCAATATGACTCAAAATGCAAAGAAAACATTGACCCAAAACATACGGAGATGATGAAGGCATTTATTTGCTCTGCGGGGTCTGCGATGATATGTGAATGGACCGTTTTGTTTGCTTAGAAAATGGAGGTGAATTAATTGATGTGCAAGCGGTGTAATTTAATGTCCAGAAGCCTGTTGAGCCCATTATAGTCAACTGGGGATTTCTCCTGGTGTGGCTGCTGAACAGACCTCCATAGGAGAAAAGGCGGCAAACGTAGGGAAGAGAAGAGTTACACTTTTCAACTCGTCGCAGTTGTAAGTGGAAAATCCTCGGGGGAAAAAGAAAAAAAGAAAAAAGAATCCGCACGATGAGACGGCTCTTGTTCGTCTCCACTTTGTCTCACCTCTCTTGTCGCTGTGGTTTCCTCCTCCCGCCTCCCCGCTTCCTCCTGCTTCCTTGGAAGGATTTGGTAATACCAGTCGGTTCCAAGTGTGACATATCCCCGCGCTCCAACTCTCCGACTCTTCCCCCTCCCCTGCCACCCGGTCCCTCTTTAAGGAGCGTTTGTTTTGGGCCTTGTCACCACCGTGCACTGTGTGGTTCCAGCCACGATGGTGGCGAACCGTCACTTGCTAATTACCACACTCCAGATGAGTCACAGAGGGAGAGGGACCGAGAGCGAGGCGTTCTCCGCTATTTTTGGCCCCTGACATCGGCCCCATAAGAGACTTTCCCCTCCGTGCCCACCCCTCTACGTCCCTGTGATCTCTGGACCTCCTCAACAGATGAAACGAGCCCTTCGAGGAGGGCCTCAGTCACTGGACCCGCTCCTCTCTCCGCTGGCCTGGTGTGAACAGCTGCCTGTTTTGGTTTGTGTCATACACACAAACATTCATACACACAGTGTTTGGGTTTTGAAGGCCTCTCTCGGCAGGTCCTCGGTGTCCTATGAGTTATGGCAAACGTTATTATGCTCCCTTTCACATTGCTTTAGCACATGCTGCCAGAGTAGATCACCGTGTTTTCCAAGAGCGTGGGTCATTTGGCCGCCATCCAGTGTTTGAACAGCTGTAATGAGCACTCAATGTTAATAACTTCACTATGGAGAGGGAGAGAGAGAGAGATTGGCTTTAGATGGAGTCTTCATTAATGAAAGAAGAATTTAGACGGCAACATTTGCTCAGTGTCAGTGGTTTTCAACACAGTTTATTCCGCAGCAAATGCGTCTTCCTGGAGGATACGTCAAAGGCTTTGCTGTGTTTTATTGTCACGTCTACATTGAACTAATGATCAGAGGATCCATTTGTTGTTATGAAAATATCCACATCCACCAGGAATCATCTGACTGGTGGGAGTTCTCCATCTCTTAATGTTTATTGGTTGGAGAATAGAAAAACATCCTGGGGGGTGGGGAGGGGGGGAGAGTGCTTGCCATCACAAATTTCCATTTGTCACTGATGGAAACAAGCACAGTTGTTTCGTTTTCACAAAGACACACGAGGAGCAGTAAAAAACTGTACTCACACTGCTTTTAGGCCACCACAGCATGACCCAAATTAGACTTCATGTGCCACTTTGTAATGACTAGCTACGGCCCCAATTTTACCCTTGACAAGATTTAAATAAGGGCACATTTGCTCTGGCATCAGTGGTGTAGGTAGCAGAGCAGCAGGCCGGCTGGCCGGACATGTGCTCCCAGCCAGAGCAATCTATCATTACCAGCGTAATAAGGGGAACTGACTTTTTTTTCCTGTCTTACAATTGAGAGCAAAATGAATGCTTCCACACAATAATCACGAGGACTTGCCAGAAGAGAGGTTGCCAGAAATCCACTACTGCTTTCTTTTTCTGCTTTTCATCCCAGTGGGTTAGGAGGGCTCATCGTTGGCTGAACGCTGTCTAATTTAGTGCCGACCTCGACAACTGCTGAGTCCTCCAAGGTCAAATAGCTGCTACTATATTTGGCGTATTTAATGAGCGTGCTAGCATACAGTGTGCTTCTGTTGTTTTCCTAGTGGCTCCACTGATTTCTCCCCCTAAAGTTATGTCACAGCCATGTGAAAACCAGATTAATGTTAGACACATGACGATGACAGCAGTCTGTCGGATGGTCGATCGCTCTTCCACTTTCAGAGTGAAATATCGCAACGACCGCTGGATGGATTGCTTTAAAATCGCGTACAGACATCCGTGGTGCCCTGATGATGACTCAAAACAACCCTGACTTTGTCTAGACCTTGGCGTTCATGGTTTTGATTGAAATGTCTCTACAACTTTTAGATGGATGCACTCCAGGCTACAGACCACAGTGCTGACACTTACGTGATGTTAGCTAGCCAGTTAGCTCCTTTTGCTAACATTAGCTAACCTTAGATGCGATTATACACAAAGTGATGTGTTGGTGGGTTAAGGTTAGCGTCCATATAATGTGACTGTACATAGCAAATGTGCGCGTCTCTGTCTTGTCCACTCTTTATTCAAAATCTGTCTTTGTTTGTTTTCCACAACCATCTTGTTAACTTTTTTTTATTTAAAATACAGATGACCCAAGCACATAGCACATATATGTTTGAGGGGAACCTGCAAAGTTGACGGAGGTTGATCTAGGTACTGAGCTTGCTTAACTGCCATCAGAGCACAGAGCAAAAATGGGTGGGACTTAGGCAGGGGCCAATTGCAGAGCCCTTGAGTAGAGAGAGTCGCTTCCGTTTACTCAAATCAAGCGGACCATTTTTTTAAGGCAAAGGCGGATCGTAGCGCCTCTCAGTAATTAGCTGCAAATCAGAGCAGCCCAGAACTGTGAATCAATCAGTCAGTTAATCATGTATTAACTACCAAATTTTGTACTTCTATTTCTCTGTATTCATGCATTAAAATTAATTTCAATCACCAGACGATCAGCTTTTTCGACTTTCTACTCAAGAGCTCTGGTCACTTTGCTGATCCCTTGACTTTTCATCCAGCGCCATCATCAAGTCAAATCTATCACCTTTTTTTTCCTCACTCAGCTACCATGGTGTTTGACATCCATCCAAAGGAAAGAAAGATGTTACACTGTATGGCATTGAATATTGTTCTCTTCGGGGGGGGGG
>CAEMYA010001996.1:3316470-3328117 GCA_903131615.1 Diplodus sargus
GGGGGGGGGGGGATAATTCCAGTAGGTTTTCAAACTGGGTTTAGGTCAGTGGCTGTGTTGGATATCACTCATTGTTGTGTGGTCTCTCTTCCATTTTCCATTGTGTGGTCAAGAGAATTGAGAACGCCTCGTACAGTGCTCCATCCTGCCCAGTCAACAGAACAGGGGGGCCTCTCACAGCAACCAACAGTCGTTTGAAGATGAGGTTTGTGGCTAGTTTCCACCCACAACGCCAAGCTGTCTCTGATTAGACCTGGGATCTAATTTGAGAAGGGGGCTAAGAGTGGGTTTTTCGGGGTGTGGGGGTCTGTGTGTCGCAGCCATCCTCTCCCAGAGGGCCCTCAGCTCAAGGGCTCGTGTGCTTGACTTTCTCTCGAGAAATGCATCCTGATGGTACGAATAAGAGTACAAGAGGAACATGCAGAAATGGAGATGAATGGGAGCACCCCTACATCCTCTCTCTGCTTTTCTTTTTCCTTCAAACTACCGAGGAAGCGCCTGTCTTGCACTCCCGGCCATGATGTTGAGGGCTGTACCCCCCACTCTACACACACACACACACACACGCACACATATTTACGCAGGCCCTCCTGGTCCAAGTAATCATGATGCTGTTCGACCCTCTGACCCAAGTGATGTATTTCTGTGCAGTGTGTCAGCTCCCTAAGTGTGCGTTCTGGCTCCAGTCTGGGTCATGCATTGTGGGGAATGTTGATGAAAAATGACAGGCCATTATTACATGCCACGGCTGTCCCCTCCTCTCCCCCCGCCTCACCACTGATAGGGGAATACTTTAAAAAGAAAATGCATCGAAAACCACAGTTGCTACTTAAAAAGAAAACTCCCGTAAAGCCTAACCGAGGGCTATTACGATCCATTTTTCAAGAATTTTACGGAATATAAACATGACAAAATGTTGCATCCTTTTCTTTGCCCTGCCTCCTTCATCCTACTCCATTAGGTTTTTATGGACTCGGGTTTCTCTGTGGAGGTCATTGTAGTGCTAATGTTCTGCAGGGTGGGGAACAAAGCGCAGAGCATGTAAAAGAAGCCCTGGTTCCTGAGGGAGGAGATCAGGCAGCTGCAGGCAGGGGGTGGGAAGGTTTAGGTTACCTGCTCGCAAAGCTGAACGCACCGACTCTTCTCCTCGCGGCCTCGGGACCACCTGGGTAGCCGGCGCTGCTCCTCGAGGCATCAGGCGCCGCAAATGCAAGCAGAGAGAAACGTAGAGAAAACATTAAAGGACTAAATCACATACTGAGGTGATGAACCCACACATCTCCAGCCTCCGCTGACCCGTATCTGCTGAGCACAACTCCGGGGGCCTTGGGTGGATGTCAAGAGGTGTGGTGGCTGTCAGTGACGGTTGACCCTGCACCAGTCCTCTGATATCTCCTGTCACACATCACTGCCCAGGAAGCACTTTCTTTTCTCCTCTAGTCTCTACACACTTCATCATGCTGTCTCACTACAACAAGGCTCAAACCACAGATCGCTGACCCACGTGTATGTGTGTTCCTGTGTGTGTGTGTGTGTGTGTGTGTGTGTTGAGCGGCGTGTAGATATACATAAGCTGAATTTTATTGTAAATCAGCAAACGTTTGCTTATACGTTTGACAAGTGCTGTCGAGGATGGACAAACTATTCTTGATAGAAAGAACAGAAAACACTGTGTGTAACACTGAAGACGAGTAATGTTAAGGACTAACACTGAGGTTCAAGGTTCACTCTTGACCTCGGAAACATAATCTCCATCTGCTGATCAAGATCATGTTGTATAATCGAAAGCTCCAGAAGGGCTAGTAAAAGGACCTCGAGGTGTCTAACAATGTCTACCTCGTGTTTTGGCTCATTATTCTCCCCGTCCTTCCCTTCAGGCTTCTTTCATTCTCATGCATTTTCTTGCCATCACTGCCGTTCTTTTCTCTCATCCACCAGATGCCCACAGACTGCTCATCTGCCCTACAGTAACCCCTTTCCCTCTGGTCCAAGGGTACATTACAAGTCTCGTATTTGATGCTTCTTTGCTCCTCCTTCCTGTCTTGAACCCAAGAACTTGAACTTTTGTTTTTGAGTGAAACCCTGGATACAAGCGAATGGACCACGCTTAGCATGGTGCTTCAGAGATAAGAATGTCTCATCAGTCTTGAAACACTTTTCTTTGTTTCTCCTCATTTTGCATGGTTTTTCCATGCGTCTCTGTGGGAGGGACTTAAATTCAAGGAAAAGACACAAGTGAGGTAAACTTGGATGCCGTTCCCACTTTCTGTGCGTTCATGTGCTGTCGGAATCACCGGCACCGGCAATTTCCGACTGGAAAAGTTCATGTAAATGTCCTCTCTTGCCTGAACAACTCGGAAAGTTTGCACTTAAACATGGCAGATTAAAGTAAACATCGAGTTGATGGTGAGAAACTTTCATCGAAGAACTTAACTGAATAGTCATTGTAGGATTTCCTTTGCTCTTCACTGTCACTCAAATACTGGGAACAGCAGTCAATGTGTTGTTCAAACCAACATTATGTAATTTATTTATTTTTTGTTTACCTTACAATAACTTTAACTCAACAGATTTTGGATGCACCCCTGGTGACCCAGACTTGCCTGCCCACTTCCTCATCTGATTCTTTGAAGGCATTTTAGATGGGAAATAAGCCATACAGCTGCTGAATTAGTCCTCATGCAGGACACCCCTGATCTGCATAAACTAGCCAGAATTCAACTTGATGCAAACGAGGAGCGGACAATGCGACCCCCCACCTCTCAATACACACCATGCCCTTACCAGGAAACACTGTATGCTGACAGTGAATGGGAAGCATGAAAACAGCAGATCCTGTGGACACTTGATTCTTCAAGAAGTCCCGCTCAGAGGTGTTCCAAAACTTTACTTTTTTGATGCATTGTGTGTCATTATTTATCAAGTGGGGACGTCATTTCCCTCCAACCAAATCATAACATTTAAAGTGTTTCCACAATGACTAATGTTTCACATAATGAGCAGCCGTGGCCACAATTGGTTGTAATTAAGAGGGGTATAGTAAATTAGTGGAGTGGAACGCCACAGAGATGGTATCTGTCCATATTGTAGTCCATATATAGCACATGTGCACATATGAATTACTTTATTTCTGTCAGCCATAATTTCCCCTCATTTAAAAGAAGGAGTGGATTTTGAAAAAAAAAAAGTCACAGCGAGCTGAGAATAGTTCTTGTCTTAATATCTGGAAGCATTTAGATGTTGTTGTTTTTGCTCAGCAAACACTTTAAAGTGGAAAGAGAGCTGTGGTTGACCACAGGGGAATAAATATGGTTTCTGATCAGCTCGCTAATTACCTTCCACAGAGTAAATACGAGTAAAAAAAAAAAACATTGTGAGCCACCCGGGTGTAAATGCTCGCTGTTACACATAAATGTGGTCTTCAGATGCTTTATAATCAAAGAGTGGTGTGTGTTAGAGCACTTTATGTGGGTTACTACACTCTAGTGTTCGTGATGCTGCAGCTACATAACCCAGCAATATCATCACCGCTCAGTTCTCCGCTGCTTGTTGACGAATGCCTTGTTTAACACAGTGAAGTTGATGCAGCCTTTTTTGGTGCTTTACAGTGTATCTTCATCAGGGATCACGACAGCTTCTGTATGTGTGGAGATCTCAGATCGGCCGGGGGAAACATTTGTCACTCTTTCCTTCTTTAGTCTTATGTTCCGGAAGATTTTTTTAATTTTTTTTTACTACTTGTTCGCTGATACAAAGCTCTACTCTATGCTCCATGGACACGCAAACGCAGCGTTACGTAAAGGGGGGTGGTGAGGAGTGTGACACTCGCGCACACACTGTCTGTGCTTTTCAGTCACAATCTTGAAGTTTCCTGCCAAACCCCTGCTAATGTTGTTCTTGACCGCAGTCCAGTTTGGAACATGTGGACTGCGGCTTGACATCCACTTGCGCACAGGTCAGGATCACGGGTCAGGATGATGATGTGCCTCTCGAGCACCTTCCTCTCTCCGTAATGTAATGTAAACAACTTCAAGTGTATTACACTGGGGCTGCTTCCTGCTGCTATGTGTGTGGCATGCTGCGTACGTCAGCTGATGAGACATAAAGTCAGCCTGTTTGCGCAGTTATAAATACACGGCCGGTGAATGGAAGCAGCCAAATTTACCAAGGACTGTTTTGATTAAACTGTCGGACTGTGGCGTGGAAAACCTTGCAGAAATTGATTATGACACGAAGCTGACAATGACACGGAAATCATTTTTTGGATAAGTTGTTTTTCCTTTGAGCGTGGACGCCAGGATTGAACGCATACTGCTACATGGTTTTTCCTGTAGATTGATTAAATCAACAAAGCACAAAGGTTCTGACGGGAAGAAAATGGTGTTTGTCAGATACAAATGGACTTCACGCTTCAGTGGACTTCATCCGCGCCTGTTTCCTCGTTATGTCTGAAGCATGAAAGGTTAAGCCAACTAAAAATGGTGGTGTTTGACACACTTTGTTACATGCCACACAACGAAGTCTGCCAAGGAAAGTCAGCGAGAAGCGTAATCCTGCAGTTTGCTTAAGTTATCAAACAAACAAGCCAGCCCTATCTCCACAGCTCCATGTCAGCACCCATTATCATGTCATTATCATGTATGGGGGAAAAAAACACTCTGAGCGTCTTAGGTGGCACTAAGCCCAGGATGCAGCATTGGTCGGGGGGCATTTGCATGCCGGAGGGTAACAGCCAGTAGTTTGTTTAGGTGCATACCATTGGCGACCAGGTTAGTCTTAAACAAACTTGTGATTTTTAGTGCGAAGGTTTGCAGCTGAGGAATTGTTGTATTAGGTACATCGAATGATGCCATATTTACCGTCTTATGCAGTATTACTCACAATATTGAATATCAAATGCTATCATAGCATCTTTGGGCTTTTATTTTGAAGAGAAAAATGCATGTGGAGCTGTCGTGACAGCGGAGGCAACGTGCGCCATTTTTTGGAAGGTTACTGCAGGTCAGTCGCGTGATGTAGGCCACACACACACACACACACACACACACAAACACACACACACACACACACACACACACACGGTGGACTTGGTTTCTAAGGAGAACGCCAGCTCGCCAATTTGGCAGTATTTCAAGTTGAAAGCAGGATAAAATGGCGAGCTGAGGGGATTTGAATTAGGCCTAATGTCGCCTTTGCCGTAAGCAGTTGTTGACTGAAAAGGGCAACACCAGCTGTTTTCGGTCTCACTTCAGCACCATCACCCAGCGCCGACAATATCACCTATCATGATCTTTGGGCAGGACAATATGCTGATATAAAATTGACATGAAATTTCAGCTTTTTTCTAAAAAAATAACCAGCTCCTGCTTATAGCTCCTGGCTACAGATTTTGACATTTTCGTTACTGGTAGATAAACAAAAACAAAAACTTGAATTGTTCTGATCGTTCTAAAAATCAAGTTTTTTCCATCGCTTAACTGAGAGGCGATCTAAAGAAGTAAAATGCTACGTTGTTAAGCCTTCTCCTTTTGACCAGGACTCAAAATCGGCGCCACGATCAATAGCATTTCTGATTTGGAGTCAGCAAAGCCTAAAAAACTCACTGAAGTGTATCTGTGGCGAGACAAAGGCAAAGCAAAGAGCGAAAGTGGCAGAGAGCACGGTGCCATGACCCGGAGGTCATTGGCAGTAGATAATCTGGTATGAGAACAACTGATAGCCTGTCAGTAACGATGGGGCCTAATGCTGGAGAAGAAAAAGGAGGGGAGCCGTAGAAGAAAGAAAGAAACCTACTGAGAACTCCCCTATGTTTTTTGTCATCTGTGTGCCAAATTAGGGTGAGAGGGGAGAGGAAGGGGGGGGGGGGTTGGTGAGGCGAGCGAAAGAGAGAGTGCAGATGGACCACACCGACTGACTGGTTGGACTAATGTGGACGTTTTCTCTCCGGGGTCAGATATTTACTCCTAATTAGCTGGAGGAATGCGACGCATGAGAGCGGAACAGATACGTTACCGTTTTGGCCGGAATTTCCTCTCCTTCCGTGGCATGCGCTGCTTTAACCTGATTAGGTATGGCACTTATCGGAGGAGATGAAAGCACTCGGGGGATCGGTGACGTATTGCCGGACACCCCTGCTCTGCTCCCACTTCACCCCCATTTCCATCACGACCCTCCCCGTGGTCATTACTGTTTGTGCCATGTGTCATGGTGCTGGGAAAACTGGGTTGATGATTTACTGTAAGACTGACACCGTGCCCTCAGCGTGGCACTTGTTTTGCGGGACCGGATCAAAAGGGCTGTTGTTGGGAATAAACAAGCGGGGAGACTTTCTATAAAAAATGATTTTTATTGAAGGAACTTAAAATGAGATAAACAAGTTTTACGAGGTGGATGGAGGGGCATGCTGTTGTCAGGAAGTGAGAGCGTTTCCAGTGGATGTGTATGCGTGTGTTCCAGTGCAGATATCAAACCTGGTGGCGGCAAGTCAAAGGCGATTTCGTGGTTGCACTCCAGTGCAGAGGAAAGTTTGCAGCAGCAGCAGCAGGCCTAATTTCCTGTTAATTGTGGATTAGAAGGCTTTAAATTGCAGATGAAGCCAGTTGCTATTGGCAGGCATTGGTGTGATACAGCTTTAATCTGCTACATTTGTGGTTCTCTTGAGAAAAGGGGCAATCCCAACTTTGGCCCATGGTAGGAATATCGTTGTCCGCATTTATCATGTGTGAACGCCCATTTGGTTTGAATTCACTCAAACGCTTAGAGGAAGGAACACAAGCTACGACGATTCCAAAAAAAACATATTTTTCTCTTAGTGTTTTTTTAAAAACTGGGATAAAATGTTAGTGCAGTTAACATTTCTACAAACCAATGATGCAGTCACACTTGTACGAGTCTACATCACATTTTTCTGCAAAAACATTTTGTATCACGTTCACGTTACATGCTTATGACCTGACTTTCATGTCCGGGAGAGGAGGGGATGGTGGTGGAGTTAAAGGCAAGAGGGCTGCCAAGCCAGTGACCACAGTTCAAGGCTCGGTTTCGACATGTGAAAGTGTGACACCAAAGGATGTTTTAAAGGAGACATTAGGACAATTCCCAGCCATGTTTGTGGGATACATAAAGCCATATCATGATCTCATCCCTACCCTCACCAAGTGGATTTTTTTTCTACCAAGACAATAAGCACAGGGTTTTCACTCTTCACAAAAGTAACTAATTTACCTCAAGAAACGAAAAGTTGCAACATAATGACGGGTCAAGTGTCAGTAAAAAGAAGAAAGGTACATTAGCAACATTTATGCTGGAGACTAGGTTGCTCAAAACAGATGTTTAAATTTTTGATTGCTCTCTACCAAAAAACTACGAAACCAATGAAATCAGTTGATAATATTTTGTGAAAAATGAAAAATGTAATCTTTCACGTCTGTCATCACCACAAACACAATTAGATTCATCTCCGTTGTCCTCAGGTAGTGGCAGAAATTCAGAGGCAGATATATCCAAATCTGAACATATCTAAAAAAAATAGAAATATAGAATAATAATATTTGTACAGAAAGAGCTGGGAACAGTTTGTAATATTTTCTTATTTGGGGGAACTCATCCTTTAAAATGCAGTCACGCTTGCATGCAGAGCAGACACAAAGCTCTTGATATGTGCGTGTGGAGGGACATAAATGTGTTAACCCTCATGTTGAGGAAGGAGCTGGTGGTCTTCCTACTGATGTGGTTCTAAATTCAAGCTAAACATATATTTTTCAGAAATCCCCAACACAAACAAAATCAATCACCAGCTGTCACACAAACCACCAGTGAGGTGGAACTCCGTGATTACACGCTTTACTTATCAGTGTCCATACATAACCTCGCGTTTTAAAAGAAGGGTCATGAATATTCCTTTTACACTGAAGAGCATAGCAATCTGTCTTCCCTCTCGAGCCGTACATTTCAGGATTGGAAATGATGTCAGATTTCACTATTACAGCCATGTGCCATATGAGAACTATCACTTCTGAACGCAAGACCTACCTCTGCTTGTAGCCAGCGGCACATCTGTGCACCTTCTGTGGTGGGCTCTGCCTGTGGTGGGCTTTGCTTTGTGTGGATGAAGCAAGCAGATACACATGATACACACACACACACACACACACACACACGTTCTTACAGACAGCCACAGGTGGGCCCCTAATGTGATAGCAACAACTTTTTACTCTTTAATGAAGAAACTCCATCCATAGCCTTATTCCAAACCACCGATCACATGTGCTGTGCCCCCTGTGTATGATGTCCGAGCGCCTCAGAGCTGATGGCTGCACTAATGACCTGGATGGATAGTGTGTAATGTGTGTTACAGTAAATGAAAATGAGGTCGTACCCTCTAATTTTCATTTTGTACCCCACACAGAGCTTGGTTCGGAGCTCCAACTTCTAGGACTCTCTTTCCCTCTCTTTAACTTGCTCTCCCTCGCTCACACACACACAAACACACACACACACACACACACACACACACACAAACACGCACACTTGATCACTGCTGATCTGTATTTGCTCAAGAGTTACTGGAACAGGCCACACTGAAATCTGGAAGGAGGACATCCAGCCTCCAGCTCTCACGGTTCCACTGATTGACCTGATGAAGACCAAAGGCTCCAATCACTGAGTCGATGTGCATGTATGTGTGTGTGTGTGTGTGTGTGTGTGTGTGTGTGTGTGTGTGTGTGTGTGTGTGTGCGTGCGTGCTCACACAGCATGTGTGGGAACATGCTTGCATGCGTGTCAACACCTGACCACACACAAAGGTTCGGATGGGCTGTTATCGTTTTCACATTAGACTTTGGAAAACACGCCAGAGCTTCTGGGGCCAGAAACCGTCTTGTCCTTCCCTTTTTTCTCCTGCTGTCTTCTGTCTTTAATCCCACACAAGAAGACCCACATCAGTGGTCTGTCAAGTGTGCGTGCGTATGAGTGTGTGTGAAGATAGATACCAGTTGGTTTCATCGGCTGCCTAGGTGGCACAGTAGAGATGATGGGATGCTGAAAGCGCTGGAGTCCTGCCAGTGTGCCTGAATTTAAATACAGCTGGTTGGTAAATGCGCACCGACAGAAGGAGACTTCAGTCTCTGTTTTGTATCCACATGTCCTGCTCACAAGTGTCCCATCACTGACTTTGGGGCTGTAAGTAAGGATTATTTTCATTATCGATCAATCTGCCTGTTTTTACAATTATCTGATTCATTGTTCAGTCTATAAAATGCCAGAAAGTCATAAAAAGAAAATGCCCATCGTAAATAAAAGAGCCCATGGCGATTAGTTGCTTTGTTTGACGGCAACTGGAACTTGTAAACGTTCGCCCCCCTCGTTCATTTAAGTGAGGCCAGTCAGTTGACACATTGGCTGCGCCAGCACAGATAACTTTGGCAAAGATTTGAAAGTTGAATGACAAAGTTGAACTTGTCATTACATATTTATTACGAAGGAGGAAACGATTGTTGACAAAGTTTCTAGAGCAGTAAAATCCTTCCTCATAAAGAGAACTGTCTTCCTCATAAAGAGAAACTATTTTTTTCTTTATGCTTAAACTTCCTGGATTGTATTTTAATGTCTCACTGGTACCTAAAACAAAGCTCCCCCATGAATGCAACCTTCCTTTGTGTTTAACACAAGGGGTTTTTTTTTGGTATGAACACCCACAGAAACCCAAATATGTGCAATTTACAGTGATATTAAACACAGCAAATCCTCAAGTTTGTGATGCTAGGACCAGTGAATTTAGCTTTTTTTTTTCCTTTTTTGCTTGACACATAACTTAAAAGTTGATATTTGTGAGAAAAGTTGACTTTTGACCTTTAAATAAAATATCTATTATCAGAATGGTTGAGCGTTAATTTTCTGGAGATCAAATGCTCAGTTCAGTGTAAAAGACTTTAAATTGTAAAAGTTACCAAATAAAGTAGACTTTGAGTTGTACGAGCTGATGTGTTTTAACAATTTATTGTTTGCTCAGTTTCATCACTTTTTATTAAAGAAAAGTCACTTTGTAGTTGATCCGCACTCAGGGTCTGCTTACTTGCTTGTTCTGGAGCTTTTGATCATATCACATTGTCCTCATCAACATATAAAGTTTGCTTAGTTGGTGTACACTAAGGTTTTTCAAATGTTCCAATATTCTGAGAACTCTTCGGACTTCTTGTCCATGTGGACTTGAAACTTAAACACAATTCATATCTAGCACTGAAACAATCAGCTGATTCATTCAATGAGTTGAAAATTAATCAACAATTTTGACATCTATTAATCAAGCTAAGATCAAGTGAAAAGGCCAACGTAGCTTCTCAAATGTGAGCATCGTATTCTTTTCTCTGTTAGAAATCAAAGTAAACTGCTAATTGTTGGATTTTGGAGAACTCTTCCTCTTGTCATCTCTGCCCCTGGGTTATTAGGTTGTGCATTTTCCGCTATTTTCCCTTTTCCGTGAGATTTTTTTAGACAAAATAATCATGAGATTACGCAAAAAAATAATCAAAAGATTAAGCGGTAGTAAAAACAATCATTAGTTGCTGCGATCCCTGTATCCTCTGGCTGACACCACTGTTTACCTCCTATCTGTATCCCACCGCTCCGCTGACTGACTGGAAGCCCATTTTAGACCTGTCTTTACCGCACACAAACATTTCCTCCTCAGCTTTTTATTATTATTATTTTTTTTACAATATTGCAGTAGCACTTTCCTTGGCATTTGCATTGTGATTGCTGCCTGCAGGCAACACCTTTCCTCTTTTATTCCCAGGGCTAATACGTATTTATATAGGAGTTTCTGATGTTTCACTTCCCCATCAAACAAGGTAACGATGCCAGTACTGTAAGCCTCTTTCATTCATCAAGCAACACTGGCATCAGCTGAGTGATAAATCCACTCAATAGCATGTGGGTGGTATGGGCTGCGTTCTCTGGGTGGTCATATTTGGGAAATGTGAAGTCCAATAAAGGTGTATAATTTAAAGGGCACTTTCACCAAGAGTATACCAGATGTACACAAAATGTCCTGAGGTAAGCAGCGGGTTCAACACTACATGTTGTATTTACAGTCTTCATATTCCCTTTGGCAGGTCGGGTTAAAATTTAATGAATTTCCTTGGGAACGATTTGCAAATAAAGTTCAGCTCTCCCAGAAAATTACCATTTGGCAGAAGATTCCCTTGTGTTACTCGAGCCGGGAAGAAATACAACGCACTCATTGTTTTGCGCGAAGATTTCCTCCAGACATCGGCGTTGGTTTTTCACTGTACGCAACCAGCTTATGGATCAGAGAGGAGTCCCACCGAGAGGAGTGAGTGACAGAGGGCAGCGGGGAAGAAAGAGAGGAGCGAATGAGTGTTCTGGCTTCTTGACCTCTTAGCATAAGAAGTCTTCTGAGTTCAAACTCCAGTGATTACAAGCTGAGCTGGTATTTAAAGTGGCCCTACCCCACCCCTCCCTCGCCTCCCCTCCTCCTCTCCTCCTACCCCCCCCTCCCCATTCACTTCAGACTCGTGTGAGCTGTGTGTGCGTGTGTGACAATGTCTACGACTTGAATATATAAGAGTACATGCTATATGAACCTTTGTGTGTGTGTGTGTGTGTGTGTGTGTGTGTGTGTGTGTGT
>CAEMYA010001996.1:3336042-3347467 GCA_903131615.1 Diplodus sargus
GATTTTGAAGCTGTTTTTTTTTTTTAGGCAACAGTTACAAAACGTTGCTTTAAAATGTGTTTTTCTGTGTGTGTTCTGAATCCCTTCTTCCTACAGCGCTACTCTGTTGACTTCACTTCCAGACCTGATGAAGCCAACATCCCTCTCAGCACCATTGATCCCGAGGTGCCTGCTGATGCTACACCTCAGAACGGTTAGTCCAACACAACCACTTGCAACAATAACTACGTTACAGAGAAGATTTGACATTAACAAAAATAAATACCCTTAAATATCCGAAACAAATTGTGCTCTATGGTTGCAGATGTGTTTTATTTATTTATTTATTCATTTATTTATTTATTTATTCCTCATCCATGTACCCTTTTCAGGTCTGCAAACCTTTGCAAGTGCAGAAACTGCTGCAGAGGAGCCAAAAGAGCCAGAAGAACCAGCTGAAAAGCCTGAAGTAAAGGAGGAGCCGAAAGGTAAGAAACAATCCTTTGACTGATCAGCAGCTTTTACTGTGTCATTGTATCAGTGAAGCTCAGAGAAACGGGACAGGACAACAGTTTAGGTTGTAGCAAATCAAGTCGTGAAAGTAAAAAAAAAAAACATGGCGTGGGTTAATTGTGTACTATGATCCTTCCGCTTTTTTAAGATCAGTTAACTGAAGAAAAAGGAAGTACAGTTTGTGACAGCTCACCACGCTTCAGATTAGAACAGATAGTGGGTGATAGAGTCCTGCAGGCATAAAGAATACTTAAACCAGAATACAATGCAGAAATGCAGACATGGATTTTTTGCCTCAATACAAAAACAACCCAACAGATTTTAGGTTTTTACTAGAACTTTCTGAAAGTTGTCACCACAACATGTGACTGTGCAAGAAATGATTCTAAGCACAGTGACTGTGAATTTTATCAGGAAATGTAAAAGCAAAAAAACAGCAGAATGACTCACGCAGTGTTTGAAAAACAACGTGAATGCATCCAGATCAGTTAAGCTCCTCCACAGAACATTTTGAAATGTCTGTGAGGGGAAAGTCTGTACGCCACTGATGCACATTGTTTCCTTTCTTTGAGAGGCGACAGGCTGAAAGTGCCGTCTGCAGTACTCGTGTTCACCACTTGATGGAAATGGAAGCCAAGTTAACAAATTCCACGCTCACTCAGTTTGCCAAATGTGTTGCGATTTAACCATGAAAACGAGTGTTGTTCTGTATGATTCTGATTCTGATAAAAAAAAAACATTCTAAGGTCTTTGTCTTTATATGCCGTAATTTTTAAAATAAAGATGAAAATGTATAATCCATGTATTGATCAACAAAGCCTTAATATTTGTGAATTCAACAGAATCACTTCCTCTATGATTTCTACTTCATATACTATATTTTTAATGAGCAATACATCATTCTTTTGTTGTTATTTTGATATTTTCATTGGATTTCTGAGAATGAGTGAAGTGTTCCTGTCCTGCTTTAAGCTGTCTGCAGGCTGAATGAGAAAGGTAACAGGGTAGAGTTCATGTCAGGGCCCGCCTCTCTGCCCTGAGCCACACTTTGTCTAAACGGACGCTGCTGCTGGCCACTTTGAAAATCCTTTACCATGGTTCCCTTCCTCTCATGGGAAGAAAATGTTATTTGTCAGCATCATATCAGGTGGGCAGCCAGATTTCTGATCAAGCGACCTGGGTATGATGAAAATCGGATTTGTCTGATGATGACTGCTTGTCCAGCACATTCAACTCACTCAAGTGATTCAATTAGTGAAGTGAATGCTGACGAAACCACACAGACATTTTTAGCAAATTGTGATTACAACATCTCTGACGAAAATTTCCCTTAAAAGCCATTCTTCTGCACCGCCTACGTCAGTTGTCTAAACGTGTGATAAGACTGAAAAAAAAAAAATAACCCACGCCTCTGTTTAACACCCCAGCCACAACCTCAAACACACTACTTTGTGCAACTACCGGTGACCTCATTTAAACGCTCACACAGTCTCCCATTGACGTCAACCCCCTTTTGATAAAAGATTTATTTGGGTTGATACCGAGTTAATGTGGCCGCAGTGTCGTGAGCAGCACTAATGCCAAATATCACGAGCATCCATTGTGGAAGCTGCTTGAAATGTTCCTGACTCGTTTCCCTCAGTGACGAGTGTATGATTTAAAGTAACACTGGTCAACTGGTACTATGTAAATGGGAAACGTGACCACCAGTTTCTACAAACAACGAACGTGGCTGAAGTGTGAGAATACAAAAGTGACCAACAACAGGCCAAATACATCAATAGTTAGTCAACTTTTCTTTTTTTTAATTATCAGAATTAGTCCTACACATCCCTGAGGAGTGATCTGGTCAGAAAAAAAAGTAAAATCATCCGCATGAATGAAGGAACAGAGGCCAATATAACCTAGATGCCAGGAATTTCCCATTTGTGTGGACACAGTTAACAATCTGGATAAAGCTAATTTGAACACATTGGATTAGATATTGGATTGGGCTTGATCAAATCAGAGGTGACTGTTGGGCCTTGGTGGAAGTATGCTGTGTCATTGCTTTATTTTCAGTCATCCAAGGATGCCCACTAACATTAGATGCAGGGACTGCTAGCAGTTTTGCTAACTCGGGTGCATTTACATTTGTTTGAATGTTGATTTAAGGGACTCTGTGGAGCTTCTGTGTCTCCTTGGAAGCCTGTTGTTAGTTTTCATTAGCTGTAGGTTTGACTGATATGGCATTTTCAGCATCAGACCAATATTAATTTGTCGTAAAAATTAAATCAAAGTACAATTTTGAGCAACTTCACTTAAATATTTCCATTTTCTGCCACTTTAAATTAGACAGGCAGGAAGCCAAGTTAGCGTCGGGAGCAGCCATCACAGTTTAAGAAATACACCTACCAACACCTCTAAAACAAATTCACTTGTTTTATTTTGTTTGTCTGAAGGTCGAGGAGTATCAGGAGTCCAAAGTTTTATTTAGCTGTTCTTCATGGCTACGCTTACAAGCCAAGCTAGCTTTAGTGTGTTGGCTATACGTACACAGCAGTGCTTCGAACTAAAATGATAACGCTAACATCCTGGTGTAACGACTACATTGTTCACTATCTTGGTTTAGCTTCTTAACATGCTAACATCTACTAATTGGCAATACGCACAACTAACCCACAGATTGTTATTTGTTTATTACTTGGTCATATTGGCTCATTAGAATTATTTATCAGGTGATGGCGTTAGGGTAAATGTCAGGGGTTCACCGTGGATATCTGTACCAAATTTTAAGACAGTGCTACACCTCAGTGGCACCCAGCTGTTGTCTCCAAAGTGTTAATTAGTGAGCTTTAGAGGTGCTGGCAGGCAGATTCTTTTTTCTGACTTTGGAGACAGCCAAGCTAGCAGTTTCAGCCTGCTTCCAGCCCGTAGGCTAAGGTAACTGCCATCTGGCTCCGTCTCAGCATTAATCCATACACACAAGAGTGGTATCAGTGTGATCTGACCCTTCAAAGGAGAGCATATAAGGAAATTTCCCAAACTATTTTTTTCAAGGACCGACTTCAGACAGCATTCCCAGTCTCAGTATGCTGAAGGAGAACGCTAAGCTTACAGTCGGGTCAAGAGTCCACCTGTGATAAAGAGTCTAGTCATCCAGCATAAACCAGACGGACATGATGGTCCTCTGAAGACTGGAATGATGCCCGAGGAGCCATCTCACTCATGGCAGAGTTATGTCTAGAACAACGGTCACCTTCCTCTCCCCTTCATCTCCGCTTTCCCTCCACCTAACCCCGGGTCAGATAATGACGGGGCCGCCCTACTTTCCCACAGCCTCCAACAGCTGCATGGCTGAGGCTCATTAGGGAGCTGGTCAGTAATCAGCCGGCTCATTACCAACATGGTGGCCCCGCTCAAATGCCTTTGCCCGAGAGAAATCCCCCCCCTGACTGTCAGAGAGGGCAAAACCACTTATGGGTGGAAAACACTGTTATTATGTGGGTGTTGAATACAGAGCGCAGTCCACTAAATATGAAATATGCAATGTCATTGAAGGTTTAATGATGGAGAAATGTCTCAAGAAATATTACACAATGAATTTATTGCAACAGTTTAACTTCCTATTAAAATTAAATGACATAAATTGTGTGTGTTTTTTTCCAGTATGCAGATCCATCCCAGGGTTGCAAATTACATTTACATTCATTGTTGTCAATCTGCCGTTTGGTCTTTAAAATTGTGAAAATTTTTTCCTAGAGCTCAAGATGACGTCCTCAAATGTCTTGTTGTTCCTTAAATGCAAAACATATTCAATAGTTCACAACCCATCCACATTGTTTTCACTCTCATGTGTCATACTATAATTCAGAGTGGAAAAACAGTTTCGATGTTCTGGCAAACCCCTGAATACAGAATTGTGCTTTGCTTTTTGTTGTCCTTCACAGCTGAGGCCGATAAATCTGCTGTTGATCCCAGCGCTGAGTCTGCAGCTCTGCCGCCGCCACCGCCCCCCGACAGCTCTGACGACAAACCCAAAGAGGACGTCGCTGAGGAGAGTCTTCCTCCTCCTCCTGCTCCTGCACCTGTGGAGCCGGCTGTGGAGGAGAAAACTGATGATGAGGGCGCCGTCTCCAACAAGACCTCAGCGGAATCGCTGAAGGAGACGAATGAGAACAACAGCAACAACTCTGACTTCAGTCAGCAGGAAGGTTGGTATTTAAAGGTTCGTCCCCTTCAAATGGCCGCTGACATTCGGAGTCACGCAGAGTTTTACAGCATACATTCATTTACTGATTGTGTGTCTTCATCCATTTAGGTTTGAAAGAAGATGGCAATATCCTGTATAGTTTACAACATTTACTGTAGACTCACATGATGCCGCACACGTGACAGCTCCTTTGCCGCGCTGGTATCTCAGTTTCAAACTTCCTGCGTCGTGTCATTTCAACACATTTCCCGCTGACAAAAAAGAGAACTTACAGCTATGCGTCATTCACTCTGTGTTTTTTTCCAGGTAAATTGTTTAATCCTTCTACGTTGGCCTCAGAAACCCACGTATTTCTGTGACACGTCCATATTGGAGTGATTAGTTGCTGTGTCCCCAACATACCGGCTCAAAATGATTCCCTCCTACGCTTATACTATACTGTTCGAAATGGCAGTCAACAGAACTTTATGTACTTTATGTATTAAAGGGTAAATCTACATATCAGAAGTCTTTTGTGGCTCCCGGGGGGAAGTTGCATGTAATCTGACAAATTGTCTCCAGTGATGTCACTCAGTGGCTACAAGTTGGGTAATGTAGGGGCCAGGTTTTGAAAATAAGTCTACACGATCACATGGCACACCTAAAACATAAACACACAATTATGGACAGATTAAAAACAACAGTGGTGCAGTGGAACCACAGATGTCACCTTTTGTATTCCAAGCATTCTTCTTCCTTTTCAAAACAACACCCTACATTTCCCACAATGCAACGCAGCCACCGAGAGACATCACTCGGTAGGTAGTTAATCAGATTGAAATGTAGCTTCTTCTGGAGCAAAACAAAGCTTTTTACTACCTTTTTCACGTGCGCAGTAAGACTCCCCAACACAGGTGTACAGGTCGTGTTACCCTTCAGTAATTCATTAGCATTTTTGTATTATGAGGTTTAAAGTTTAAAGTCCTGTTGGACAAGTATAATTGTAACTGCAGGCATTAATATTAAAGCCTAAACAAACAGTCTTGATATAGACACAGACACCTTAGCTCATGATTCACATCTCAACATCTGATTCACTAAATGTTACCGCCTTGTTCTTTGTCCTTTAACCAGATACCAAGTCGGACAGCCTCTTCTGGGATGTTCCCCTCAACAGTCCGCTGTGAGACACGCTGCCTCTCTGCCCCCGTGCCGTTCTTCAGGAACTCGGTGAGAAAGCGCCGGACTCTGCCGCAGCTGCTTCGCTGCTCAGCCAGCTCAGGTGTTAGCAAAGGGAAAAACCCCGACCCTGACCCGCAGGTCAGCAGTCGCTGTGCGACCACTGGGAGTGCTGTGTTACAGCTTCCTGTCCTGAATTCAGATATTAAAAATAGCTGAGTCATAACCGTTAAATCTAAAATTATAAGATGCGCTTGTCCCCAAAATTGTAAATCACACTGACAGCCTGACACCCAGTCGTTTATAAATACACACATCTAAAAACCGAGCCTCCCTGCTGGTTGAAAAAGTCAGTATCACAACATGCAGTATATCACTCTTTAAAACGGTTTGCTTTTACTTTTTATTGCTTGTCCCATTCATTCTTTTTAAAGGGGTTTCTGTGCATTAAGTTGCTATAGGTCTAAATCCATGCTCATTTACTTTGTTACTCTTTTACTTAAAAAACACCTATTTTCTACCAGAAAACAAATCTAAGGCTTTCATTCCTTTTTTTTCCTCTGGATCCTCCTGCTCTCTCTTCCACTGATGGATGAGATTCTTCCTACATGGGTGTTAACACGGGCCCTCTCAGTCTAATCATCATGTGCTGCAGGACGTAAGGCCCACTCCTGCACCTGCACTCCCTCTCTCTGGCTATCTGCGCAGAAAACACTCAGGGCCGAGGCCTGGGGCCCGAGGAATTCACGCTGCTCTTAACAGCTGATGATAAGCTCACATCTGAGAAGCAAACCGCTCAGATGCCGCGTGTGAGCGGTCACGGATCATCTACGTTCTCTCAAAAACACCAGCTTCAGAAATCCCAAGCATCCCCTCTTCAGCAGAGGCTCTCAGTCACTCGTCTTTATCTCTAAATACCTGCTTACATAGTGAGTGGGGCGCTTTTACGATAACTAAAGATGAAGGCAATAACTTTGAAATCTAATGAGGCATATATTTGTATTCTAGTCATACATGTGATATGAAAAATGCACCCAAACACACGTTTTACACAGCAGACATTTTTTCTTGTCATAGTAGTGAATGTACAGGTATTAGTAACAGCATTATATATGTTCCATTAAGCTTTCTTGATAAGCCATGACAGTCTGTGTATTCATGTGTAGGAATAATCAGAGACATGTCAAATAAAAGTAAATGTTTGGCTGATGGTAAGAAATAATATTATTAATAATACAAATTCCAAGGCCCTGAAACTGAAGCAGCTAAACGTAATTCAATTGATTATTATTATTATTTGATCATATTTCTGCATTTACTATTGTGCTCATGTCAAAATGTGACATATGATTCATATTATATCATATGATTTGTGTGATGTGATCAGGTTTTTTTTCTTTTTGCTTCTAAAAACTATTATCAAATCCAAAAATATATGACATATATGACTAACAGCTATATGTTAGTAATAATATTGGGTATCTCAAATCCTCTGAGTTCAAACATGCTTTTCTGTCAGGAAACTAAAGTTCTCAAATCAGGATTATTCTCTCAGGATTTACAGTAAGTTAACACTTTGTGTTTCCTTTGTTAACATTAAACCAAAATCCACAATCTTTATCTACACCTTACCAAACTGATTGTCTAGTCTTGACCTCAAAAAACATTGAATCCAGTGAACCCGCCATCGCCCTCGACACCCATCCTATGTCTACTATGTCGTACAAAAATGCAGCACTTGCCTGAACATAATCCAGGCAGCAACTTGTGTTTTGCAACACAACATTTTTGGGAAACAATACGTCAACATAATTTACAGGTTTATGGCTTGCCTCAAGTTACGTTTGTTATTTATGTCTTATGGGGGAATTCTTCATAAAGGTTGAAGAAAACTAAGACGTTCAATCTTCTAAAGTATTCAAATGTATCTATCATTACAGCATGGTCATGTTATGCCCTCTTTTTGATTTTTGTGTCTTCAGGTATCAAAAGTGCACCTCTAATCAATTTGAGTCCTGGAGGGGCTCATATTCCTACATTTTTAGAAAAAACTATTTAAGTTTGCTGAGAGCTGAATGTTTGAGTGTGTAGAAAACCCCTTTCTTCATTTGAAAAGATCAATTCAACATAACTTTTACATACAATGATATCGATTGTATCGAGTTAAATTAATTGAAACATAATTCAAGGTCAAAGTATCAATAACGTGTTGACCTTAGTCTTAGTGAGGTGTGGTTTCTAACAATTCTCTACCTGACAGCATGTAACGTAACAGCTGCGTAAAACCTGCCGGTAAGCTGTCGAACGTGCCATTGATATGGTTTCAGTTCTTTGTTCGTTTTAAAGCTGTTATTTAAGAGTCATTTTAGACTGAGTTATCTTTGTCTGTAGTCTGGAGGTGACAATGAAGCTCAGTTCACAGACAGCTGAATCATGTCTCGAGTCAACTGTGAGAAACTGCAAGACATTTAACGGCTCGCAATTTGGAAATAAAAGAGAAGAGAAAAAGGAAAAAGTGAACTCTTCACTCATTCCCACCTGGTCTGGGAAGTGATGAGCAGGCTGGAAAACTGAAGTTGAAAGGCTGCTCACCATTCTGCAGTTGTGGATAATGGATATGAGCTGACAGGCCATAAACCTAAACCAGCGTAATTAGACCTGAGACTCCACTGTGTTATTTTCCAGTCAGAGCTCAGCTTTCATGTTTTGATGGCTAATGTCGGAGGAAACTGTCCATACCGCCGGGGATGAATATTTCACGGCGAAGAGGAGGCAAGTGAAGGAGAGTGACGGGCTGAGATGTGATTGTGTGAGACAAACAAGGCTAGTAGTTAAGTCAAAGCCGCTTTGTTTCTATTTGCGGAGGCTCTTTTAGGAAGGGGCAGAGACAGGTCAGGAGACGAGGTTTCCTTTTTTTTGTTCTTTGTGTGTGGCTTCAGGCTCAGAAATTGTTCCATATACTGTATGTTCTTTCAGTGTCAGGATAAAGACTTAACAACTTACAATATGAGTTGACTCATTTTGACATTCAAGCTATTTGTCTCCTTCTCCTGCTTCCCAGTGGGAGCAGAAGTCATAATTTCCTCGGGTGATACTGCAGGCGTAAACACAGATTTTACGGCTGGCGGGATGACAACGTGACGTGTTGAATGCAGGATCTTTATCTCAGTAATAACAGTGACGGGAAGCTTCCTGCTGGCGAGGTTTGATGTGGTTCAGATCGGCAGGTTCGGCCATTACACCTGGGCAGCTTTACAGGAGGGAGGGACTGTCGGAAAACGCGAGGCTGACACTCCCATCACACTGCGAGGAGGGAACAGCTGGTGGAGGCCGGTTCTGCCTCTTCCTCTCATGACTTCCTACCGCAAGATTTTGGGTCAGGAAACTTAAAAATTGCAGTTGCAAACTGGTGAAGATAGCTTTCAGACTTGTATGATTAAAGGGGAGGTGGGTCTGAGGGATCCGCTGCACATGAGGCGGAAGAATGTGTCATCACTTTTTTTTCTGTAACAATTTCGGGGATTTTCATGTTCTAACAGAAAGATGAGGATTTTAATTGCTTAGTGTTTATACACCTTTTTTTTTAACTTACCTTTGAAGTAAAGTACAGCCAAGTGTGCAAGGCATGGCAAGACACAAAGGTGAAGACAGGCCCTTTGATGGAACTTCACTACAATACAATACAATACAATACAATACAATACAATACACAACAATAGAACTTGGTGCTGTTCAGCATTAAGAGATATGGATTTGTCCCAGGACAAAGGGCTATACAAGCGTAAATACAGGCTTACGACAACCTGTATTTCTTCTAAAAAGTGAATAAGACCTGAGATGTAATATCCAAAAGGAATGTTCAGTAATTGGATAATCACAAGTTTCGCAGAAGCAAAAAATAAAAGAGCCGCCACCTTCGTTCTCGTCGGTGTTTTGGGTTATACAGTGACGCTCAGACACACCCTGATCCTGATTAAACACACACCAGCAGGCATAAAGATGCATTCGGTTTGGTTCTTTCATCAGTGTCAACCTACAGCGCTTTGTAAGATGATCCACAGTGCTGGAACATGCCTAAACACTGGAGCAAGGTTAGATCGAGCCCAAATCCAGGTCGCTTAAAGGCTTAATTGATTCTGTTAATTGCCATTGTCCACTTTTTTCCTTTCACTCAACCATAAATGCCATTATTTGTATTTTAAATATCTGGAGTCAGCGTCCTGTCGCCTGCACCAGCAAAGGCACAAGTGAGCATCATCCTGGGCAAGCTAGGCGGCTAACATATCTACTCAGATAGTGTTTAAATGAAAGTTGCAGTTTTACTGTGAGGACATGTACTGGGCCACTTCTAGGCCTTCTGCTTTTTTGGAAATTTGATCGTCAAAAATGTAACGCTAAGTGGTAGCTTTAATGGAAATAAGGTGGTAGTAGACAGAACCGTCGGTAGAGTATCCTGCACATCCTGTGGCACAGGTCAAGTTGAACAGTTCAGGTTCACTTGTTAAAGATCCAAAGTTTGAGTAATAAATGTTTACTAGTCATTCCAGGCATACAAGTGACCGCTATTGATCAATATAAATCTGCCAGAATTGTCTGGCCTTTGACTTGTGAGGATGCCGTTCCCCCGTAACGCCCTGTCAACATATTAGAAACTGTTCACCCAACAAAACGTTGCACGTCTGATTGTTTCGTCCAAACTATGCTGACATGTTTGTTTTGAAACTGAGCCCCTTATGAGGTCATGGTGTGCTTTTGTAAAACTCGCTCATACAATGAAGAACGAGGTCAGCGTGACGGTCTTTAAACTATAAGCATGATGTCATTCACATGTACACCAGGTTGATACCTTCGTTTGTGTCTGTAAGCTTCCTGTGTCGTGGCTCTTTATCACAACAGAAGGGTGTGTCCTGGTCCTGCTTCGGTTCCTTGAACTGCGAGGCTTCTGGGTTGAAGTCCTCAGCAAAAGGTCACAGGTCAGACCATCCTAATTAAAGGGTACACAGTGACTGCAGGAGAATAATGTGGCCCCAATGTCAGAGTCAACTGGCTCACATTCTTCGCCTGTCACTGAGCAAGTCTCTGCAGAAAACTGGCTTTGCGGCGGCTGCTGTGATGTGTTGCCCAAATCAGGATACATTTCAACAAAGACCGCTGCACATGACGGAACCTGAAAAAATGGAAGACAATATTTGCACGAAACATAGGAGCTTGTTCACCATTGACCCAATTTGTGTTGTTTTATATTCAAGGATGAATTATTTCATTCTGACTCAAGCGAATTTAATTCCAAGTGTTTGGAGGCAAAGTAAAAGTGAGCGGTCCCTGAAATTGTCGCTCTTACTTTCCCTGATGCTCACCGTTACATCTTTATATTTTAAGACATGTCAGAGTACGTCAGGCCTTGACCTTCCCTATTTACACTGAACACATTTTACAACGAGAGTGTCACATTTTCTAGATTCCTCCTTTGTACTTCACTTCACGCTTTGGCAGGTGGCCCGCAAAACATTTATAGTGCTTAATTTAGTAGCGCGCGTTTCACTTCTCTGCACCGAGCTCTCAACAAAAGAAACGGGGGGGGGG
>CAEMYA010001996.1:3347485-3386661 GCA_903131615.1 Diplodus sargus
GGGCTGCAGGGTGAAAACAGTTTGTAGAGAATACAGAAATAGTGTCAGCGCTCCAGTCACACGATGTGGAGTCACAGCCGGTTAGTCGTGAAAAATCGCACCCTTGACATTTTTTGATCTGTTGACCGTATTTCCTCTTACCACGTACCTAATGTCTTTTGTAACTCAGCGAGACAGGAATCAGCTGTCTAGTTTATGTGAAAATGACAAGTTAGACTAGTTTAAAAATTTGTCATAATCACCTGTGTTCGAGCCTTTTTAAGCCCTGTGTATGCTGCCGATTGCCTGGAGACGAGATTAGATGAATGTTAACATGACGTCTCTTGTTTTGGCATCACCCAAAAATGTGTGTCTGCAGGTCTCCATAGAAAATCGGTTACTTCTCGGTTCATTTGTAAAATAATTAGTGAGCTAAAATCTTTTTTGACACCACTGAAGCAACTATGAAAGCGAACAGCAGGCGGGACAAGGGGCTTGGGGCTAAATGCTAGCATGGTCCCAAGGCCAGTACGCCTTACCCTCTCCCCTCAACGTTCACACGCTGAGGGGAGAGGGTAAGGCGTACTGGCCCACCTTGAGACATCAAAGATAGGGATGATTTCAAACCCAAGGTGGGGTTGTGGGGGTCCTACCCCCAAAAGATTTGGGACTGTGTCTCCTGCATTCTGGTGACTTTTAAAGAATGAATATAACAAAATCATGAGTGAAACTCAACAGTATTTATGTCAAATAATTTCCATTTTACTTTAAATTCCTTTAAAAACAACGCAGTTCTAGTTCACCCTAGAATGTAAACCAACATAAACCTGAAAGTGTAAAGCTTAAAGAGAAAAATGGGAGAGTCCTGGAGAGTCCTTGGCACCAGAGGAACATTTTTTTTTCTAGAATTTACCCTCAAAGAACCTTCAATATCTGTTCCCAACGAATGCTGTCCATCCCATCGCTGTCAAGATATTTCCGTATAAACCAAAGTGGTTTGCATTGCATGAAGATGCAACCAATTTCATTTCCACGTGCCCAGGTCTTCCAGCAGCTGACTCTCTCAGTGACCTGCGACTCCCCCAGAATTCAAACCCCATGAGGTCTACAGTTGTAAGGACAGTTTCCTCCTCCTGTTGTCCTGGTTTAGAAACATTCCTGGCCAGGCTTTGCACAGTTGGCAGGACTGCTGTGATCAGGAGGCCCGCTGACAGACGGATGTTCATTCACCTGCCGGTATCGCCTCAGGCATCGGCTGCACATTCCTCAGGCAGTGTCAAGCTGTCAGAGTCACACCGTGGCTTTATTACGTCTCAGTCTCTCATCATTCACACGCAGTTTAAAGTGAGCTCAGGTGGGATCTCAGATGATGCTCGGTGAAAAAAAATGTTAAACCTGTCGTTTCCTTTCATGTGACGTGAGTTGACACGCGGGCGTGTTTGATGTTTAAAAAAAATCATGTGGAAAGAAGGGAAAGGTTGTTAAAGATTCTGCATGTTAAACCTGGTAAGAATATATTCCACATTCTGTTACACTACCAGGCATTAATAAGTATAAGGTAACAAGTGGCACTGTACACAGATATTATTATATGAAGATCACAACTTTCCATGATTCAACCAGACTGATGACTGAAAGGGGCCAAGAGTGACAGAGATACCTCTTTGCAATGTTTAAATAAAAAAATAATAAAATCTAGTTAAAGCAACAGTATGTAGAAATTGCCATTTTCAATAATGATCCAGGATCTCTTAATCTCTTCTGGACTGGAAAACAAATAACAAATCAAAGTGTGTTTGCGGAGACAATGGCTACAACGGTAGTGAAGTTTTAATTATTTAAATATTCATGTTTTGGGGCCAGAACTAGCCCAGATACTAAATAATACATTTGGTGTCTGAATTCTGCTGTTTTTAATCAATGTTAAAGAAAAGCTTAAATAAAACAGGTGATTCAAAGCGTTTAAAAAGTTGTGTATTTTAAATGGAATTTGTTTGAAATATTTGTATTAATTACAGCTGAGCCATAAATTTCCATCTGGCATGAAAACAACATCCTTCTGCATTGTAGTTCAGGAAACTTAACCTTGAAGTTATCAATCCATCAGTTCTGATGCGATTTATCGCTCCAGTTGTTCCGACTTCTGTTTTTTGTTCACGCCCCTTGTTGCACAAACAGCCGCAATAAAGACATTCGTCACTCCGCAAAATACACACGAGTTGAGTCCGGTGACACATGATGCAACACTCAGCTGTGTCCGACTCCACCAACAGGGATTTTACAGGTGGAGCTTTAAGCAAAATCAAGACTTTACTTTTTCGAACCAAAACTTCTTGTTTGGTTCGGATGCCGAGTTAAGTAGAGGACGGAACAAAAGAACTTACTTAACCTCTAAAACCGTTTTCACAAAGTGTCATTGTTTCACCTGAAAGGCATTTGTGGGTTTTGTAGCCGTGGGTGACTGCAAAGGCTGAACATCCTCGCTTGGGATTCAGTTGAGCATTTTCTTCCACACTGCTAAATCCTCCGTGGAATGCCCGATCTTTCAGCAGCCAGGTTTCACTATCGGGGCTAACCAGGCCTCCGCAGATCCCTATCTCTCCCCGTGGCTCAACTCAGAATAGCTGTATAGACTGAGATCAATGTGAAGTCTTACCTGCAACCTGAGCCTCAGCGGTCACGTTACTGGTCTAAAACCAAACTTCTTTATATTGGACGAAGTTCAGATGAACTCAGGTCAAATTTAAGATTGTGGGGGTTAGCGAGAACAAAATACCACCTTGAAATAAACGACTGGATTTGTGCAGCCGACCAGTTGAAAGAGTCAGACGCTGTGTTGAAGTGAAGGCTGTAAAGAGTAAAAAGAGCATTAACGGAAATAGTTATTTGTATATTTATCGAGACAAATATTTACATAAGTCTGAGGTGATGAATCACCGTCCTGTTGTCACATCGGCCTCAGGGGCGACACTGTTTTTTTGCCCTTAATGGTTAAGCGTAAATCACATCAATAGAATCGGAGCGGGATTATGTCAGTTATCCTTTCCCTCAAACAGATGTTTCTCCGTGGAGGTTAAAGGTCGTGGCAGAGGCCACATAAACTTGGCCAAAAGCAGACGTTGCCAATGAAAAAGCAGGTGATTGCAGGACATGTGACTGTGGGACAGGATACATCGTTTTCATTGTCTTCTGCTCTTTTTTTTCCTCTCTCTCTCCCTCTCTTTCAGGTTGAAGAGTGACCGCAGTGGAAAAAGGACACTTCTGTTCATCGCGTGTCGCCTCCCGGCGTCAGAAAGCAACATATGTTGTAACACTGCAGGTTTTTCAAAGTTTCAAAGCTTCTTAGGTATTTTACTGATGACTGAATCCATGTGCTTAACAAACAGTCACAATTTAGTGAATTTCAAGACTAAATGTTAATGTTTTTGGTTCAACTGTAACACTTCCTTCTAAGCTTTTATAAGCAGTATATAAAATCATGATAAATGGTTTCTAACAAGCTTTAATGTAGTGTTGATCGTTTATTTGTCAACAGCTCTATATCATCCTGTGGAAACTGGTGTATAAACTGAAAATTAATGACAATACATGAAGAAGAGTTTTAATTAATATTATAAAATATGTCTTCATAGTTAAAGTTTGAATTGATAACAACTTAAACTGTAAACTACTTACAGTCCTTATAGCTGCTTACAACTACATTGTAGTTTGTTGCAAACCATTTAATTAATGTGCTATTCTGTTTATAAATGAATAAATAGGCAGACGTAAAGTGTAACAGATGCAGTTAAATAATGTCTTATTAATGGTTACTTAAGAGAATGTAAATATATAAATGCTGTTATAATGCCGTCTAAGTCGAGGATTCATTTGCAAAAAACAAGTATTTTCATTTTGATTTCTTTTCCTAAATAATGCTTTTGTTTTCATTTTTGTATTTTGTGCACTGTTTTGGAAAAACAAGCATCTACTTTGTATATTCACCGCCAACTCTCCTGCCCAAGAGAACCTCGAATGCGCGCTCCGTACCTGGTTACCTAAAACTTCTCTTTACATTATATACACTCAAAAAACGATTTCCCAAAAAACATTGCATTTATGTTTTTCTATCGCATTCACAAATCAGATCTGCTCAAATGAAGTTAATGCAGTATTATACATAAAAGCAATGCATTACATATGGATAATTTTTTATATAAAGTAACAATAAAGATTGCATTAACTTCATAATTTAAGATTAAGTTATTTAATTCATTCACATCAACTCAACATGATGATTTACGTTGAACTGATCTGATTGAAACACATGAAGTCAATGTTTTAGGAGATTTTCTTTTCTTTGGTTTGTTTCTTTTTTAATTTTTGGTCACCTCACAGGATTTTTATTTTTGGTATTTAATTGTAAAATATGGTAAAACTATAAAATGATATATAAATTAACAACACGATATAGGGTTGTAAGATTTGAATCAGTGTTGAAGGGAAGAAATATTATTGTTGTAAATGCTGCATTCTGCTTTTTAATGCTGTTTAAATTCAGAGGGTGTTTAAGTTTCCGTTATGCTAGAAAATTGCAATGATGTGAATGTAATTTGATTGTATTCATTTGAAAGGTATTGTAGCTATGTTTTTGATATTGATTGTGGCTGATACATGTAGGTGGGGCCACGTTGTGTTTGTTGTTTGGAGCCCTGATGAAGACCTGAAGGTTTTTTCTTAATAACTGCTCTTTTATTCATTCAGCCACTAAAATAAAGACTGAAATTCCCTTAGTTTTTTGGGCAGGTTTTAGTGTTTTCTTTGTTCTGAGTGCCTGGGTTGCCTCTGGTTTTTGATCATTTACCACTAGGAGGCCAAGAAATTCACAAAAGTTAAGCAACCACACCCCTGACAAGAGCTCTGGAGTGAATTGATTAAATACTTTGTAAGGTAGGCTACTTTTTGCTTAGAAAATGAATAAAACAATGATGTAAACATCCTATAACACCGCAAAAGATTCAACAAAATATGCAAAACGTTATCCACAAACTTCTAAAACATATAAACAGTGTACACATGGCACCGACTGACATAAGTGCTCCATCGACTTGAGAAGAAATGATTATTGGATCAATTAGCATTTGTCAAGTCTGGCATACTGTATCTCTGCTCCCCTGCTGACTTTTACCAACCGCTCCTTTAGATCACCTCCGTCTCGTTTTACTCGAAGCGCAAACATGAGTTCCAGGTGCAAACACATTTAGTTCAAAGTGACAGTGTTAAAAGAGAGGAATCCCCTGACACTCTGCTGCCCACACTCATGGGTCGGTAGCCGGCTTTCTGATTTTGGAACCGGTGTTGTCTAATAGTGGATGTGTAGTAAGGTCATTATAGGTGCTAATTAAACTTTCCAAAGAGACATGAATGGAGGGTGAATCATAGTTTTATAAGGCTGTTTGTCGAACATTCATCTCAGCTCTTTCACTGCTATTTCACACACAATTAAAGCACAATTGACTGCTGTTGTGGGGTTTGAGCTCATCACTGAAGGACTTGCCTATATATATATGTATACGGATCTAAATTCCTGTTTAATTTCACGAGCCATATAATATTTTTATAATTTCCATCTACAGTGATGTGTTGCCCAGTGTTTGGTTCTGATCCAGCTACTATATCCAGCCTGTTTCCATGGGCTTCCGCTCTCCTTTAAAGACAAGTGATAGCGCCGGCCTATATCAATCTGCCCGCAGGATGCTTTAATCCTCCATTAAGCGGATGAAATGTTGCCCTGAGCCTGCGGTGCGGCAGTGACGGCAGGAGCGGATCTAAAATTTGTGCGCTCGCCCCTCAAACCTGACCGCAGTCATGGAGACCCTGCACCAAATCATCCAGTGCAGCGGAACACAAACCTCTTCCTCCTCGGAACTGGATCCAAATGTCTCAGGTCTCAGTATCCTCTATTTATACGCTGTGTATATTTACAACAGGCCGGATGATTAGGATGCTAGCGCGTAGTGAGGAGAATGTAGGGTGGCAATCTTCTTCGGCTATTCTAAGGAGACAAGGAGTTGATCGGGGGTGAGACATCGCCCTGATGTCAGAGCTTGTTTTCAAAAAGAATCTGTCAGAGCTACTTTGGTGAGCTACTTCACACATTCTGCACTTGATCCTTTAAAATATTTTGCCTTATAACCTTAATACGATGAGGTGAGTGATATCAGTGAGGTTGAGGTCTCTATTGAACAGGAGCCAGCGAGAGGAAACATATGGAGGGAGACAAGCAGCAAACATATGTCACACATGCAGCCAGTGCATCACATCAATAAAAGACTGTATCAGTCAAGATACAGATTCAGTATTTATTATATTTCATTAAATGACTTTGATGCAACGCAAAATTCAGTAAAAGTCACATCCGTGTAGAAAAATGGCCGCTGATTTTCATTGCGACGATATGTAAAATTGGCTTACTTGTTCATTTCTATCACCAACCTGCCTATAGTGACTGTGGTGTAATCAATGAAATATTAAAGCATCAAACATGCATCTTAGACAAATGAGATGTTTGAAATGACATCATGTTGGGGATGTAGCTGTTCTCTAGCTGGATGTTATCGTGAATCGATATTGTAATTGCAATTCTATTACATAGTTCATTTCTGCCCAAACTACTTTTTCCACTGAAGAGGATGAAATCGCCTGTAACGAAACACAAAGCACAAAGATGTACTACTGACTGTGGTTCTGCCCTCCACAGAAGTTGATGGGGAAGATTTGCGTATCACCTGAAGACAAAATCAGATTCCGTCAAATGCAATGCGCAATATGTAAAAGTGTAACGACCTGGTTTTTGCATGAAAATTGATGAGACCAGTTTGCATCTGCATTGTGATTTACAAAATCCGGTTATTTTCACGCTCAAAGTCATATAGGGACTTCTTGAACTGCATGTGGACACAGTTATGTGTCTGTTCTGATGCTGCAGACCTTTACCTGTAGTTGACCTTCTGCACCGACTCTCGGCACACACAAACACACACACACACACACACACACACGCACACACGCACAAACACACACACGCTGACAGTGATACATATCCACCAGTGTCCTGCACAGCTGGATCGAGCGTCATGGGCTGTATGAATGATTGAGATGCTCTCGAGTGATAAGCGTTATGGACACGCTCAGAATGTGAAGAATGATCACTCAAGCGTTTGCCTTTGTGAAGGGAAAACATCCATTAAAGCTTCTGTCAGTGTGCTGAGACGTGGAATGTTGTAATGATTTAAGTTTATTCACTTATTAAATATTTGAAACAATTACATCAAAGACATATATGGTGTCATATATTTTGACTTTTAGTATTTAGTTAGACAACTCACAACTTTGAAATGAGTCCATGATGATGAGTCAGTTAGAGGGTTCGGGTTGATGAACCACTGATAAACCAAAATATTCAGAATACATTTGTTGGCCAGGTGATAAAGTGTTTATCATGTAAAGAAGTTGTGAAAACAGCATTGACATATCATCTTTTAAGTTGAAATGGTAAATTTTTTCTAGCTTACAGATGCCATTTACATGTTCTGTTGATCTCCACCTGTTGAATGTATGTGCAATATTCACTCCATTGTTTGTATTTATGTTAGACAAGTCACCGTTTTCGCATGAGGTCATATTTACAACCTGTGATCCATGATAACAAATGATGATGGATGATCGCTGCGACGGTAAAACCAGCTTTGTTTGGTTTGTAACATTATATTAAAGGTGAGAGTGAACCAAAACTCTCACCTTAAAGTTGCAGTGAGATGATACTTGCCAAAAAGCTCCATCAGGCCGAGGGGAGCTGGAGGTCGTATGATTCTCTGTATGTTCTTCACTACAAGCACATTGCCAAATTCATTTGATGTAGTGCTATTGTAAATGGAATGTAAATGTTTATGGAAAGTTATCACAAATCATAGGGGCACATGAATGTCTGTACTAGAATTTCAAGGCAATCTATCCAGTTGTTTTCAGGTGCAGTATATCAGTCTGGACCAAAGAAGGACTGACAGACCAACAATGCCAACCTTAGTGCAAAGCTAAAAAGACTTCTAACCACAATACTGGTGTATGAAAACCATGACGCCTCATGATGAATGTATTATGAAACAAAGAAAAAGAGAACACCGTCTCCTAAAAAGCCTAACAAAAAAGATGACGGGTCTGAATGAGGCTTCAACTTGACGGATGTAGCAACTGCACCGAGAGCAAAGAAAGAAAATCCCGGCCTCTCCCTGAGTGGCCGTTAGGGATACAGGAATGGGATCTACTTGGCTTTTGTTTTCCATCTATCATGAGGTCATTACTGCCTGCTGTCATCGTTAGCTGCCCCCTGGATGAAGAGTTTATGCTGGGCAGAAGGGCCTGGCCTTGACCCAGCCTCTCTCTCTGTTTACCTTAGATGCTCATTAAAGGCATGTCGTGCTTTTAATATCTAAATCGGACAAATCCAGACTAATGGCTTGATGAATGTCATTCTTCTGCTTGAGAAAAGACACTGTTTTTAGCAGCTGTTTTTCTTTCCTTAACAACCAATCACCTAGAGCTGGAGAGATTATTCAATTTCTTTTAAAGGTTCAGGGAATCAAAAGAAAGAGATTTTGAAGTGATGGTCCAGATCTGTCGTTTTAGTTCCACCGGTCTTGATATTTAGCCGTGCACTTCTTCGCCATGGGAGCAATGTGAGCGAAATCCAGGAGTAACAGAGTATAAAAAGCTTGGTGTGTTTGTTTCTATAGTTACACCCCACGGTGTGTGTGTCCGCTTTTTATTCTTGGCCTGTCAAGTGAGGAGGGCAAGATTTATTTAGGGGATGCAATGAAAAGTGTGATACAGAATGCCTGGATGCATATGGCATCTCTGCTATTTGGCCCACACTTAGAGGAGGAAGGTTGCTGAGTGGTTCACAGTGTTGTCCTAAAAGCATTATCGTGTCCAATAAACAGGGGAACTTTTACAGAATCGTAATTTCATTTGTAATAGTTGCGGTATCAAATCAGACATAAATATGAATTGCTTCTTTCAAACGTTGAATCCTGCAACTGATTTTAAATCTTGCAGTCTTTTGCTCGTGGAGATTAAGTCATCATAAGACCTTGTTAACATGATCAATTTACAGTCGCGTTTGTGTATTTGAAAAATGCAACCGGACATAAGATTTGTCCTGCTGCGGCGTGACAAATCACCGCTGACATCAGTGGTAATCAAACTTTCAAAGGTTTTTAAAAATGCCAGCCATTGCGATTGAAAGAACTGTGTGAAAATGTGCGAGCAATGCGCACGGATCACTTCATCAAGTGTCAGGCCCGACTCAAAAAGATGATCCATAAAAGGCGACTCGGTATTTTTATCTTAACATGACCTTGTGCACCATACTGAGTACACATTCTCACATTCTCACCGCATCCAGTATGACTGCTTGATTTCTCCGCGCTGTGCTTCGTCAGTATCCCTGCCGAAACAGCCAGTTTGATGTATTTCCTTCACACATTTGTAGAAATAAATTGAATTATGACACGAGAACAATGTTTTATATCTTAAACATTTTCTTGAGATACAAAAGATTGTTTCTGCCCTCATAAAATATATTTAACTAGACCCTATCAGAAAAGAGGAAGAGTTTTCCTAGATTGTATAACGCGAGGTACAGTATAGTACTTTTACTTCACCACATTTATTTGATAACTTTAGCTATGAGTTACTTTGGAGATTGCATGCTACATTTGAACCAAAGAAGAAGAAACTTTCCAATAAATTTCCCAAAAAAGAAAAAGATCAGATCCAATAATTAGGTTGGCCATAATCAGTCGACCCAAAGTATACAGCAGAAACATACACGTAAATATATGTGTAATTTACTTTTATTTAAACTTTTGAGAGTTATTGCCTTAAAATTACTTCTGATACTTCAGTACATTTAATGTCAGCTACTTTAAGACGTTCACTCTATTTCAATGGACAACTTTCACTTTTAATAGAGTTATATCTTTTACAATATCTTTAAATTTCCTCAAGTTTGACATTTGGATGCCGAAGTCCCATCCCAAAACTCATTTGAGAGGATCCGGGTGGTATTTTGAGCTGTGTTGTGTTTTCTCTGCTTGTGTGAGACCAAGCAGCGTCTATACACCTGTCCTGCCAGCTGATGTCAGGTTATTGTCCCTCAGTGTGGGACCAATGGCCACTCCGGTGCCGAGGCGTCTCACTGACACAACCTCAGAGGAGCTTTGGAGGATCATTTCACACGGGTCATGTATAGTCCGATTGTGCTCCATTTTTTGGTTTGTTGAAGCCTGAGTAAGAACTCAAATCCTTGCGGAATTATTTGTATTTGACCTAGATTAGTCGTACTAGGCAAACAGGGTAAACTGCATTGTGCATGTCACCCTTCAACTGAGGGTTTTAAGAGGTCTGGGTGTCCACTGCAGAATTATTCCCCTCAATCTGTGCTGGGATGTCAGATTTGGCCTTGAAATGGAGACTTTGATGGTCCTGTTATTAGTGATTGCTTACTTCATTCGCATAGTTCTCATCCTGAGACTGTTTCACCCGGCCTCTAAAGCAGGGTGCTAAATCACACAGGTCAGTGATGATACATCAGAGCATATTTAGCTGACTTCACAGTGACATTTAAAGCAGTTGCACAAACACTTCATATGGAGCAATGTCTTCATTATGCACAAAAAATTACTGCTTATTGCTTTATACGACTTCAGTGCATGGCATTTACCCCTCAGTGCACTGGTGCCATACACTGTACAATTAAATTCTTGTGTGCACAGTAATTACCACAAGTGAATCATGAAGATATAAAGGAGTGACCAATTGACTTCTTCTCATCTTTTCTATTCATTTAAAAAATAATTATTTCCTAAATGTGCAATGAATATATTTTCAATTTTGTTAAATGTTAAATAAAATAGAGACAGGAAAACAAATTTGCTCACACATGTTCCACTGAATTAGTTTAAGTTAGCTTTTGCTTTTAATTTTTGTCCCCCACTTTTCCTCAGTGAGAGAAGGGCAGAGGGGTGGGTGTTGGTTGAGGGAGCACTCTCACAGTCTCGTCCAATGGTCTATCTTAAATTAGCCATGGGGGCAGGAGGCTCCCTCCCTGCTCTGACAGAAGGCGGGGACTGCGCCTGTCACTGTCTACTGTTTCATTATTACCTGCACAGCCCTGCAGCATTCACCACACTTGTGTCTCTGTGTGGCCACACAGAAACAGAGAGAGACACAGAGGACACACTCCAAGGCCCAATTCATCAGAGAGACTTTTCTTTTTTTCTATGCTTTTTCCCCTTCTGGGACAAGAATCTGCCTGCTACTGCTGACTTGTAAAATAAATTGCGAGGCAACTAGCAGCAGATATGGCTGCTTGTCTGCACAATTCCCCACTTTCACAAAAGTGGGCGCTTTTGCGATGCCTGCTTGTGACATTTGCCGTCAGCTTTTCTTTAACCACAGTAGATGCAGAGCCGTTTGACCCAGCTCACCTTTATCACCACAGATCTGGACCTAATGAAGACAACATCATCATTGCTAACAATGGGATCAGGGTGCCTTTTGGCAGGTCTGTGTTTCTGGACCCTCTGAATGACTTGGTAACAGACGTGCAGCCTGGCGACCGCTGCCACATCACAGTTTTGGACAATGACCCACTGGCCCAGAAACCTGGGATGCTGACCCCCAAAAAGTTCCCCTGTGCGTTCGGACCAGATGAAGTGAAATACACTCATTTTGGATCTCGGAGCCCCAGCAAGGATCGCGTGAAGCTGCAGCTTCGTTACGACTCCCAGACGGACACGGTTATCATCCCTTTCATGCTGGAAGTTGAGGTGGTTTTCCAGCAGCTTGAGATCCTCACCAGGAATATGCCTCTTAATGTTGAGAAGCTCAGTGGTGACAGCAACCCTATTGACAAAAAGGCTCTGGAGTTTTCCTTTGAGGACGAGGTCACGCAGTGTAAGATCACCACTCTGGTCGGCGAAGGAGGTCTCCCCAGGTATGGCACAATTTTGAATAACCCGTCGAATGGCCTCATGGTTGACTGTGATGAGTTTGTGAAACAGGGCATTCGCTACAAGCACACAGCTAAAACCAATTCACCAAACAGAGACTATATTCCAATGATGGTAGAGCTGCAGGATAATGAAGGCAACACCATAATGCAAGAGTATTTCCAAATGATGGTTAGAATCAGAGAGGGTGCGGAGAACACCGCTCCTAAACCCAGCTTCGTCGCTATGATGATGATGGAGGTTGATCAGTTTGTGATGACAGCTATTACAAGCGACATGCTGGCTGCCGAAGATGTTGAGTCAGACCCAGATGATTTAATCTTCAACATTACTTCGCCACTGAGCCCCGAGCAGGGCTATATCATAAGCACTGATGATCAGAATCTGCCAATCACCTCTTTCTATCAGCGAGACATCAAAGATCTCAAAATAGCTTATAAGCCGCCCTCAGAGGACTCAGAAGTAGAGAGGATTTTCCAGCTAGAGTTTGAAATTGTAGACACCGATGGCGCTGTATCGGATACGTTTGCTTTTATGATTGTGGTGAAGCCTATGAATACCTTGGCTCCTGTGGCGACCAAAAATACAGGGCAGCTATTGTTTGAAGGGCAGTCCCGAGCTCTCTCCAGCTCCCAGAATTTAGAGATTAGTGACGAAGATAACCTGGAAGATGTGAAAATAACTGTTGTTGATGGCTTAAAGCACGGAGACCTGACCGTACTCGGCGCTCGCAGGAAGTTCTTTACACCTGCCGATCTAGACGCAGGGATTGTGGTGTACCAGCACGATGGCAGCGATACCTACAGCGACAACATTATTTTTAGAATGACTGACGGCACTAATGAAGTGGAGTTTTTGTTCCCCATCACTATTGCTCCCACTGATGATGAGCCGCCTATTATAAATGCAAACACCGGCCTGGTGCTCTTCAAGAATGAGGTCATGCAGATATCTCCCTTCATCCTGAGCGCCACAGATATTGACTCAGAAGATTCCACCATTAAGTTTATCTTGGAGCCGCCTTACTCCAATGTAGGGGAGCTCCTGCTAAGGCAAGTGGAGCCTCCGTCTGACCCGTCTCTCTGGAAGTTCAGCGAGACAGATGAGATGTTTGAGCAGGTGGTGACTGAATGGTTTCAGCAGGATATTCTCGATGGAAAGCTGTTCTATCGTCACATCGGACCCCATAGCACCACCACAGTGATTGATCACTTTGTGTTCCGGGTCCAAGATGATAATGACCCCCCTAATCAATCAGGTGAACACATGTTTACCATCAAAATCCATCCTGTCGATGACATTGCCCCAGAGCTTTTTCCGGGCACCACCCTTCACATGACAGTCCAGGAGTACGAGCTGACACACTTCAAGAAGAAGTTCTTGTGCTATACTGACCTTGATTCAGATGACAGGGACCTTAAGTACACCATCGTTAAGACCCCAACTGACACTGATGAGAACAATCCAGGCCCCTTAGGTGAAATTGTCCTGACTGACAGCCCTGACACTGTAATTACAGAGTTCACACAGGCCCAGGTTAATCACCACAAAATAGCTTACAAGCCTCCAGACCAGGAGCTGGGCATCACTCCAAAAGTGGCTCAGTTCACATTCATTGTGGAAGACACTGCTGGTAACACAGCAGAAGGACTATTCACCATTTTCCTCCAGCCAGTTGATAATAAACCCCCACTTATCACCAACACAGGGTTCACTGTTATGGAGAGAAGCACATATGTCATCACTAAGAAAGAGCTGCATGCCACAGACACAGATACGGATGATGAAAATATTGTCTTCACCGTGACCCAGATTCCTGTGTATGGGCAGCTGCAGTACTTTGGGATTGAAATGTCAAACAGCGAAACATTCTCTCTTGAAGACATCGCGAGTGATCGCCTAACTTACACCCATGGCGGAGAGGAATCCCTCAGTGATGTCATCAAGCTTGATGTCAGTGACGGTTTTCATGAGGTCCCCATCATCATTAAGATCACCATCGAGCCAGTTGACGATGAGTCCCCCACAATTATGCTCCCAGAAGGTCTGCTCGGAGCGTCCATCGATGTACTGGAGAACGGAGCAACAGAGATTACAAGTAATGTCATTCAGGGCCGTGATGAGGACACAGACGACCTCGTGCTCACTTTCATTGTTGAGGAGCCTCCAAGGCTGGGTGAAATCCTGGTTAATGGCGCTTCTGCTGAGAGATTCACCCAGGAAGACGTCATTAACGGAGCAGTGGTGTACGTTCACACATCTGGTGAAATCGGGCCACTCAAAGAACACGACTCCTTCAACCTTACTCTGTCTGATTTGTCAGAGCAGTGGGTTGTTGGCGGCAACAAGGTCCAAGGTGTAACCGTTTATGTCACCATCCTTCCTGTTGACAGCATCCCACCTATTGTCAGTGTTGTAGAGCAATTTGTTGTAGTGGAAGGAGAGAAGAATGTCATTACTCTGGACCACATCCAAGCCGAGGATATTGACACCGACAATGATGATATCCTGTGCACCATCATCGTCCAACCAACATCTGGCTATGTTGAGAACATCTCACCAGCTGCAGGCTCTGAGAAATCCAGAGCTGGGACGGCCATCACTGCCTTCAGCATTAAAGATATCACCCTCGGTCATATTTACTATGTCCAAAGTATCCACAAAGGGGTTGAACCTGTGGAAGATCGCTTCACCTTCCGCTGCTCAGATGGTATTAACTTCTCTGAACGCCACTTCTTCCCCATAGTCATCATTCCAGCCAATGACGAGAAGCCTGAGATTTTCATCCGTGAGTTCATAGTAATGGAGGGCATGAGTCTGGTCATTGACACACCAATTCTGAACGCGGCTGATGCTGACATCCCCGGGAGTGAGCTGCACTTTGAGATCATCAAAAACCCCAAGCATGGTTCGATAGTTCAGCAGCTCAGCACTGGCACCATCTCAGTGGAAAAATTCAACTTGGAACAGATCAAAGAGGCATCCAACATTGTCTATGAACACGATGACTCAGAGACCAAAGAGGACAGCTTTGAAATTAGGCTCTCAGATGGGAAACATAAAGTGGAAAAAACAGTTCTTATCATGGTTATTTCTGTCGACGACGAGACACCCAGGATGGCTATAAACGACGGCCTTGATGTTGAGATTGGCGAGACAAAAGTCATCAGTAACAGGGTTTTGAAGGCCACAGATCTTGACTCTGAAGACAAAGAGCTCACATATGTTGTACGCTACGGCCCAGGCCAAGGATACCTCCAGCGTATCGGCAAGTTTGGCGATGTCGGGGGTAACATTACCCTCGGGATGAACTTCACACAGGACGAAATCGACAAACAGCTCATCCAGTACGTGCACACAGGCCAGGAGGGAATCCGTGACCTGCTGAAGTTCGATGTCACAGATGGCATCAATCCCCTTATTGACCGTTACTTTTACATCAACATTGGAAGCATTGACATGGTCTTTCCAGATGTAATTAACAAAGGCGTGACTCTAAAAGAAGGAGGGAAGGTAACTCTTACCACCGACCTCCTCAGCACCACTGACATTAACAGTCCTGACGAATATCTCAGCTTTAGCATCACAAGAGCACCCAGCAGAGGACACTTAGAGAGCACCGACCACCCAGGTGTTCCCATTTCCACCTTCACCCAACTGCAGCTCGCTGGAAACAAGGTCTACTACATCCACACCTCCGACGATGAGATGAAAATGGACAGCTTTGAGTTTGAGGTGACAGACGGTTACAATCCTGTCTTCCGTACCTTCAGAGTGTCCATCACTGATGTAGATAATAAGAAACCTGTCTTGACCATAAGCAAATTGGTTGTGGAGGAGGGAGAAACCAAGCTTATCACCCCGTTTGAGTTGACTGCTGAGGATAGAGACACCCCAGACAGCCAGTTGCGATTCATCGTCACCCAGGTGCCGGTGCACGGACAGCTGCTTTTCAACAACACCAAACCAATCGCTACCTTTTCCAAGCAGGACCTAAACGAAAACCTTATCAGCTACAGGCACGATGGCACAGAGACCAACGAGGACAGCTTCTCCTTCACTGTCACAGATGGCACTCATACTGATTTCTATGTCTTCCCTGACACTGTGTACGAGACACGCAAGCCACAGATGATGACCATCCACATCAACACTGTGGACAATGGTGTGCCCCAGATTGTGGTCAACAAAGCTGCTGCCTCGCTGAAGCTCCTCCAAACAGGCCACCTGGGATTCCTGTTCACCAGCAAGGCCCTTCGATCAGAGGACCGCGACAGTAACCAAAGAGTCCTGAAGTACACGGTGTCTGAGGCGCCCCTGCATGGCTTCATCATCAACACCGCTCTCGGCAATGACAGCATCAAGACCTTCACACAAGGTAGGTTGAAGTCCCGCCATCTAATCTTTTAACAGAGTTTTAAACATTTAAGCTAATGCTATTAACAGTGGATTAAATGACCGTGTGTTATATGAAATCAATCAATTACAATTTTACGCTGCAGCTACTCTTTCACTCAATTTAACAAAACATTTGAGCATTATTAACTTGTGTTTTGGTTTAATGGCTTGCAAATTTAGTATTTTGGTTCAGTCTAACCTTCTCACCTGATTCCCAGCAGTAGCAGGGAGCTGTTTTCAGCAAAAAAGCTATAATAGTGCCACTGTACACTAACAGCAGAAAGACAAAGTTAGCAACCAATAAGACAATCTTTTACTGTGTAATGATACATGGAGCTAATAAAAAAATTAATAATGATACTAATATGAATGCAACTAACAATAATAATCATAATAATAGCCGCAGCTTATATTTCTGTAATCGATATTTCTGATAAAACAGAAAGTCAATTTATTAGAGATATCTATTACGGAAATATGATTTTACTATATAATAGTATCCTGAATGCTTCAACACACATGTCACCCGTGGTCCATATCACTTTAATTGCAGCCGAAGGGATGTAACCAAAACCTTGTAAAAGTGGCTGTTGTCGTCACAGTCATCTTTATGTTTTCAGCTAACACTCTATCTCTCTATATTTGTCATACCAACAGCTGATATCGATGACATGAAGATCTGTTACGTGCTGCTGGATAAGAGCAACGCCACGAGTGATATCTTCTACTTCACAATCGAAGACAACGGTAGGAATACTTTAATATGTCATACTCGTGTGCACTGACACCAAACTGCGGCCCATTACTTTGGAATCATTTGCCCCAAGGCTCCACGCTGGCTTCATCTGTCTTTTAATGGCTTCCTAAAATGAAAACCTCCTGCGCTCTGTCAATCTCCCAAATGTTTGCATCACAAAGACTTAAGGCAGTTGGCCATGACTGACACCCAGTATAGAGCCACCGTCTCTTTGCGCCCGACTGGAAAGGGTACCAGGTTTAAAGGACTGGGGTCAAAGGGGACTCAAGCCAAACACTGACTGTGGGTCGGTAAAAGTGACAGAGGCAGGGCTACCTCATGCTCTAAACTTTATTGTTAGAGAACAATAGGATCCTTTCCCTTCAGGGCGTTTTCAAATGTCTCCTTTCATCCTGTGCTTGAAGTGACTCTGAAATGCGTAAAAGGTGTAGGAGTATTTAGCAAGAGTATTCGACAATGAGAATGGTCGATCACTGCCTGAATAAGTGTCAAAAATGTGTTCGCAAGTCTGTCTGTTTCCTGAATATTATATTTCCTTATAGTCCCCCTGTCATATGTGCCTTGCTTGTTAAATATTATAAATATCTACATGTATCTGTGAACATGTTTTTCTTCTCCTGTTCATCCTAAAGAATTCTCTTAAATGAACCACACATGCATGGCACAGACATGACGATGCACTGTATGGGCTTGTCACCTCTAACACTTAGGTAGATTTCCTTGAACGACGTGGTGAATATAGAAAATGCAAAGCAATAAATGCAACAGGTGGCATTTGGCTATTTCAGTATCAGCTATAAAACACAAAACAAGATTTGGAAATGCGATCAATGCAGCAGGGAAAGTTGAGTCTATAATTACCCTGGATTGAGGGTCATGTAGGTGATAATACCACACAATCGCCATCGGGGCCATTGAGAAGGCAGGACTGAGAGGATGTGTCTTTTTGTCAAATTACTGTCTTTTTGTCAGCAAAGTGAAGTCTCTTATTAGCGTCAACTGGCTCCCAGTAATTAACTTTTTCCCCAGACTGTTAGTGAAGTAGGTGATAATTAACTTGAACGAGCATCAGTAGCTCCAACGGTGACTTGTTCAATCTATACAGTTCAGTAGTATTATTATTTCGTTACCTTACATTTGCGAGCTATTAATCTGCATGAAGCAAAGCAAGTTAGCATTTCTGTCTTTAAATGGAGCTGTAGCCACAGGAAGAGAGCGTGAGGGCTTCAATTAGCTCAACAGTCACTTTTCATACATTGTTTAAGCTTCCAACCGAGTCAACTGAACCAGGTGCAGCGGTGCAGGCTGGGACATAAAACAAAACCCTGTTTCTGGGTGAACACGGTTCACATGTAGAGGCCACAGACGGTGCCGCTTTCAGCTCACACCATATCACGCTAGTAATTAATAGCATACACATATAGTATTCCACGTAATAGATCAACTTGTTTGCATATGCCCACCTGCGCACTCGCTCGCATAGGCACACACACACTGAAACAAACACACAGGCACATCCGGAAAAAGATCAAAAGATCAAATAACAGATAAAAAGCCACTTAGGCCAAGCGGGGAATCACTAATGTGAAGTGTTGAGGAGGTGACCCCTGGGGGCAGGCGGCATTAGCCTGGACGTGCAGGGACATGCAAGTGGAGAGCATGCGGATGGCCAGCCTATCTGCTTATCAATCTAAGTAGGTGAGCTCTTTGTTTGGGTAGCAAAACTCTGGGTCTTTAGAGATTTGCACTCAAGATAATCCCCTGAAACGGGGCTCTGTCAGCACACTTAGTGTGAATTAGATAAATGCTTTATTCTTCTAAGTTAAAAAGAAATGTTTGCCATTGAAATGATTGCAATTTTGAAGCTTGTATTACAAATACTGGCTAATTCTTCGGAGATATCTCTGTTGTAGTTTACAATGAGAGACCGACAGAGAAAACTAGTTCTGGATCCAAACGACGACTCTTCCTGATCTTATGGGCTGCGACTCTCCCTCTGTAATGCTTTTTTTTCTTGCTGTAAGTCAGGCTTAATTGTTCTGTTTTCAAACTATTCATCTAGGTAAGTTCTTATGTTTAACATTAGCTTGAATGTGACTTCGTTTTAGCCGCCTAAGAGTCTCAGCAGCCTGTAAAGGGTACCTGCCACTACATGCACTGCACTGATGCTTCTTCACAAATCAATAATACACACAGTCCAACTCATTAAAACCTCAAGAGTATTTTAGCATTTCGCTACACAGGCATAAATGTTGCATGTATGTACTACATATTGTCAATATATATCTGCAGATACATTTAGATCTTAATCAGAGGCTTTTAAGTATGTCTGAAGCAGTACTAGAACGTGTGTGGTCAGTCACAGCTGAAGTGTGTCTTAGAGGTCAGGAGTGGACACATTCAGTTTCACGCCGAGGGTCTCAGTGTGGACCTGCCGGTCAGCGGTTAAATTCCAGACTTAGAGGACTGAGTTGGTGTCGCTCTATCAAGTCAGGACACAACACGCAGGCGTTGGGGCTGATGACCTCCCTGCAGAAATGTGTTGAAGTTGCATAAATCATTTACATGACAGAAGCAGAAAAAACAGTGATCACAGCTGAGGAGGCTGCAATGCAGAATTCAAATAAGGTCGTGGAGTCATGTATGATTAATTAATATACTGAGATTGTACACTAGAATATTTGAGTCTATATAATCAGCAGAAGATGTGCATTTATGGGTATATTGAAAAACACAGGACATACATACATGTCATTAAACAGTACAGTTGCCAGAATAAAATATTGGTATTGTGTGGCTCTGCAAACCATTTATATGAATTTGTAAGTTTCCTGCGTATCATGTCAACATTTCCACAATTTTTATAATATCACATTCAGATTACACATATATAAACTCACGCTTTTATTAGAAAGAGGTGGGACAGTGGTGGCATGCCAACAAGGCAAGATGGCTGTCCACTTACAGCAGGATCTTTACTCTTAAACATGATCTTTTCTGAACCTACCCAGTGATTTTTGTGCCTAAACCTACCAGATCATAGGCACAGCACTGTCACAACATAATATATTTGTGTTTTCATTAAGAATAACTGTTGAATTCTCACAAAACAATTAGCAAAACAAATGTAGCTGTCTTGCCGGGGTGTGACAGTGACCTCAAACACAAACTGTAGTTCAGCTTGGGTGATTCCACCTCGCTGCCGGGAATTTCTTGTGAAAGAAAAGCAATAACCTGCATGCAAGTGACCGGGTCAGATACTCCCTAAAGCCATTCAAAGTGTGGGGATACTGAGGCAATAAATACTTGTTTTTACAAGTGGATACACAGCTGGCATATACCCTTGTCCATCAGACCTGGGACCAGTGAGCCATAGCCTAAGAGAAGACACCCTTTACATTCTGTCAGACATGTTGAGACGTCTGTAAGTTCCTGTTCATTTCTCCGCCTTAATGTCAGATTTTTAGATTCTGGAGTGTATTGGTCTTAAAAAAAACCTGCCTCGCCTCTTAGGCGCAAGATAGCCTCAGATTTCACAGCAGTACTAATCAAACTCTGCTGATTATAAGCTGAGAAGAGAAAGAGAACAGAGCCTCTGCATTCACCGAAGTTGACTCGGCATTCTGTCCTTTTTGCAATAGCAACAATATAGTCTTCCAGCAGCGGAGAGGGATCATAGACCCCAGCCGGTTGAGTGTTATGTGATCATTCAGAGCCGGGTAGAGGAATGCACTTCCTTGGAGACTCCAGACTCCAGGGCCACAGACAGAGCAGGGCCTGGAAGTGAAGTGGTATCCCGAGCAGACAGGTGTGTACGTGAGAGGGGAAGGCTCCGGCGGGGGATCCCCTTTCAAAGACCCCTGTCACCCCACTCTGGGCTCCCGCAAGAAATCCAACCCAATCGCAGATAGCCCGATAACCTGCAGGCTTCCACCGCAAAAGGAGCCCAGGGCACTTCCCCAGAGGGTGCAATGATATCAAGAGCAGGAAAATGAACGCAAAAGAGATAGAAGGCTTGTATACGCTTGGCTGTGCGATAGTTCGACTTCTGTGGATTTTCCTCGGCACAGTGGGTGTACTCTGGTGTACAGTGGGGCTGTGTGCTGACTGACATGGCCATGTTACACCCTGACTTCCTAACTGTGTTTTTGGATCTTACATGTCACCCGTGTCAACAGTCACCAGGAGATTTACTGGCTAATGGTGCCACAGTCGGGGCCCCCTGTGACGGAGCTGAGGCCTCTCAGTCCCCCACCGCCCACACCCCACCCTGTTCTCACCCTTCCTTTTTCCTCCCCCTCCTCCAAGACTCCTTCATGGTGTGTTCATCTTTTTTACCTCTTCTCCATTTCTTCTCCTTTTCTTTCCTTGCAGGGTTTCCCCCCATATCCCTTTCAGTGAACCTTGTGTTCACCTAGTTCTCCGTCTGTCTTTTTCTTTTTTGTCCTTTTTCTTTGGCTTTGATTTATTGTGGTCAGGCGGCTGCAGGGGAGGGGAGTTATGATGTATGGCTACAGCAGTTATTCTTATCTGCTCTCATATGGCAAAGCTGCTGCTGCCCCTGGCCAAGCTGTCATTGAGTTACTTGCCTGTCCTTTTCTTTTTAGTCAAGCTAGCAGCGTGGCCTCGGGGATGGCGATGTTGTTTGTTCAGATTCTATGTCAAATTGCCTGAAACATCTCTGCAACTCTTGAAATGGTTTTCTATAAGATTTAGTGCAGACATCTATGGTGATCAGAGGGCGATACCATTACTTTTCCTCTTGTGGTTTTGAGTAAAATGCCTTGAAGACGACTGAATTGATTGTCATGGAATTTGCTTGCGATATTCCTGTCCCCCTCAAGATGAATTGTAATATCTTTGGTCATCCACTAATTTTCCCTTAGTCACAGAGTAACGAAATGTGTGATGTAGCACTGCTAGTTAACCTGACAGCAGAACATGAACAGCTCAAAGCAGCGGTGTTCACATCCTGGTTATTTGTTCGTTGGCTATTGGTGTTTTTATGATGTTGATAAATTTAACATTACAGCTATAAGCAAGCTACAGCACAGTACAAATGCTGCTGCCTTATGAAAGGTGGAACAAACTGAAATTAGGGCTTGCAGATCTAATGTGGACTGCTAAGGTAAAATAAGTGAAAATTTACTTACCACTGCCCTAATTCGTACAAAGGAACCCCATTACTCACGCTCAAACCCTATTGGCTTACAGATTGTTGTATCAGACTATAGACAGTATATCAAACTTGCCCTTTAATAGATTCATGGTTTCGATTGGCCCGTCAAAGCCAGGACGGAGGAAAGTCTCAAAGTTCTTCTTCTCTGTCAGCACTAGAGAAAGGTCTGCCCCAATTCTTATTTTGGTATCGGGGATTAAACACTCTTTAAACCAATCACAATCATTTTGGGCTCACTAAAGTAGTGATAAATAGTGCTGGGGGAACTTGATTTACATGCTGGTACGCAATCCCTGTCATTGATATGGCTAAATCCCTGCAAAAGAAAAGCTAACAGCTCCTAGGTTACTAAGGTTCACGCCAGTAGCCACCAGGTTAGTGTCAGAGTAACTTGCCAATTTCAGCACGTAGGTTGCCAGCATGGAGGTTGTTGCAGTAACACGCAGATAGCAGAAAGAAGAGGGGAATACTGCCTCAAATAGGTGCCCAATAACAGGGTTTATAGCAACAGTCCAGTACCATAGCTTCCGAGGAGGCTAAACATCTGAGCGTGCTGCTGTGACACATTATTGGATAACGTCTAATCTGTAGCTTCTCTTGGTTATCTCTGCTTTTCATGCGTTGTTATTTTTCATACTACACATAGTACTTTCACCAAAGGGAGAGGTTCCACACATCACATTTGCTATGTTTTTAGATTAATCCAAAGTGTCGCAAGCATCTGTGTCACTATGCCAAACGGTACAAACAGGGGTCAAAGAGGATGTGGCTGTCATATCCTGATTTACAACATCCGGCAGCAATCGAGCCACTGTGATGTGTCGATTTACAGCACATGCTGCCGCTGTCCGGAAGGAATGATAAGAGTTATTAATATATATAATCATGCAGCATTCCTGACACGGATACTTCGGAGTGTGGAGAGGAAGTTAGAGCTTCCACTATTTGAAAAATCTCCTTCCATACCAAAGATGCTAAATTGATGTTAAATGATGTTTATTCTTGCACTTCACTACAATTTAGGAGCAAACATTTTACCTCTTACTCCACTGAGGGCATTTAGCCCTCAATGGAGTTAGTTTGAATGGCGAATAAGGAAAATATCTCAGTATCAGTTCTAATGATCAGCCAGGCCGAGAGGTGGGCTGCCCACAGTTTACATTAATATATGTGTAATTAAATTTTGAGTAAAAGTACATTTAATATTAAGTACTTAAAGACTTTTACTCAAGTATTAGTTAGCAGGTGGACTTTCAGTTTAACCAAAGACATGTTTTAACACAATGTCCATACTTTTGCTCAAGTATGACTTATGGGTACTTTTACAACACTGTTTAATAGACCATACTTAAAAACTGGTATTTGAATACCTCGCATAGCTGACTGGAACCTCCCCAGTATTTATATCAGGATGATTAATGAGGAAATATAATAATGGTGATGCTTGTCACTTGATGAGGATATTCTTAGAAGGTTGCTCTTCCTTGCATCATGCTGGTGAGCGTCAAAGCCTCACATTGACCTTCCTCTGCGATCATATCTCCGAGCTGACCCACTATCCCGCTGCATCTATGTATGGTGTTTTTTTGCAGGGCAGAGTTTTTTAATCAAATTCTGCACCAAAATACCCGACGCCTTGTTGCACAACTCTGTGACTTACAGCATTAAAATAAGCCAGGCAGCTTCTTAATGAAGATCTCGAGGGAATCCAATGGGTCTCACTCAGGTCCTAAATCAGGAAAACATTATCATGCTTCTTTGATATTCCCTGCCTGCCCTTGTCAGTGAAAAGCATCAATCACGCTGAAGTTAATTTATGAAATGGCCGCTAACAGGGACATTTAGAAAACATGTGTGGCCTATAAAAGTTTTCAACCCAGCAGAAATTATGATGATTGTCAGTTTGAAAAGCTAATGGAAATGCGAGCCGAGCCAGGCGGCGACTGTATGTATTGGATTTGATGGCCAGTCTAATATTGTACGCGTGTCATAAAAATCAGACCATTAATCATGTTTGAAATCACGTCAGAGGCGGCTATTTTGACTTCTGTTTTCCTCGTAGGTCTTCGCTTTGAGCAAAGTCGAACCGTTTCCTCTCCGGAGCGCTCTGTGAAACCCTGGGAAGTCTGGCATTTTGATTATTTGTTGGTGTGTTGAGACTCAGACCCAGCGTCAGTGTCTGACAACATCTGACAATGGAAGTCAGAGAAAAAGGGAGATTCCTCTCTCTTACACTGGCGTGAACAATGTGGAGGCGGGCGGAGAGGCACGCCATGGTGGTAGATCTGGCCCACCCAGACTGTGGCCTGCTGTCCCTCTCAGTCGCCCGTCCCCTCAGCGAACAAAGCCGACACAGGGAGGAAGGGGAACGTGGAGAGAAAAGGGGGGGAGGAGGTTCGTGGAGTACAGCTGTCACTCTGCTCCGCATAATCTGGGAATCTGGCGGGAAGGAAGGCTTCAAGGGACAGAGAGAGAGAGAGAGACAGACAAAGGCAAAGAGACATAGAGGGGGAGCTTTGATTTGATGCTCTTGAGCTTGTTATTCCTCCGTCTGACTTTATGTTACTTTGTTAAGTTAACAGAGAATTAGAAGATACTTGAAAATGTCTACGAAAGGATGAGGAAGGGCGCAGAAGAGAGACATTGAGGGGAACAGACTTTTTTTTTTACTGGTCCTGACATTAGTTATTCTGGACAAAAGTAGCCACCTGTAGCGCTTGTACAGCAAAGAAACAGCACCTGTTGACCACACAGCGCTATAAACCCCATTGAGTGGTCCGGAAAATGGCAGATGTTACTTATTCACTGGTCTCCACAGCTCTGTTGGCCTCAGTGCGATGTGGGCGTCCATTGAATGCTGAAGGTTAACTATATTTAGTGTGTTAAGGAAAAACCCCACAGATTTCTTTCTGTTGGATGTGGAAACACAAAACTCGCTGTTGCTGTGGAAACTTTCAAGATGAGGCTGCACGTGACTAAATTAATGTCTTTGATTTCAAATTACAACGGATTTCAGCAACTACGTTAGGCACGTTATTATACAATTCCATAGTGAATGTCTGTAGACATCGTTCGCACAGCAGCCATTTTTCCTGTGACATCACACTCATGGGTGGCGAGCTTAAATGCTTGGATAGTTGTACGCTGCTGTTTTCTAGGTTGCAAGCCATGTAACCGTTTGGAATCTGACAAATTGTTGTCAAACACCACTTCCTGATGGCTAACTGAGTGCCATTGCGCAATATTTCAATAGAAAACAGCATATTTGATAACCCACTAGCTAACATTAACATTCAGTTACTTCCTTTCTCGTTCAATTACATCCAAGTCTAAGATGTGTGTTGATATTTCAGAATAAATTCACACTTTCTCATGGTCATATCATGTGACACAATAAAACAGTCATGTTAACTAAGTGGTGCTAGCATATTGCTAACGTAACTTGTTGTCTAACTGAAGCTAATGGTTTTTTTTAACATGTTTCTCTATGTTGTTTTACCTTGAAATATGGCCTGATGCCAGTCCTGCATTCCCATTATGTCATTTCACATGTCATGTCATATTATACCTATGCCTCCGGTTAACATGCAGGTATCAGGTAGCACTTTTTTCCAATGAGTCATTGCTAAGGTATTCTGTTTTGACCATACAACGCGTCAATTAACTTTCTAAGTAAATGTGGTCGGTGTTTGAATACTGGTGACAATTTATTTTTTAGAAACTTTTATCATCCTGAGAAGGGAAGCTTATTTGCAGTTTATACAGTTCATACATACAACTCCCAAACTTTGGCAAGATAGCGTGTAGTTACAGGTGTACAACACAACAAACAAGTGCTGAAGTATTCCCCTCATCAGTACTTTTAAGCTTCTTAAAATCCATTGTTTATGGGCTCTATAGGTGTCTGTTACATCGCACAATATAGTCAAAGGCGAGGCTGTATTCTTGTCTCATTCATAAAACCTCCATTGTTTCACTCCTTGTAGCGATGCAGAAACCTAAAGCTGACCGATTGCTCGATGCCAAAACAGAGGCGGCTTTTTGTCTCTGCCGTGTTCATTTGATAATCCGCGATGATAGCCGCTGACTAAGCTTCTCCTCGTATCAGCTCCAAGCGGGGCCGGCTGCCAGGACGCACTTTCTCTTTCCAGCACAGCAGCAATCTGATAATTGAAGTTTGTCAAAGACAGACATCAGGCCTCATCTGGGAGTTGTCGTTAACAGCTCAGCCATTCATGACGTTGTGGGGCAGTGCAGACTGAGCAGAAGTCGTATTGGTCAGACGTTTTATATACACTTACGGGAAGATAAGCTTGTTTCTGCGCTGAATACAACTAATTCGCACGACATGATTTCTAAATGTGTCCCTCTATGCATGTAGTGTTGAAACAACTGAAGAATCTGGGGCGAGCAAAAAAAGACACATGTTTCCTGTATTTTTAGCCGTGACTGTTGGAAACTTGAGCATGGTGGAGGGTACAGTAGCGGTGCCCACTGGGCGAGTTCTTCTGCTCCGTGTTGCCTGTCTCTAACCAGGCTTCACGTGTCCAGCCTGCAATCATCTGACATCATTTGAGTCTATTCTGTATGGAGAAACTGGAAAGGACTTCTATGTTCACTGTCCCGTCTTCATAATTTCCAGCTAATTGACTGCTGTCATTGCTGTCATTGTCCACTTGTTTGCTATGATTTCCATCCGAACGTGCCTCTGCGTCTCGGTGGCTTTGGTTTGCCCCTGTTGTGACTCGGCCCGGTTTGGCTCCAGTGTTGACATGTGGGTCCGAGGAAGTGGCCCCCTTCCCGTCCTGAATACCCACACTCCACCCCCCGGTGTTTTCATTCTCCTCAGTCATGCAGCGTAAAGACTGCAGCCTCATTCGTCCTCACTGAGGCACAACTGAGCTCAGTGCTGGTTCATTGTGTGGACGGGCAGATGCTCCTCGCCATTGTTGTCTTTACATTTTTTTTTTTTTTAAACCTGCTTTGACAGGTATGATATTCTGCTTACTATTTGTGAAAGAATGGACCGCTGAGTCTTTCCTCTGACCCACTGATGTTCCCTCGCTCCTCTGAGTTAGGTCAACAGGGCCGCTGTCGGTGTGACCGGCAGTGCACGACTAAAGGGAGAAAGCCTCCCCCCGATCCAAGAAACCCACTGATCTTGACCCATTTCTCATCCAAAGTCACAGGTCACCGGGCTCGTCTCACCAAAGGATAAGACACTCAAGCGCTTTTTCCCCTGTTGTTAAAAAAAAAACATCCAGACTGTGCGGCAGAACCTATAATCTTAAATATCTCTGAGGCAGTCAGTGACACGTCAGTGACCAAAACTGAGCTGACAGTTTGAGGGATTACATGAGTCATGAGATAGTATGGATTAAGGACAGGATTGGGTGTAAAGTTGAGGATCAGTGGCAGGTCACTCCGAGTGTTTTGCTCAGACGCGTGTTTTATGAGCACAAATCTCTTTGACAGATGATAGAGAGACATTAAAAAGTACTTCTGCTACATTGTAAAAGTCCTGTTATTAAAATGAGTCAAAGGAAAAGCAGCATATCTGGGTTTTATTTACAACAAGACATGATTTTTTCCTTGATTTGAAGAGTAGCCAGTTCAGGTAAATGCAGCGGAGTGAACGGTTTAACATTTAACCCCCGAAATGTGGCTGATTAGGTAGAAAGTGGCACAAACAAGTACCTCGAATTGTGCAGTACTTGTCCTCTGTCTGGTCACCCTTTTGAGTCACTAACAGAGCCATGTCATGAAAACACTAGAATCGTCACCTTGTTGCAAGACGGGAGAGCAGCAGAGCTTGAACGTGACGGGGTGAGGCAGATTAAAAAGAGGTCAGCTCATTAAAAAAATATATACTCGGACAGAATTTTTCCGTAAGCAGACCGTGTATATCTGCGGTTTTACCCCACTGAGAGTTTAAGGGAATGAAAGAGCTTTAAGTAGAAGTGGATGAGAAATCAGAGGAAATAAGAAGCAGCTCTTCTCGAGGCCCTGTGAAGTGAGGTTTAGGGAAGCCCTGGGATTAAGTTATCATGTTTCCCTTCCAAAATTAAAATGCCCCTTTGATTCGTTTCATCTTTGAGCCCAGAGGAGATTGACGTTTATATGCCTCAGTGGCTCCTAACGTGAACTAAATAGATTGTTTCCTCATTGTACTGTGCAGCGGAGGACGTCTTTCAAATAAAGACCTGCTGCAATAAGCTCCTTTTTTTTTTTGTCTTTTAGGTGGAAACAAACTGAAGCCTCAGCCATTCCGGCTCAACTGGGCCTGGATCTCTCTGGAGAGGGAGTACTATCTAGTGGATGAGGACGCCAAATTCCTGGAGGTGACGCTCAAACGCAGAGGCTACCTGGGGGAAACCTCCTTCGTCAGTAAGTGCTGAAGGCCGTTTGTTTAACATTTGAATGGATGTCTTTAACTTTACGGATTAACTCTATGGATTAGATTTTTTAAATTCTTCTTCTTTTTTATTTTTTTACTTTGGTTTCCTTCTAGAGTCATCATCAGACTTTGTGGTGCTCTTGTTCCTGTCAGGAATGAACTGATATGAAGGATGATGACACTAAACAACATGCCCTTATTAAACTGACAATTTAACAAAGAATTATTGCCCCTTTAGCTGATTCCTGAGCCCGTATGATATTATTTATGTGCAGTTTTAAAGGGCAGCCCTGCTATAAAACATCATCTCATTACCCTCCCATTTTAAAATCTACGCAGATTCATGTTCAGGTCCTTGCAGGATGTCTTTCGTTTAATCCCCGCGGCGAAACTGAAGGAAACTTTTAAACCAACACCAAACCAATAACAGCGCTCGGTCCCAAAAGGTGCAAAATCTTTTGTGCTCTTGTTTGACTGCTGCTCCGCGTCCTCCGTTGTCTGAAAGAGGTGCGACTGAGAGCACATATAACCTTTCCTAGGAGAGGTCATGAGGAAATGTCAACATGCTGGTGGTTGTGTCTGCGTCAGACGTTTGCATGCAACAGATTTATCACGGCACCGTGTCATCGCGAACACTTCTGTCTTTGAAGGTGCAAGACAGGAAACCACAAAGCCTATAAATAACATTCATCCCAATCGCCAGAATTAATGTTGGCATTGTACGGAATCTCTTTTATGCTTTGACAACACTGTGGTTAAGGTCTGCTTAAGTTAGCTGCAAAAAAAACACTGAGGCGAGGAAGTGACCCTGATTTGGGATTATAGAACACGGCTGCAAACGTTGTCTCGAGACGGTCTTGAACAGCGCTTTGCTCTTTAGCAAATGAGAGAGTCTGTTTACATCTCTGTACCTGTATTGTGACGTGGATATGACACTTAAAACACATCCGTGATTTGTAGAAATGTAAAATGCCAACGTTTGAATCTAGTGACTGGGTTGAAAACAGACGGATGCAGATTGTGTCATGTGTAAATCAAAGAAACTGAAACTTCTGTGGTCCTGTCAGAGTATCTACAGTATGTAGGTCATTATATTTATTATCTGGGATTTGAAGTTGAAAAAACAACAGCTCAAACGACTCTTTTCACATCCTTCTCCTTCAGGTATCGGCACCGTGGATGGGACAGCGGTGAAGGATAAAGACTTCCGTGGCAAAGCCCAGAAGCAGGTCCAGTTCAACCCGGGCCAGACGACAGCAACATGGAAGGTGAAGATCTTCACAGACCAGGAGTTTGAAACCTCGGAGACCTTCGAGATTCAGCTGTCAGATCCAGTCATGGCTGTGCTGGAGTTTCCCGACACGGCAACAGTCGAGATCGTGGATCCTGGAGATGGTAGGGATCCAACAATCAAGTCTTACCACCATCAACCACTTACTGAATTAAAGACACGTAAACAGCTTTGAGAATTTTGTTTTCATGATCGTTCATCGGCTGTGGTTCTCTTTCCACAACAGAATCGACGGTCTTCATTCCTCAGGCAGAGTTCAAGATTGAGGAGGATGTCGGAGAGCTGGTAGTGCCGGTGCGGCGCTCAGGAGATGCCAGCCAGGAACTCATGGTCGTCTGTTTCACTCAGCAAGGTGAGATGAAAGTGTTTGTAATTACTGTCTTAGAAGAGAAAGGATCCCAAGATTACATGTAAAGACACTTTTAATTAAGATAAATGTAGGTAACACAGTAAATGTGGGAGCGCGCTAACCTACTTTTTCCTTAATTATTATTTTCACTTGCTATTTTCTATGTATTATATTACATAACATTATCTATACGTATGTAGTTTATTACCATTTCCCTTTAAGATCTCATGCTACCAGCACTCCCACAGGAATAGCCGAAGTTTCATGTTTACTCTTTTGTCCTTTCTCTACTCCTGTAATTCCTCAGCCACGGCCACAGGCACCATACCGAGCACCGTGCTGTCCTACTCTGATTACATCACCCGGCCTGAGGACCACACCAGCGTGCTGCGCTTTGACAAGGACGAGCGCGAGAAGCTCTGCCGCATCATCATCATCGACGACTCCCTCTACGAGGAGGAGGAGAGCTTCAACGTCAGCCTCAGCATGCCCATGGGCGGGCAGGTGGGCGCCAACTTCCCGACCGCCAGAGTCACCATCCTGGCAGACAGCGATGACGGTGAGCGTAGTGGGATTTGCCTCATTTGCTCACCCTTGCAAGCTTCATGGGTCTCTATGGATGGATGGATGGATGGATGGATGGATGAATAGATGGAAGCAATGATTATAACTTTCCTTAAAGACTTCCTGACCTTCATGTTTCAACCACAAACTACCAACAAACATAATACATGATTTAGTAAATTTACATTTATAGACTCACAAGTGGAAGAAATGCATTTTGTCTTAACATTTGCATGTGTAGTGGGCTATAAAAATGCCCAGATGAGCTGATTTATGATCAATTCAAACATTATTATTCGGAAAAATGCTCTTTTCTTCAAGGATCTAAGGCAATTTGCTGCCGATTTTGGGCTATAAATTGACTTGACTCGGTTATGCACCATTTTTTTTTTTATATATCTGTTCACGTTTGGACAAGAAGCCAATACCCTAGAGGAAAGTATGTGTTTTTCAAAACCTTACGTATACGTAGACCAGTCCTGAGGTCTTGGCAGCAGTTATGGATGAACCTGTTGCTCCGTGACCCTTTGATGCTCTGCACACCATTAAGCCACCAAAGGTGCACAGACGACACGGTAACACCAGTCGCCAAATCAAAAGCCCTGGATACTGTACTTGCCTTAATGGCTTATAGAGTAAGTTGAGATCCATTACCCCTCCTGTGCCGGAGTCTGACCGCTTTGTTTACATTCTCTGCTTCATTTATCCGCCACACTCTGTCTGCCTGTGTCTGTCTGTCTGAGCGCTAGAGACAAGATAACAATAGACAGGTGTTTAGGGGGAGAACGGAGGGCCTCGCTGGATGTTATGCTACACTGTAGGCTGTCTGGCAGATAAAAGGACTTTAAACCTCGCTCTGCTCCTCGAGCGACCTCCGTCCTCATTGGCATTCAGGGGAGCTCAGGGGAAACAGAGGGCATCCCTTTGTCTGCAGGGAGCAAAAGGCAGGTGGTGGAGAGAGGAGGACTATGCAGGGAATCCAAATGACTGGCATGTTTTTACTCTCTCCCCCGTTTTAAGGTATTCAGGGCTATGCTGCCTGATGCTGTCACAGATACTCGTCTTACTATATTTCGACTTGAGGCGACAGGTAGTTTTTTAAAAAGCCGTAAATCACAAATATGACAAAACGTAATGGTCAAAAATTCTTAAAATCCTTCAGGCCCGTCTTGTCTTTCCTTTATCACCAGTAACACCCAGACTCATGTTGTCATTTTGTGCTCCTCACAGTCCTCCGACCTTTCACCGGGGCTAATTTCCTGCACTCACTTGCTGTAGCGACAGACCTGCTCGCAGAGCAAGCATCCCTCCCGACCAATTTGGAGCAGGAGTACAATTGTACTTTATGTATAAATAATCAGTGTGCATTCCCAGACATGTGAAGAGACAAGAGAAGACTCCTCAGTGTAAACCTCTATTGTGGCATACGTCTTGGTGGGTCCTAAAGTAACACCCCACCATAAATCTGGTTCAGTGTGTGTGTGTGTGTGTGTGTGTGTGCGTACTACCATCTGCCTGCCTGAGTAAACTTGTGGTTTGGACTCTTTCCAGCGTCGAGCCTCCATTGTTACCGTATTTATCTGGCTCTTCCTCCCACTGATCTTTGAGGTTGCCATGTTGGCACTCATTCCCCTCACACAACCCCCCTCCTTCTCATCCTCCCTATAGTACTAAATAGCCGGGTTGGAGGCTGAAAGGCATTGAAAGTGTGCCAGGAATCCTCCCTTCAGCATCAGTTGTCTGTCGCAGCGTCAGTCAACTTCTATATCAACCCAAGACCTGCCAACTCTGCCCATGAGCCAATAATTGAAGGCGACTTTGTTGTAACAACTTACATGTTTTGGACTGTTGACTTCCTCACATCCATCAAACAACACTTTAAATAGACAAAATGGTAGAGTCACATGGCCATATCGCCAACTCAGCCCAAGCTGCAAGCTAAGGATATGTTGAAAAGTTATGTTGTATGTTGTCAAAACACTGTGCTTATAGTACGGTTAGATTTAGGTGCAAAAATCACGGTCAAGGTCATGTTTTAGCTATAAATGCCTGTTTTGTCACCGCAACCACAGCTCATATACGTACACATCGTGAGAATGTGTTATGACACATATTGGAGAAAATACAAAATAAAAAAAGTACAAATTTGAACGTAACGTTGGTTTGCAGGAACATAACCTGCCAAATGTGATTTACGTATATATGTGTGAATACTGTCTTAATTGTATTGTGTAGGATCAGTTTTTTTTATTTTCATTTTTTTTTAATGTTTTACTGGCGTTTTGTTTGGTGATGCTAATGTAGGCCATGGGTCAAAGTGTTTCAGTGTTAGCATCTTTTAGGTGAGGTTATAAAGCTTTTGCAAAGCTGTGCCCACAGGTGACCACAAGTGACAGTTTGGCAAATAACAAGTGAAGATGTCATACACTGTGTCAGCAAGATCACTAATAAATGTCACTTATTCAGCAGTATCTTAGCTAACATTTCACACAATAAGCTTATGGTTGTCTCTACCGACACCAGAGTGTTTTGAATTTTGTATAGGTGTGTTTTATTGGTAATTAATTCTACTAAGAGAAATAATGGACAAGTTTGGGGTTGCCAAGTCATGATAAATTCCTTGCTTACCTCACACTTCCTTTTCCTTTTTAGTTTTTCTACTCATCAGGATGGATCACTGCAGACACCTTGTATTTAATGACTTGAAACCCTGATACTTATTAATACTAATGTTTAATCCTACATTATTACTAGAAAACAAAGAGATGTTTCCCAAACTGGCAACTTGAATGTTGCTCTTGTTGATGGCTAAAAGCTGATCTACAAAACCTTAATAAATAATGTTCTTATTATTAATAGTTACTTCCACTAATTATAATATACAAACCCCTTTATGGAGGGGGCCCTTAAATTTCCCTGCTTCTGCATTTTCTCTGTATTGAGTCTTATATTTCGAAAGCCTCAGGTCTGAATTTGCGCCTCTATCACTTGATCTCCACGACCACTGGCCGGACAGAGTGTGATGAAAACAAGCTTTATACAGAAGTGAGGAGAGATGAATTGACAGAGTGATGCAGAGGTCAGAATTCCTGCCCTCTGCCTTTGTAAAGAAGATGGTTGCCTCTGTGTCTCTGCCAAACCCTCGCCGTACTGCTTATCAGCCGCTCTATCATCAGAAACGGGGAACATCCCTCCGCTCGTGCACACCCTTGTCTTCAGGTGCAGCCCTTTGGCGTTGAGTTCAGACAGAGCTGTCTGGATTGAGATGAGTGGGGGAGGGAGGAGAACAGGGACGACAGCTCTCTTCCTGTGCTGAGTCAGAAATGAGGGCGTTTGTTCGGCTCGTTCAAAATATGTTGTCTGAATGTAAAACTGACCAAAAAAACATCGTTTTGGACGTTTTGGACATTTTGTTCTCACAACCAGGAAAAACTTGTGAAAATACAATATTCAGATAAATAAATGAATTTATAAATGAATAATAATACTTCTTTCTTTGATTTCCTCTCTCACAGAGCCCTCCCTGTATTTTGGGGAACCTGAGTACATCGTGGATGAGAGTTCAGGCTACGTTGAGGTGAAGGTCTGGAGGACTGGGACCGACCTGTCTAAGACGGCCACTGTCACCGTCCGCTCCAGGAAGAGTGAGCCCGTCTCTGCAGAAGGTACACTGAGCAGTCCGACACAATGGCCAACACTCAGTCACGACCTCATTACGGGGCTCGTTCATGGGTTTTCCTCTCTGTCTGACAGCTGGACTTGACTACGTCGGCATCAGTCGCAACCTGGACTTTGCTCCCGGAGTGACGATGCAGACGTTCAGAGTGACCATCCTGGACGATCTGGGTCAGCCGGAGCTGGAGGGGCCGGAGACCTTTGACCTCGTGTTACGGATGCCCATGAATGCTGTGCTGGGAGAACCAAGCAAGACCACCATCACCATCAATGACACGTTCACTGACTGTGAGTGCCGGACAGACATATGAAAGCTTATTATGTAAAGAATGTCCAAATCTACAGTAACATTACACTCTATTCTGAGTTGATATGAGTCAATTACTTTATTTTCATCTCCCTATTTAGTATTTATAAGCAGTACGTAAACAAATAATAAATGGTAGGCTGCACAATTCATTATAATATGATGAAAATCAAGTACAATGTCCAAATCACACAAGCAATTTTAAATAATTTACATTTAAAATACTATGTTTTGCAATATATTGTTAGAGGTAATGAGATTTATTGATGCACTAAAACACAATAATAATATTATTATATACATTATATATCATATAAATGTACAAATCCTTCAAAAATACAAAATTTATGAATAATTGATCCAATTCAAGTCTCAAGATTTGGCTTATAACGATTTTATGGTGTGTTCTTAAACATGTATTAACTGTTTATATACTGTTTATATAGTCATCAGTTATGTTGATACGACAATAATGAATGAATCTTGAATCCAGCTCTACTCAAACGCTGAGAGGTTCTCCTGTAACAAGTAGATTTCTGTCTTTGCAGTGCCCAAGGTTCAGTTTAAGGAAGGGAGCTACAAGGTGGACGAGTCTGACGGGGAGGTGACGGCCATCGTGTACCGCAGTGGAGACATCAACATCAGGTCCACGGTGCGCTGCTACACCCGCCAAGGCTCAGCTCAGGTCATGATGGACTTCAGCGAAAGACCCAACACTGACGGATCCATCATCACTTTCCTGCCAGGTGAGACCTGCCCTCAGCTTCCTAAACGTTTCTTTAAATCCTGCAGCACTTAATCTAAACACGTTAACCATGCCTCTCCAGGTGAGACAGAGAAGCCGTGTGTGGTCAGCCTGATGGACGACTCCGTCCATGAGGAGGATGAGGAGTTCCGCCTCGTCCTGGGAACTCCCAAGAGCAAGTGTCAATATGGAGCTTCTATCGGGGAGCAGAAGGAGGCGCTGGTCACCGTCACAGATGTGAAAGACAGTACGTGCCAAATAACTTATTTAAACAAATGTAAAAATAATACAAAAATTGGGCATCTATACATCTTAGAAACCGGTGGAATGTTTTTTCACTTTTTCACAAGGTAGCAAAATTGAGTCCAATCTAATTCTAATTTTCTTCCTGTTCTAGAGCCCATCATCCGTTTCTCTGAGATCAAGTACAGTGTGCGTGAGCCTCAGATCAAAGGTGACGTGGCTATTGTGAAGATTCCTATCCTGCGTGTTGGAGACACCTCCAAGGTCTCAGTGGTGAGGGTGCACACCAAGGACGGCTCTGCCATCTCTGGAGAGGACTACAACCCGTTGTCAGAGGGTGAGGACCTGGTTTAGTGCCTGCACATTGCCCCCTGATGTGAACTTCTTGTGTTTTTTTTCATGGTTGCTCAATTCACTGTCTCTGTGTCTAAGACGTCGAGTTCAAGGAGGGCGAGAAGGAACACTTTGTGGAGATTGAGATCCTGTACGATGGCCAGAGAGAGATGAGGGAGGCCTTCATCGTGCACATGAAGCCCGATGACAACATGGTGGCTGAGATACAGGTGACACAAAAAGGGCCACACAAACAAATATAAACCAGTAGCAAGTTGTATACGTGCGCACACGTACAGTGCCGCGTATCCACACGCGTGAGAGCATGCGCCCTGTCATGTCAGCCCGTGTTAAAATAGCCAGGCAGCAGCTGGCATTGCTGTCAGCGCGCCTTGAACCACAGAGCCTTATAAAAAGCTTTTCCCTCTGGAATGAGATGCTGATGGGGAATGTCCCAGCAGAGCCAAACAGTAGACACGCCTATAAACAGAACTGGGACATTCTACCCATATACTGAACATCAGACGTGTTCGGCTCACATGACCGGTTCAAAGATGTTGGGTCCCAAAACCTGATTAGTGGAATGGTAAAAAAAAAAAAAAAGATGTTTTACTTACACTGGTTCACCTCCATGACATTAAGATACAACCTGTATATATTTTGCTGAGTTGTGTAACTACATTATCCCAAATGTACCATCATTTTCTAGCAAGCAAAACACAACTAAACATAACATAACATTTTGTCCATAAACATCTCTGCCCAAGTACCATAGGTTGACAGTGGTTGTTTAAGAATGAAAACAACAACTCCCATGACCCCGTGATTTTGAGAGAAGTAGTGGCTGAAAATATATATATTGTGTTTTATCTTGGAGTTAACAGTGTTAAACTGCTTTGGGGCTACATGGTACTAGTATCCACATCAGAATCTAATAAATTCTTCTTTCGGCTATGGACCGGATCAAAAGTGTGGTCTTGTTCACAGAGGTTATCGTCATCATCTTCCTTTATTTACAAACAGAAAACAGGCCATTGAGAGTGAGCACTTTTTTTCAAGGTTGTCATACAATATAAACCAACCACAGAAAGAAAACAACTCAGCTCAAACTGCTCTCAGCCAGTTAGAAGGGTTTCTGCAAATTGTTCCACTTTTGCAGATAGAAAGGCAAGACACCCTGACACTTTACCAAGAAAAACTTGTCAAAACATAGAATTTAGTGCAGTTATTTCTCAGGTTTTGAGGAGTCTGACTATTTAACGTCGCCTTTCCTCCTCGTTCCAGATGAACAAGGCCATTGTCTACATCGAGGAGATGGACAGTGTGGCTGATGTCACCTTCCCTGCCGTGCCCCAGGTGGTTTCCCTGCTCATGTACGACGACACGGCTAAAACCAAAGACCAGCCCCACCCGCCCAATGGATACCCTGTCGTGTGTGTGACGGTGAGTGCAATTCTTCAGCCGCTTTCGGAAGCCACACACACATTCACACGCCTTCAGATTTGTTTAATCTTTCAGTTGCCTTCTGTCTCGTCATCTCTCGCAGGCTTGCAACCCCAAGTACCACGACTTTGACAAAACCGGCTCCATCTGCACGGCGGAGCACATCAACGACACTCTCACTCAGTACCGCTGGCTGGTCAGCGCCCCCACCGGCTCGGATGGAGTGACCAGCCCCATGAGGGAGGTGGACACAAATACTTTCTTCACCAACACCAAATCCATCACTTTGGATTCCATCTACTTCCAGGCCGGCTCCAGGGTTCAGTGTGCAGCACGGGCCTTCAACGCCAACGGAGATGCCGGCCTGGAGCTTTCCAGCCCCATCGCTGTGATCAGTAAAGAGGAGGGTGAGTGAGGGACTGAAGGGAGAGCCGCACATTTAGTATGCTTTGTATAAAGATGATTGGTTTAACCGGCTTCCGACTCTCTGCAGGAATGTGTCAGCCTCGTGTCCAAGGCACTGTTGGAGCTGAACCTTTCTCTGCTAAGATCCGCTACACCGGTCCGGATGACCCGGACTTCCCCAACCTCATTAAACTGACCGTCAACATGCCTCACATGGATGGTGAGCAGTATACATGTTTTTCTTCACATCACTGTTCATAAGTAAATAAAAAAAAACACCCAGAAACTTAATACGCGTTTCACTCTTCACAGGCATGTTACCCGTCATCTCCACGCGACCCCTGTCCAACTTTGAGCTCACCCTCAGCCCGGACGGCACGCGCGTGGGCAACCACCGCTGCTCCAACTTGCTGGACTTCAATGAGATCCAGACCGGCCACGGCTTCATCACGGATGCCACCAAGAACCCCGAGATCATCGGCGAGACTTCGCCCTACCAGTACAACCCGATCATGCGCTCCACCAACTCTCTGCGCTTCTACAGGAACCTCAACTTGGAGGCCTGCCTCTGGGAGTTCACCAGCTACTACGACATGTCAGAGCTGCTGAATGACTGTGGAGGCTCCATAGGCACGGATGGACAGGTAGGACGGGCATATCGGAGATTTAAACATTAAGATCAGTGGAGACACTCTGAGGGTCAAAGTCAATATGCGCTAAATGTATGTCAGCATCAAACTACGGCTTCTGCCGTCATTGTTTTGGTGGAGGAATGAAACGACAGTACAGATACAACTTTAAGAACCCCTATGAGCCTCTATTGTTGAGCTGGCGTTAATGACAGCTCTGGAGTGTACCAGCTAAGTTATTATAGGTGAGCCAGGCGGTGGCAGTGACCCTCCAACCAGCACTGCAGCTAGTCATCAAGCTTGTAGAACCACATGGTTTCACCGTGCCTCTTTTTTCTGAGGTGATCTTTAAACTCACACAGAGATACTTCCGTCTTATCCTCGACAATGTCCGATTTCTTCTCTTGTTCAGGTGCTGAACCTGGTCCA
>CAEMYA010001996.1:3390840-3403378 GCA_903131615.1 Diplodus sargus
GTGACAGTATATTTTAATGTGCCAATTGTTAGCAGACTTTTATGGCTTCTGAATTTTGTGTCAATTTCAAGAGTTTGGATGTATGTACACTTCAACTGCCAAATATTAAATGTCCTTTTTTGAATCGGTGTTTCATTTACAAGAATACACACATTTATGTAGAAAAAGGGGAAGTTTATTTGTGACGTTCAAAAGGACATTTTCTACTTCACATAGGAAGATAAAAGAACAAATGTTTCCTTAAAAATAAAAAGGGTACATACTGTTTCAAGCAATGGAATGTGGTACAACCAACAGGCATAAATACATTTATTTCAATTTAGTACTAAAAAAAAAAAAAGAGGACTAGCAAACAACTAAACCAGCACAGCTGCAGTGTTTAGGTGAGTGTAACAAGGCAGGCTTGTAAAGGAGCACTTTCTAAAACCTAATACCACGACATCAGTCCATCAGAGGGTTTTAACACAGTACATCATCACAGCCTGCAGAGCAAACACAGACACTAGGGCTAACGATACCGGAGCTGGCTGCCGCACTCCAATTCTCAAAGTCAAGTTAAGAGGCCGTTCACAACTTGAGCTTTTTCCGGCGTCCACGACCGTCTTGGGTTCCCTCTGACTTCCGTTTCTGGGCCTGGGAGGAGGACAAGATTATTAGTGAATATTTCTCATGGTCAGGGTTTCACAGTAGGAGATTTTCACGGTACAAAAACCCTTTCAGAAAATATCGTGGTTTCGTTGTATATGGTATTATATAATTATTATTCTTATTACTAGTTTGAATGTCCTTTAATTGAACGCAAACAGCTGTTTTTTATGGTTGAAAAAATACTTTATTATAAAAATATTAAAAAATAAAAGATATTTCCTGACAGACATGATGCTTGATAGACACCTTAAATATTTAGACTGTTTATATCTTTAATAACATGCAGCATAATTCAATACTGTATATAAGCAAATGTAGGTCAGGATTCATACCACAGTAAACCTTAAAACTGGTACACCGCTGCAAACCTGTTCTTGAGCTACGGAGCGATTATAAAACCAGATTTGTTTTTCTCAGTGTGACAACTTGCTACTTTTAAAAACATGTTTTAGCTTAGAACGTACATAAGATGCAGATGTTTACGTCGATTAAGTTGCAACAACCAATAAGTTCAGCTGTAAGGAACATACAGCTCGACCCTACAAACTTGTGACAGGCGTTCATAATGTGGAAAAATTGGATTCAAATGTCTGATTATTGACTTTTCTGCATTGAGACGTAATCTTTCTAGGGAAAACCGAGACGCATCTGAGAATGCATTTTCCCCCACCACCTTTATTGGGTATCAATAGTATCCAAATATCAAGAGAACTTTTACATTTCTCACCAGTATCATAGACAAATATTACTATAAACCTAAATGACTCAGTTGGCATCAATTGTCAAGTAGCTTTCTCCTTGTGATAGTGGATTAATTTGTAACTCACCGATGCGCTCTTCGGGCCCCGTTTCTTCTTCTCAGCCTTCTCCCTCTCCTCGAGCTCCATGTTCTCCCTCTCTATCAGTGTGATCAGGGTGTTGCATCGCCTCTGGAGCTCCTACGCATTAGCAAACAGAATTTCAGATTTAAGGGCAACATTAATAAAACATCATTCACAAAACCAAAAAACCGGGAGAAATGGTACGGAGACGCTTAAATGTACCATGGCAGTCCTGGATTTGAGGAACCAGTCAAAGCGGAACTGAGGTGAGTTGCGGATGCACTGACGCAGCTCGTCATACACGCTCTCCTTGTCGAAGCCCAGCTTGTGAAGCATACAGATGAGGAAGCGGTCCTCCTCCTCTGTGTAGTTCTTCCCTTTGTTGGTGCCATAGGAGATACGGAGCTGATGGAAAGGAGCCTTGTAGCGTCCGATCTAGGCACGGAGATGAGAAACATATTGGGGGACTGTTAATTAAATCAGGAAGAGCAGATAGTGTGAAGAACATAATTAAGGGATCAGACTGAGACTCAGAGTTAAAGTGTTGAACACAAGGCTTGATGAGACAGAGCAAATTAGGTGGTTTAATCAAGAACTTAACGGCCGGGTGGTTGACGGTCAGCTACCTTTGAATCCAGTGCTTTCTTTATGCTGATCCTCCTCTGGATCCTGGCCTCTCCTCTTTCTATCTGGGCCATGATCTTCTCGATATCCTGCAGCTCATTACAGCGCTCCCAGAATACAGCTGGAGGAACAAACACACACATGAAATCCGTGAACATGTAAAAAGACGTTTGGAGTGATCTGTGCAATTGAGGATTTTTTTAAAAATGTGTCATTACCAGAATATTCCATGACTTCTTCTGGAGTTTTCCCCTCAACCTCTCTGGCAATGTTCTCGATGTCATCTCTGCCCCACTTCTCGTTCGCCTTGATGAACTGGTTGAAGTCGCGTTTGTTCCAAATAGTAAATCCCTGAAAGAAAAAGGTACAGTTGATTAAAATGTACAGATCCACACACATTTAATTTTGACTTGCAGCATATTATCCACAGATTACTTGTATTTACCTGTTGCAGCAGGTTCTCCTTCTCCTCCAGCTCCTCCTCTGTGAGAGCTTCAGCCTCGTCAATCTTCGCCTGCTCTTCCTTCTGCATTTGGGCCGAATTTGGCATGTCTGGATTACGGGGAACCTGAAGAGAAGATGCCACAGACTGATTTAGAGACCTACTCCAACCAAATTTTAACAAATAGTCTTGTCTTAAAAAAACACATCTGTACCTTATATCCTATGGTCTTCCTGTAGAACAGAATTTCCTTTTCTAGAAGCTCAAAAAGACGCGGAGGGAAGAACTGGAAGTCCTGGACATTGGGCTGCTTGGGCGGACGAGGAGCCTGGGGAAGTCAACCAAACAAATGTTATGCCATGAGCAGGATAACATGCTGCCCATCGTGAGTACAATGTGACTACACATTCTGTTGCATTAATGCCTTAAATCCTGAGGGGGAGTATAAAGCAATCTGTCCATACCTTGGGTGCTTTGGGCTCACTGACTCGCAGAGCTTCTCTGAAGTAGGCATCCACAGCATAATTGGCTTTCCTTTCTCTCTTGGGTGGCTCAATCCAGTTGGTAATGACCTGAGTGAAGAAGCAAAAGTAGAAAACATGTAATGACTCAAAGGTTCATGTTGTCAGAATAAGGCAATTAGAGCTGCAACGATTATTCAGTCAAAGGTGTCAAACACAAGCTGGTTCCAGCTTCTTAGATACAGTATTTGCGGCACATCTTTGTCTTTTTGGATATTAAATGACTTTTATTGTCATTTTTTATTGTGAATTGGACAAAAGAAGCAACCTGAAGATGTCAATCTGGGTTCTAGGAAATTGCAATGAGCATTAAATAAACTAAACGTTTTTCGTGACAACAATTGGCGGATCAAAATAAAATAATTATTTGTTGCAGTTCTAAAGGCGATTAAATACTTAATACCACCATTGTTAGCCTTTTTACCTTTTTCTTCTCTCTGTAGTCTTCCCCTTCAAATGTGTACACGCTGCTGTTCTCGGTGTCCATTGTGAAGTTTCTCAGAGTGCTCTCGCCCAGTGAGGACAGCTTCTCCTTCATCTCCATAGTCTGGAATATATCAAGATCGTATTGTTTCATTTATGGCAAATTTAAAAAGTTGACACAAACCACAAAACACTGTCCCACAGATTTTCTTTGATTTCCCAGACTCACCTTCCTTTCACCTCTCTCCAGGATGGCATCAATGTCATCATCTGTGATCTCACTCTCTTTGGAGGCGAACACATGTGTGGCACCGTGACGGATGATGGACAGCATCTCATCCTTGCCCAGCTTGTTAGCGCTGGGATCCACAAGTCTCCCTGTTGAACAAAAACAAGATGGCTTAGCAAACATTCGACATACAAATATTTGACTTAAGGCTACTAATAACAGAGGAGAGACGGGTTACCTTGCTGGATGACGATGGAGTCCAGGCGAAGTTTCATCTCGGCCCTCTCCACAATCCTCTCCTCCACTGTGTTTTCAGTGATGAAACGGAAGACGCGTACCTGCTTCTGCTGACCGATTCTGTGAGCTCGGTCCTGAAATAAAGGAAACGTAACTGTTGATGTCAACGTGATACACCGCTCACTCTAATGTTACAGACAAGCAAAATCTGATTCTGTAACTCCTCAGTCCTGAATGAGCAACACTAACCATGGCCTGAAGGTCGACTTGCGGGTTCCAGTCTGAGTCATACAGGATGACGACATCTGCTGTAGCCAAGTTGATACCCAGTCCTCCAGCTCGGGTGCTCAACATGAAGATGAACTTGGAGCTGTTGGGCTCATTGTACGCGTTGATAGAGATCTGAAACCAATATGAAGATAAACTTACATTTTACTCAACTAATTCAATGTTTCCTGGGAAAAAAGAGCAGATGGTAATCAGATGACATCTTTTTATTCAAGAAAACAGCACTGCACCTGTCTCTCCTCGTGTGGCGTCTGTCCGTCCAGGCGACAGTAGCCGTAGTTCCTCCACATGCAGTAGTCCTCCAAGATGTCCAGCACCCTGGTCATCTGACTGAAGATGAGCACACGAGAACCTAGAAAGAACAAAGAATGTTAGTGGTTTCACACAGTTCTTAGACTGAAACAATCTATTATGTGAATGCATAGATGGACCACAGATGGGTTTCAATCCATTCAGTCTGATCCATGTCAAGTAAAAGATTACAAAACACTTGAGTATTTTCATTTTATCCCTCTTAACAATTAAAAAGGCATATTCTCTTTTTTTCTCATTTCTAAATTGGGCTTGAAAATAAAACACATTGTTAAAATGAAAAAGGCTTCTACCCTTTTTGTCTTGTTACTCCTGACAGGAAACAAATTGTTAGCTGTTCCATCGAGTAAATCCCCCTCTAAATCTCACACTATTTTTATCTTCTCACAATATTTTAGAACAAAATCAAAGTTAGAGGTTTGTCAAGAAAATGAATAGTGATACTTTCCAACCTCATTCAACATCTCATGATTGCTCAGAAGGTGCCCACCCTACACTTCACTACCTAACTGCATATAAAGTGGTTAAAATTAGCTCCACTCCGAGCTTAACTTATACATTTATACGTGAGAAATAAAAATGTAATAATGTCATACTTAATTATACAGCATCAGACACAGGGGACATTTTACTGCAGAACTAAGGCTCTTAATTTAATAGTTTAAATACATTAAGCTGATAATACTTCTGTACTTTTACTTAATTAGGACTTTCAATGAAGTACTTAAAATGACGTAGTATATCTAACTATAAATTCTATAAATGTAATGTAATAACATCGTGGCCATCTACATACCCTGCTGCTTCATCTTGGGTAGCAGCTTGTCAAGCACCACCATCTTGCCGCTGTTCACTACAAGGTGGAGGTCAGTTGTGTATGGGGGACCAGGCTCGGCCCCGTCAAACAGGTACGGGTGGTTGCAGCACTTCCTCAGCTGCATAAGCACGTTCAGCAGACGCATCTTGTCCATCTTGCCCGCAGAGTTCAGGATGTCAATGTCCTTCATCAGAATCTTAGTGTACCTGATGGGATGTGACACGAGTTAATATCACATACGAACGTACAAGCAGCATCCAGGTTAATTCAAGTTGTGTAGACCAGAGAAGATGAGAGGTAATTTTAAGGATGGTGCTTACCACTCTCGCTGCATCTTACTCAGGCCCACATACATCTTGATCTCTTTTTTCGGAAGCAGAGTCTTCTCTACGTCGGCTTTAATACGACGAAGCAAGAAAGGACGCAGTACCTACAGATAGAAAAGGCGGATGAAAAGAGTGCTGTGACCTTAATAAGAGCGACGCTGCTTAAAATGTACATAGTAGTTGGAAGGTGACATGAGGAGCATTTAATACATACGGTGTGAAGACGTTCGACCAACTTCTGATCGCCCAAGCAGTTGTTTGTGTCAAACCAGGAGTCGAAGTCCTTCGGGGGAAAAAGAAATTAGTGCCAGAATAACGACCACTTTTCTTTAAAACAACAGATTAGAATCAGGTCATTACAATAATGAACTTCTGCTTGAAAGTGGCCCTTGCAGTTAAATTCTCTGTCAATATTGTGAAATTCCAATGTGATCTTTACGTCTGCTGAGTTGAAGACGTCAGGCAACAGGAAGTTGAGCAGAGCCCACAGCTCGTGGAGGTTGTTTTGCAGGGGTGTTCCAGTCAGCAACAAGCGATTGGTCGTCTTAAATTCTCGCACAATTTCTGAGAGCTATAGAGGAAAAAAAATCATATTTGCTTCATTAGCCAACCTTGTAAAACACTACGTTGGTTTTGACAGGTGTACAGATACATTTGACTTCAGAAGTTGTCTGACCTTTGATTTTTCATTCTTGATCCTGTGGGCTTCATCGATGACCAGATATCTCCAGTTAAACTTCTTGAATACCGCCTTTTCAATGATGAGCATCTCGTAGGATGTGACACACACGTCCCATTCTCCAGGCAGCAGCACGTCTCTGATCAGGGCAGTCTGAAATCGTAGCAAAACCATTTTTGTTTTTTTGTTCCAACCAGCTTTATTGTACACTGCTTAACATTGGTCGCAAGAGTATCACACAGCATACAACATTTGCATATTAGTGCCAGCGAGAATTTGAATTAACAACCGCCAAAGAAGTTGGACGAATTGGCTACATCCCTCCGTGACAGTTTCTCTACTCTACTAGTTTAATAATCAATTACATAATTTGAGTATCTCTTTAAGGAAAAAAGTCAACGTTCTCTTAAATGTGAATATTTTCTGGTTTCTTTCATCCTGTACAACAGTAAACTGCATATTAAAGGTTTTAAAAGGCAAACAAAATGGTCTGAAGAGTTTATAAATAATTCTGGAAATCAAACTGGCATAACTTGAAATACATGTAATTCATCTAAATCTTACATCAGTTGTTTTGGCATAGGTCCAAATCTTTAAACCCACACTAGAAAGAAGCTTTATTTCATCACTTTTACACTAACTACTTAAGCTGAGATGTTGTATGGCTCACCAAACTAATTCAACATCATAAAATAAGCACATTTATATCAAGAAAACAGGAAACATTAAAGTAGAATATCAATTCAAGGTGAGCATTTCCAGTTACGTTACGTGGTTTCTAACACAATCCCAATATTTTGACCCAGCTTACCCTCTGTTCTCTGTCTCCTATCAGGCAGACTGCACGAAGCGAGGGCACCCATCTCTTGAACTCATTCATCCAGTTGTAGAGGGTGGACTTGGGCACCAACACCATGTGGGGACCAGGAATGTTTCTGTAGTGCTTCATGTAACCCAGCAGAGCAATAGTCTGCAGAGTCTTTCCCAAACCCTGTGATCGGAGATGGAGCAGTACACGTAAGAATGACAATATTGTGAGATTAAAAAAAAATAAAAAATTGTTTCTCATCTTGAAAATCTAGGAGGTACAGTTTTAACTTTGGCAAAGTACTGACCATTTCATCGGCGAGGATGCCGTTGATGCCGTTCTCGTACAAAGAGATGAGCCAGTTCAGACCACGGACCTGATAGTCCCTCATTTTTCCTGTTTTGACGTCTAAAATAAGAGACAAAAAACCCACAATCATCACCTCTGCTGATCATATAGATTTAACTTATACTCAGGCTAAAATAAAAACAGAAGAATGCTTACAGGAGGGAGAATCATCGAAGCGAGTGCAGACATTAGTAGTCTTGGTGCTCTCGCTCAGAAGTTCTTCATCCTCTTCTTGCTCTGTGCGGCGATGGCGATTGCTGTCAAACACGACAACAAACAATATGTCACACTAACAATGGGAGTAAACTATCTAAATTTCAATAAACCTGTTTCCTTGGATGTTTACTCACTCTCCAGCGGACAGCAGGTTCTGTTTCTCATCTTTCTTGATGCGAGGGCGTCCAGGCTTCATCTTCAGAGGGGAGGTGGGGGTCTTCTGCGCGGCTGGTTGGATGAAATGAGCAAACAGCTCTGTTTGCTTCAACAGGTACTCAAATCTGTTGGTCCGGTCTGTTTGCTATACACACAGGAAGACAGTCTTGTTAATTTATTTATCCAAGAACAAAGCGGTGAGCCAAGAAACTTCAGTAGGGGGAAAAAAAAGGCATTCTTACCACTTTCTCCTCATAACCAGGAATCTCTTTAGTTTTGGATGAGGAGGGGGATGCATCTTGACCATCAGGCCCGGCATCTGACGATGACTCTTTACCAGCATCTGAAGAATCTGACTTCTAGGGAGAAAAAAGTAAACAGAAATCTTGTTAAGTGGCTACCCTCTAATTAGTCCAACAACAACAGACAAGAACAGACTAAACAAACCATCAGGGATGCACTGTGGACTCTAGAGCGGAAGTTGGAGGGAGACGCATGAAGAAAAAACTCCTGGTTATCATGGATGACATCTTCCAGGAGCACTATCTCAAGTCTTTTGTCCCTGCTGCTATCACTATTAGCTCTTAGTGGGCCAAAACAACTGGAGCACAAGTTAGTCACTGCTGAGTCAGTCTTCTGCTCTTCTGTCTCTGCATTATTAGACAACTCCTTCACACTGTTTTTTGCTGCACTAAATAATCCTAACACTGTTATTTGCTGAGTCAAGACAGCCAACAAAGCAGGCTGATAATAACATTTCCTTTGGAAAAATTGACATATATAGAGAAAGTGAAACAAGTTATGTTTGAAAAGATCTGGGGACCATTTCCTGTTGTTATGAAATGTATGGGAGAGGAGGAATGAGCTCCACCTGATGAAACATCCTAGTATGGTTAATCTAAAAGACTTAATTACATGTTTTGGGGATCTTTGAGCGTCCAAAAGTTGGCTATTGGTATGAGGTATCGTAGGCAACAACTCCAGTTGCCTACGATACAGCGCTTAGAATGTGATCTTGTACTTTTACTAAGGTTTCTCTGTATCGACTGAAACAGCGTGTTTAATCCTACCCTATTTCGCTGCAATCCCTTCAAGTTGTATAGGATCTAAATGAAAACTTAACACAGACTTAAGCGGAAGCAGCATCTCTCCCCGGTTACAAAAGCCATAGCTGTCCCACTGAAAACAAAGACGCGGATGGGACCGCTGAACGAGCTGCTTCGCTCTAATCAACATGTTTTCATGAGTTTTTCTTTTTTTTCTAAAGGGTTATTCCTATCACAAGCAACTCGCCGGGTGAATCCGGCCTGGGGGTAAACAAAAGGCACGCTGGGACTTTCAATGGGACAATCGATGCGGGGCTAGCGGCGCTAAGCTAGCAGCCAGGGCGCTTATGAAACAGGCTGGCCTGTATGCCGTAACGTTAGCTTCAGCCCCGAGTGGCTGGGACCGAGCTGCCGTTGTCATGAGCTAATGATAGCACCGCCGCTGCTAGCTAACTAGCTCAAACAGCCCGTGTTAACACCGATAACTGAAAGTTTAACGTAGCGGTATTTGTGAAGGGAAGTACGGATGGGTATCACACAGGGGGTTTCGGAGGTTACGACTTGTGCGACAGGTCTGTGGAAGGTGTACGCGGTGCTGAGAGGAGACAATGCCCGGTTTAAACCATCTTACCTCCGCTCCTCCGGCTTCTTCAAGTTCAGTCTGTTCTTCTTCCCGCTGTTCCACGCAGCTTAGGATTTCGGACATTTTAGTCGAATTAACTCTTCGCCTCAGATAAATCGTCCGTTATTTTGTGCCTTATGTGATCCCGTATAAGAGTCGCTGAAGATTTTCCGAACTTTCTCCCGAAAAACGACAACTATCTTGTTGTTTATAATGAAAGACACACCGGTTGGTCATACAGGCAGCACGTTCGCGCTAGGAAGCTTGTTGTCGAGTACCCGCGTTCACGGCGCTCTATCGCGAGATTTGGTTATGCTGTCTTCAGGGACTGTTGGGAAATTTGTCCTGGACCTTAGTATATTCTTAAATCTTTATAAAGAAGTGTTCAAATTCCCTTTAAATCTTGGATGAAAGCGAGCAAAATACAGAAACACCAAACATCTTCGACTAAGTCAAATTTAATTATGCTATTATTGGTAGATAGCTTGTTCATTTAAGCCAGACAACAGTGTCAGCCTGACAGTAAATAAAACAAGTCAGTGCATACATTGTAAAATATATTGATGTTTCTTATTAAAAGTGAAAATAATTTAACTTGCATGCAACAACTGAATGCAAGTCCAAAATTGTGCAATATAAACAGAAGCTATTGTGCAATATAAACAGAATCTAATGCTTTTACATACATTTGCCAAGAAGAAAATTATATTAACTAGTAGTTTAAAGTCTGAATCTGGGCTTGATTAAAAAAGTAACACTGGTAATATTTAATTAGGCCATTGTACCACACTTTAGATCATTTAAAATTGTACTATAGCAATACCCTGTTGATCAGTCAACTAAGCACATACATTTTGTATACATATGTACATATTTTAAATACATGTTTCAATGTATATCTAAAGTAATTTGCAGTAATATATGAAGTCACTATTTGTTCCCCAGTTACTATAACAGTTAGCTCACCAACAGTCCTAGGTTTTTAGTTGTTGTTTTTTTTTTTGTGGAAATAATTTGAAAAACAAAGAATATTTATTAGGATTTTTCTAGGATTTCACATTGTTATATATCTATTACATGGTACACATTCTTATATTCATTTTGCATGATACACATTGTTGATACACAGATACACAACTGTATCTCTTCGATGTGGAATTTCAGGAAACTGCTATGTTGGTTTTGCAATTGAGAAAAAAGCCAAACGTATACCCAAGTAAGTAATGCCTTGACGTTCAAGATAGTTTGATGCTATCACAATGGACACCAAAAGAAATACTGGACAATGTATTTGATAGGTGATGTACTTTCGACCAAAAACCAACATCAAGGGAGATCTCCTTAGTTAAGACGAACGACGAGGGGTACGTGAATGCAGCACGTCGATTAAACAGAAACTGCTCAGAAATGACCGAATACCTTTATGAGAATTTTAAATCATTTTAATTTAGTCGTTCAAAATGTGTAAAAGGACGATTTACTGAGAACTACTGACTTTATTACTGAAAATTCATCAACTGCGTAACAGGCGCTGTTAAGACGAAAATTGCTTCACCTAAGGGTCCTACCAACGTATCTGTCTGCATGAATGACGTCAGTGGTAGGTTAATCAGCTGATTTTGAGCGATCGAATGAACCAAAATAACACGGTTTTACCTGTCAAAAGAGGTTTAACGTCTGTCCACATTTGACGATGTTCTGATCGGACACGGTTGACATGCGTTTTTTGGGTAAGTACAGATCGCAAAGCTTCTGAATCGAGCGTAAACATGGCTGTATTTATGCTAAGTCAGAGGGACCTGTCGTTACACAGCTAATGTGTGGCCTGTTTCGGTTCTTTTGTTCATTTTTGTCGTTGTTGTGGAATTTTTCGTAACAATCATCGCTATGGACCGCGACAACTGGCTCCGATGACGGAGTCGTATTTAGCGTTTAGGAGACGTTTCAACTACCGGACCTTTAGAGAAAACCGCTACAGTTAGCGTTAGCATGCTAGCCGCCTAGCACAGATAGCGGTTGGTCGCTGTTGTTGACGAGATAATGCGGGGGTCAGGAACACAGAAGTGTTACTAACGTGCAGTTGATGTAATAATACTTAGTTTGAGTGGGTTTGCTAACGTTAGACATTAAGAAACAAACACACAAAAAATCACACCATAGTTAACGGTCACGCACCACTAGTTTAGAAAATAACACTAATGGCCAATACTGAGATTAAAAAAAAATCCTGTGACAGCTGCACTGAAACTCCCTCAACCATACAACAGGAACACAAATAAAAGAAAGCATTATATATATAAATATACATGTTTTTATTATGTTTTTTTTCTTTTTAAAAAGTGGTTATTTGGGTTCAATGTGATTCGGTATTTAAATCAAGTCATTACTGTGTAAGGAAGGCCTATTTTGCGCTACAGTTTACACTCATAAATTGAAGGAGTGGTCAATTAGATGACTCATCAATGGGAAATGAATCTAGAAGAATTAAAAGAAATATTTTCTTTATTCCAATCAAAAGTGTTCAACTTTAAGAAGCACTTTCTACTACTTTCTGACACCTTTGAGTCATATTGATTAAAGGTCTATCTTAAAAAAAAAACATTATAATGATAAATTCATCTCCAATTAGTCAACAATTCAAATTAATTTATTGCCATTTTTTGTGTTCCACCACAGTGTCATTTCTCCCCCCCTGTTTTCTGCACAGCTGTACACCAAAAAACACCCAACTGTAATTATGTTGTATGTTTGTGCAATACGTAGAGGCCCAGTCATCAAATGGCGTGAAGCAACTTTCTCGCCTCAATAGTCCCATCACAGATAAGCCTGTGAGCTCTACATTCCAGTTGCAGCACGTTGAAGCTGTGTGGTCTACCTGTGAATGCCTGCGCTTTCAGTGAATGTGCAGAGCGCGTGGACCCCGGCGTTTGTAGTAGAAAGGAATCGGTGGAACAATGGAGGGTTTTTTTTTTTTG
>CAEMYA010001996.1:3407247-3457063 GCA_903131615.1 Diplodus sargus
GTTCCACACGTGGTGCATCTCGTCGACTCTTTGAGGACGGACGGTCTCTCCACCAGCAAAACCTTCTTGCTGCAGTTCACTGAGCTCATACACTGCATGATGTACCAGTACTCCGGCTTCCCCGACCTCTATGACCACATACTGGAGGCCATCAAGGTAAAAGAGCGGGGGACACCTCATATTAAAAAATGTTTTTCACATAAACATAAAATAAATACAAAAAGTACAAAAAAAACATACATTCATGAAATGTAAATATATCGATATTGGTCAGAAGTTACATTGTATAAATAAAGCAGAGTTCATTTTACCTCTCGTGCTTCTTCTGTTTGTTATGCAGCTGATCATTTCAAATTGTCTTCTCAGGATCTCCCGAAGCCCAGCGAAGATAAGATCAAGTTGGTGTTGAATCAAAGTGCCTGGACCTCCCAGTCCAACTCGTTTGCCTCGGGTCTTCTGAGGCAAGCTGGGAAGTCTGAGACGGGCAAGACCGGCCTGGTCAACCTTGGGAACACCTGCTACATGAACAGCATCATCCAGACCCTCTTCATGGCCACAGAGTGAGTCACGCATGCAAACACCACACACACATACACTTGTCACATTTGTATACTATGATCTAAAAAAAGACATCAACACGAACAGTCTTGACTGTAACTTTGTGGGTTTATTTGCTCAGTTTCAGGCGGCATGTTTTATCATTACCTCTAAATGGCTCCAACACGCTCATGAAAAAGCTCCAGCTGCTCTTCGCATTCCTTGCACACACTCAGGTTAGTGTTGTCCACTGTAATAGATGGCACAGAAAAGTATTACCGATGACAACAGCCATTGATTCCCCGAGTTTGTGTGTGCGGTGCACGTGTGTTTCCTGCAGAGGGCAGCATACGCCCCCAGAAACTTCCTGGAAGCTTCTCGGCCTCCCTGGTTCAACGTGGGCTCTCAGCAGGACTGTTCTGAGTACCTCAGATTCCTTCTCGACAGGTACAGTCGCACTGCAAGCAGATCATATCAACCAATAGCAATAAGATTGTAGAAGTTTAGTAGAAGTAATATCCATCGGTTCACATTTTTACCAAATTCAACTGCATTGCCCAATCTCAAGAACTCGTCTCTAAATGATGTGACTGAGGGCTGTTTCAAAGGAACATACGTGGTACCCTGAGACAGCAGTGACACAAATTAAAATCAATTCTCACTTGTGTTTTCACCTCTTATGTTGGGTGTCCCTGTCTGTTAATCTCAAGGTTACACGAAGAGGAGAAAACCATTCAGGTTCTTGAATCAGCTAAGCCAAAGATCGCCTCCTCTGTCGACACAAGCAGCAAAGACCCAACAGGTCAGACTTCTCCGGACGTGGGCCAAGAATTCTCTTTGGATCCAGCCGAAACCAAACCTGGCACTGACGAGAGGACTTTGATAGAAACGATGTTTGGTGGGAGTCTGATCACAGGTATTCGCTGTTTGCAGTGTAACTGCATGTCTGAGAAAGAGGAGCCTTTTACAGACCTTTCTTTGGCCTTCTGTCCCTCTGCCACCTCTCAGGGCAGCCCTCAGCCCGAGGGGCCCTCCGAGGAGCCCAAGGTTCTCTGTCAGGGATCTGTCAATGGTGGCAGTGAAATTCCCGAGCCCGGCTCGGTCAAATCCCCGGCGAGCAATGTCCATTTTGTGCCAGTGACAAATGAGCCTCCTCTCTCTGTGCCTGACCTGGTGAATTATTTCCTGGCTCCGGAGATCCTGGACGAAGAGAATGCCTACTTCTGTGAGAAGTGTAGCTCCCTGCAGCGGGCCGAGAGGACCCTGAAAGTGGTGTCGGCGCCTGAATACTTAATCCTCACCCTGCTGCGATTCTCATATGATGCCAAATGCCACGTCCGGAGGAAGATCCTGGAAAACGTCACCATCCCGCCACTCATGAGACTTCCTGTACACGCCCCCTCGAGGCCTGCACAGTGTTCCTCTTCTACCTCCTCTCCGCTGCAAGTGGATTCTCCCGAGAGCAGCGAGAATCTGGCAAAGAAGCTCAAGCCCTCTCAAAAAGACGAGGAGGAAGAGGAGAAGGAGAGGATAGACGGATCGGAGCACACAAACGGCGGAGGGGACATGTCGGTCCAGTCGGTGCCCTACGTCCTCAGCTCAGTGGTGATGCATTCTGGCGTGTCGTCCGAGAGCGGCCACTACTACTCTTACGGTCGTAACATAAACGGAGCAGATGGAGCACAGCATCCAGCCAATCACTTCGCCCTCAAGGAGGATTTGGGAAACGGCCCGGCCGAGTGTAGCCTCTCCACTTGCTCGGCTCTCTCAGCTCCTCCCGAACAAGAAGACAAACTACCTAATAGTGGCCAGGAGGCGAGAGATTGGCTTCTGTTCAACGACAGCAGAGTGACATTCTCATCCTTCCAATCAGTGCAGAACATTACTAATCGCTTCCCCAAGGACACAGCCTATGTGCTCATGTACAGGAGACAGGAGCTGCCGGGGCAGAGCGCAAACGGTGGACTGACGGCAAATGGGATGAGAGTGAGCGCTGAGCCTCCGCTGCAGAAAGATCTACTGGATGCTATTATCAAGGACAACAAGCTGTATTTACAGGTATGAGGGGGGGGTGGAGAACAAACATAGTCTCCCACATGCACATCATGTTACCATTTGAATTCAGTCTCTATTAAAAAATGTCCCAATAAATGCAAGCCAAGTATGAGGTGATTAGCATTAGAGCATGAGCGTAATCCGCTGCTAAGAATTTCAGCGGCCACTTTGGCTGAAACGCTGTGCCTGTTTTCACGCTTTACATGCATTTGACGTTTGACATCATTTACCGCTAACCCCTCTAAGTGTGAGGTTGTTTCGGGAGTGGAGAAGTGTGCAGGATTCTCTCAGGTGGAAAGGAGCTGAGGGGAAACAGACAGTGCTTTCCCAGATAACTAAAAGCCTGCGCTGTATAGCAGACTTTTTTTTTTTCTTCTTTTCCTTCGACTGAACTCGAAGCCAAATCTGAGCCGTCCTGTTACAAGACGTGAGGTGTAATTTCACGAGTCATTGAACAGTGCAGTGTTGAGTTGACTTTCAGGCGTGCTTGTGTAGAGTGACGGGAGTAAATCACCTCTAGGGGGTGCTGTAATAATGTTAACAGGCAGCACTGATGCACTCTCAGTCGGGCAGACTCCGCCAGCGCTCTTTCACGTAAGCACAGGTTAAGTATTTGTTTTGGTTTACACCTAAAGATAATCTAACTTTGAATTATTTCTCGTTCCTCAACGCTGTCAACAGGAACAGGAGCTCAACGCCCGGACCCAAGCTCTCCAGGCCCCTTCATCCTCCTGCTCATTCAGGCCCAACGGTTCAGATGACAATAACCCACCGGGGAGCTGCGGCCCATCTGGTGGTGGAGGAGGAGGGGGAGGGGGCTTCAATACCATTAGTAGACTGGTCTTCTGAGAGAAAAAAGTGCGGCGGGAAACTCGGATGAACTGGCCCTGTGGGAGTCCTGAACTGTCATACCTTAGATGCGACGTGCATATAACCTCGTAAAAAGAGCACTGAAATTAACTAGACATGCACACATACACACACACACACACTCACACACAGAAACACACACGTGGAGCATATGCACTGATTTTTATCTTGGGTTTGATTTTCTTTTAAATTCTTATGGTTTGATGATAAAAGTCTTTATACAACATTTTCAGTCACCATTTAATAAATTGTTATTTATTTTGATTATTTTTTGTGATCTCAACATTGTAATCTTTCATTTATCCTCATAATTTAAAGAACTTGAGGTACAATTCTGTTTCCAACAAAGCGAGGACGCTGTGTAAAACATAATCTAAATAGACTGTGACTCTATCGTAATCTTTTTTTTTTTAACATAAACTCACTTGGAAACACTACACCGACAATATCTTTAATGTTTTAATTCATAGTCATTTGGGATTTTTTGATATTTTTTAAAATTCATATATCTGCATATTCTGAATTTGATTCTAGCAACACGTTTCAAACATGTTTGGACAGGGGCAACAAAAATCTGAGAAAGTTATAAATGCTCAAAAAACAACTGTTTGGATCATTCAACAGGCAAACAGCTTAAGTGGTAACAGGTCACGGTATCGTGACTGGGTGTGCAAGGGGCACCCTCAAAAAGCTTAGTCGTTCAACAGCAAGGATGGTGTGAGGTTCACAACTTTGTGAAACACACGACTGTGTAAAAGATATTCCTACATGGGCTCTGGGACGCTTTGCTAACTGTAATCGATAAAAGCGCTTCATTCGGAAACGTTTGCATTCTGTTTCTATTTATGTTTTACACAGTGTCACAATCTTTTTGGAATCGGGGACGTACAAAATACTCATTGACAGTGTGTGTGTGTGTTCTCTCCTTCAACAGAAAGAAATATGGCTGCATATTATTTGATAGAAATAACTTCGTACATGACAAACATGGTTCAGTTTAGAACATGTTCATATCATCTTTCCTGTCAGAGTGTTTATTATATTACCTCACACACAAACACACACACACACGCCGACACAGACATATGCAAATACATGCATGTGCAGTGCACAGTACAGAAGAAAGCATTCGACTGTAAGATAAAGAGACTGTTTTGATTCGTCATAGTTCTGAACACACAGCTCACGACCTTTTGTTGACTTTTCTGATTTGCATGCAGCTTTCCTTCACGAGCTGTGGAGTTTGTTTTTCGAGATGTTTGAATCTTTCTTGCCGTGTGCTTTGGTGTTTTATAAGTTTCATATCCCATGCAATAAATGTACATATGACTTAAAAATATTGTTCTGAAGAATCATGGAATACAAAACTATATGTGGAAAACTATTTCCGAGATAAAGGCATTTTTAATATGATTATTTAATGCTGCTCTACCACTAAAAGGATAACTGCATCGGTAACTGCTTGTTTAAACATATTTGACAGGAGTGAACTGTTTGATGGCATATTTTAATGTATTCCTCTGATCTGACCATTCAGGGAGACTTGTCTTCATGCTGATTTTTATGTGCCTTTTGATATTTAATGCAGATTTTTGAAGAGGACTTTGTTAGCTGGAATGTGTTAATATTCATGATGGCTTCACTTTTCCTGGAGTAAAAGCAAATCAGTATCTGTTTTACTGTCTACCACCACCAGGCAGGTAATTGAAGGTGATGTTTTTTTAAAGTGGTGTTCTGGCATAGAGGTGGGCAGATGTTGGAGGGACTAAACTCTAAATGTAATGGATAACGTGTGATGATACAAATGCTAAAAAAAAAGTTATGACTATTAAAAGGAAATTAATAAATACTCAATTGAGTAATGGCAAGACAAAGCAGCGGTGTTCTGTAGAAACCTAAAATACCAAAGGTTGTTAGTGTGTTGTTATGCTCAAGTGTACCTCAATGTCTGTGTCACCTTGCGTCACCACTGCAGAGAATATATTGACCACTAGGAGTCATCTTTAGTACTAGGTCTCCACTTGAACAGATCACCTACTGTACATAATTTATATTCTTCCTTGCAGCATATACAGACCCTGACATCACCAGTGCCGGGTAAAATATAACATTTTCTTACCAATTAAATGATTCAAAGAGAAAATGGTTAAGTGTTGGATTCAGTGCACTATTGTCAATTTGATACAGCAAACCTCAAGAATTCCACTCAGAGAAACATGCAAATGTTTGGTGTGTGAGTGACTTTGTTTGATTAAAGCAACTACAGAACCGCACGTTGTTGCATAATTCGTCAAAACAAGCACACGCATCATCCCATTTCTGCTTTGATTGCAAAATGTTTTTTTGCACGAATGGAAGTGAGCATACACGGCAGCAACTGAAAAGAGAACTGGGAAATCACATGCAATAACATACTGTGCCTACAGACATAGGACAAATGTCAAGTGTAATGTTGAATAGCAGATTATCTGCAATGGTGCCATTTATTAGCAATCAGCAATTGATATGGTTAAAAACTATTGCAGTAGCACTAAAGCTTTCAAAAGGGCATTCGAAAGGGAGGAAAATCAATGATTCTTAATTATTAATCAACCAAACCATTACTTTTCTCCTCACTTTTGTTCAAGCGACGCTGTAATTCTCTTTCAGTGTTATGTCATGTTTGGATTGTATCACATTTGCACCGGATTTCGGTTTTAAACGCTGCATACTGTATGTGCATGTGTACATTTGGCATGACAGGAGATAAGGCCTGGTTTGTTCGTCTAATGTGGGTACAAATGAGTGCCGCACTGCAACAAGGGACAACACTTAAGACACAGCTACACACACACATACACACAAAGGCCAATTAGACATACCAATTTCACGAAACCCCGATGCATCAAGAACATGGCGTACAAAGCCTCTTACTGTTGTATTATGTTGTACTAAATATATGGTATCTCGACAAAGAATTCACCCACTGGAATCAGTGTATTGTGTCTATGCAGCCTTTAATTGCTCCCTATTTCCTCATCAATACAGTGGCTGTTGAAAGAGGTAATGTGCCTGTGTGCAATGGCAAAGTCATTAATCACGTGGGAACATCCTTTGGGGGAAGTGTTTACCATTACAATAGCATTCCAATAAGATTCCTGAGATACCATTCTATGTCCACGGGAAGCATGTGTTTGCCAGTGGATTGGACCAGTTGTAGATGTTCAGTTCAATATATTGATCAGATATGCTAAACCAGATCAATATTAGACTAAGAAGTGTAACCTTTTTCTTCCCACTATGTTGTTGGGCAGAAGCTTTAAAACACTACAGATTTATCCATCTTAGTAAAAAAAAGTAAAAAGCCAGAAAATAGCCTATTTTTGTGAAGCAATTGTGTCAAGTGTGCGGTGTGCTTCTTACTATAACACTAAGATCAAATAATATCTGTGGCGCGTTTCCTTCAAGGAATAAACACGCATTGTGGATAGTGTAGTTCAGACGTGCAGACGTTTTTGGGACCTCTCCTTTCACACTGAAGTGGGTCGTTTCTTTGTCCTTTCTTCGGCTGACTGAGGCCACTTTTTGTATTCACCCAGAGGCGCTCACAGCTCTGCAACATCATGTTTCATCTATGAAACCGCCCCTTCGGTTATTTGTTGTTTAGTGGGACGGAACACAAACGATTTTTGGACTACATGTCCCATGGTTGAAGGGCTACAGTTTTCCCTGCACGCCGCCGCCTCCCCATTCCGTCCTCCAAAACGACTGTTAAAGCGCGCGGAGCTACAAGGATGCAGCATCCGGTGGGGACTTTCAAAACAAAATATTCAATAAGGAACGTGAAGAGATATTTGGGATTCAATGAGCTTTATTAACATGAACATAAACATCGAATGAAGAGTCTGTGATCCACAATTACAATACGTTTGTTCTTTAAATGAAATGAAATCGATAACTGGCACAGCTAGCCATTCTTTTTTAAACATTACACAAATAGGCATTGGTAGTTAGGGCTGCTAAATTTTGGACAAGCAAATACTGAAATAGAAATTCACACGCAACTAAATTCACTTAACATCAGTACGATAGCCGTTAACTGACGTGCCGAACAAGCGCAGTGCTTTGAAAGCAGGATCCCCTCACTTCCGGCTTCTTGACGTTCGTGCCCGTTAGCTTGACGCCGCCATGTTCCAGAGGAGGGTGAGTTGAGGGAAAGACGGAGCCACCCTGTCAATCATAATTAAGGAACCATGGGAGTAAACTGGTAGGGAAGCTCGGCGAAACCACTGTGTTTACGGTGAAGATTGTTTTAATTTTACGCAAAAAAAACCCGACAACTATGCACCGGCACACTGTGGGACGTCTACATCTGATCTCGCCAACTGGGAATCGCTCCACTTTGACGGGAATTAGCATGAAGCGTTACATATAACAACAAAAAAAAAACTTAGCGACTTTCAGTTGCCTGCGCCTATTTTTTTTTTTGCCCCCACGGCGTTCCAGTTTGAACAAATTACACAAGTCACCGTTGATATTTGTACAAAAGGCGGTGCCGCGGAGGTTTTTATTAACTCCAAGCTCAGGATATACCCGCTTATTTGACTACAACTCGTGGAAAAATCTGGTCTGTGCATTTCAGAGTCCTGCCTTGTCGGCGAGTCGACTTTCGAAGGAGGAGTGACGGTATTTATCGCTGTTACAAACACTACATTTGAACTTTTAAAAAAAACAACCTCTCTATATATTTGAACTTCGCCGTTTGAGCTTTCTGTTGTTTTCTTTTCATTTTTCCCCCCATCAGGTACGAGAAGACGCTCCCAATCAAAAACACAAAACGAAGCCAAACACAAATCTCCGCTCCAACTCCAGGGAGAGCAAGAAAGGAGCAGATATGAGTGGGGGAGATGTGGTGTGCTCAGGGTGGCTGAGAAAGTCTCCTCCTGAAAAAAAGTTGAGACGTTACGTAAGTGCACCTTTATATCCTATTTGTTACACTGTAAAAAAGCAACCTGACAGACGAAATGTGCCAGCTTTACCTTGGACACTTTTTCATGTGCACTGTTTGGGCGCAGTGACGGACATGTGTAGGCCTCAGCTTGTGTGCTTTTGTGTGTGTGTGTGTGTGTGTCTGTGCATTTCAGCAATTTTAAGTTTTGCCCTTTCCTGAGCCTGGGGTTCTTCTCTGAGCTCCGTTTGCTCTCTTGCTCTCTCCCTCCTTTACAACAAGAGTGACTTGCCCCATGAGTTAGCAGTTTGGGAGGCTATTGTTGTGCTTCTTGGCACTTCCACAGGGGCTCATTGCTGTTGTTTTGGGTCAAAACCTGAGACTTCTTCGATGGCTGCTTCACGCCACCGCGCGTTAATCCAATCTCGCAGCATTTACCTCTGAGGATTTGATTTTCTTGCACCAACAACACAATGCATTGATCATCTCTGGGAAGCAATGGCGTGCAGTCACAGTCGGCACTCTCCTGTGTCAAAGGTGGTAGATGGTCATGCCAAGGGTTAAATGATTTACAAAAACAGCTGCGGAGTACATCAAAGGATTTCCCCATTCCTGCACATTTAAAACGGTGTTTGTAAAGCTGTTAGATGTGCATAATGAAGTGTTGAGAAGCTGTTTGTCAGAGCTAGTGTAGCTATTGATGTTTACAGCCCAACCGCACATCCAGGCTCACAGGCATCACAAGGACAAAAACCATTCATATAACACACTGGCAGTGAAATACCACTGTTTTGCATGTGATTATTCGTTGTGAGTGGTTTATGGTCGACTACAGCATTGATGCATAAGCAAATAACTTCAGGCACACGCGTTAGCTGTCAAGTGTTCACGCTTTTCCTTGTGGATCCGCGGATATCTCCATTATTGATATTTGAATTACAAGACCTGCAACTCGAGAAGGAGGGATGTTCTCACAGAAACCACAAATCCAATGAAGTGTTGTTGTTTTTTTGTTTTTTTTATATTCGGAGAGCAATGGAACTAAAATCAAGCCACAAAGCATGATTTTTGCAGGGATTTTTCACATTCAAAACAACATCACAGCTGTTTGATGAGGAGGAAGTCTAAAGTCCTTGTCCAGTTGTGAACATTTTTTGTGTTCGTGGTAATCTTGCACAGCTTCACAACTCTGACTAGAGATGACATCTTATTTACTATGCAAAAAAACAATCAATATTTTTTTTGTGTCAGGGATTACCCCAATGTACAGTACGCAGTGTGGAGAACTTAACATTCCCACTTCAGGACAGTCTCCCTTCTGCATCACTTGACATTGTCTCTGAAATCAAGCGTTGGCTGTATTCATCCAGAATTGTTCATTCTCAATAGAGTAAACAGCAGGCGAGTGGAGGACTTTATTGTTCTCAAGGGAATATGGCAACTAGCTGCTCTAGTTTTATTACTGCTTTCTGGACACAGTAGCAGAGAATAGCCAGGAGGCCATCTCACAGTATGTTACAAGGAGCTTGGGAAGTACTCTGAAGCTGATTTTAACAATAAGAGTGGCTTACAGTTGATCATCAAACTACATTACTGTTTGTTCTTCTGATGGCTTTTTATTACCTCTGCCAAGGAAGTAATGTGCGTGTCTGTTTGCTGGGTTGATTTGTTTGTCAGTGGGATTACACAAAAAACTTGAAACTTGGATGACGCTGGAAATAATGCATAGATCTTGATGAAAAAACGAGGTGTATTTAGGTGGCTGGTGTCAATGAGTGAGTACAGGATTTAAGTGTTTCGTTTAATATTCGATTGGATGTGATTGATTGAAAAGGACTGTTGGGCCTTGGTGGAGGTATGCGCTCTACTGATTGTCATTCTAGTTTTTGAGATGGTGTAGATTGTGAAGTATCCACCCTAAACCCGTAAGTAGCTAGATTAAAAACACTTGCTTTCTCTTTTCTGAATAGATGACTTTTTCTCTGTTGACAACTATAGCTTTTTGGTTCAATAATGTTTTCAACACTTCTGTATAAAAAGAGTTAATCTGTTCATCTGATTTTAGTCATGGGGTTAGCATGTATTTTAAGTGTGTATTCAAATGTTTTTTTTCCACTCTGAGTTGCCCAGCATTTGAAAAACTAAAAATACTAACTAACAAAAATGTGGGTGGCTGCCTGTGAAAGGTCATTGTGTTTGGTCACATGAGGCTTTGTAATCCATGGAATTGCTGACCATCCTTTTTTTTTGGCGGATGACAAATTGGTCTACTGTTACGTATCTGGGAAGTTACCACCAGCTGTTTGAGTTGATGTTCAAACTAAAATACAGAATTTCGAAGCTGGCAATGAAGCATTTTGGCTTTAGGATGGCAAGGATAAGTGGAATAATTTTAAGGCTGAATCTAAGAAATGTTTTAGTTTCTGAATAATCTGACTTTTGTCATTTAAACTATTTTTTTTTAAGAAATGTTAAGGAATGTTGTTAGATAGCTACTTTTAACTTTGCTTCCTTGGATTACACAACGCAACAAAGCTTACTTTTTAGAGCAACAGCAAACTACTCTTAATATAGAAATGTGGTGATATGTGTTAGTGTTGGAGCAAGGGATTGTTTGGAAATGTACATATCATTAGCAGAACCATGTCTGGGGGTCAGTAATACCACAGTGATGCTTCCTTGTCTGGTCATTTAATCAAGCACGTGTACAGTTTGAAACTTAAATATCTGAGGTTGTATACGTGTGTGTGTGTGTTTGTGTGTACGTGTGTATGTGTGTTTGTGCTGCATTTAGTGGCAATCTGTTGATGGAGCCCATTGGCAAAGTTAGGATCGCTAGTGAATAGCAGCCAGCCACTCACTGTCAGATGTTGCTGTCTTAATGTGTCAGTAAGGTCTCATGAGACCAAGACAGCTGTTGTGTCTTCTCATGCTTGTTAGTTAACTGCATTTACCTGGGATCATGTATATTTTAGATCACAACAGAACCTGATGAGCCTTTAACTATCCTCTTCCTTGCGGTTACACTACAGTAGGTTACCTGTTTTCAACTTGATTATATTTTCGTCAGTTTGAACCCAGGCTTCCATGTCAGTTTTTCAACAGGTGTCTATTTTGTTTAAACAGGTAATCAAGAAAAGTCATGTAGTTACAAGAAATCAGATCTCTACATCGAGTCCGAAACAAGATGGGCACTCTATAGAACTGTTACAATAGTGTGTAATCGGGCCATCGTCTCCAGACTTAGCAAGCCGTAGACGTCTAGAAGCCGGGGGCCCCTGCTTACCTGATTAACCACTTAGGGCAAAGTTTGCCCCTGAGGCTCTGCTGCTGATTGGAGCTCAAAGGTGAAGGCAGTTCAGCAGACCAGCCTGTGTCTGAGCAGCCCCGACCATCATAGAAAATGTTGCCTCTCTGTGCATTACTGAGGAACTATGTGCGACAAGGCAATAAAAAAAAAAATGAAACTAAGTTTGGTCAGTTTAACCCGATGTTGACCAATCAGGTGATGTTTTAATGATTGAACAACAGAATAATGTCAAACTACTGAGTCATTGATAGGCTGTGAACTAAACAATACATGGATGAATAGTTGTTTCAGGCTATCTTTGATTTGAAACTTTACAGCTGACTTATGACATAACACTGCAGCCAGTTTAAATTGCCATTATGCATCAATACATCCAAGACTGAAAACTTACTAAAATGTATATTTACAGATTAGAAGTAGTTCCTGCATTTTTACTGTCGATACAAGCAGTCACATTTCTGTTAATGTATGTTTGAAGCCATAAATTGTTTTTGCACTCCATATCTCTGTGAGCATTTTTCTTTTGTAATGTGCCCTTAGTAGGGGATTAATTCATTGTTGAAGTCTGAACACTTCCTGGCAGTTAATGTCTCATTCAGAGGCAGTATGAAGGTATCTAACCACAGTTGCTTTTGTAGGACTTTTCCCAGCCATAGTTTGTCATAACTGTATCCTCTGCGGTTTTTCATTTCATTGACACTGCATTTTCCATCTGGTTCTCCTTTTCCTCTTTCATTTCTCTTACCTTTCAATCTGTGAATTTCTGTCGAGGTCCACTTGTAAAAACATTCTTAAAAGGTACAGTTTGGAGACCGATATCTTCACAACATCTGTAGTCTGTGATCAGAGGGACCTAAAGAGATGGAGGGATGAAGTTGCAAGGTCATTTTCAGCACCACTCTGATAGCAGTAGGGCTACAACTAATGATTATTTACATGATCAGTTTAACTGCTCATCATTTTCAAACTTAATCAATTAATTGTTTAGTTTATAAATGTCAAGATTTGTGAAAAATGCTTGGTGCAGTTTTCCGGAGCCCAAAATGACCTCATCAAATGGTTTTTCTTTTGTCTTTTTAACCGTCCAAAACCTATTTACTATCATAAATGGCAAAGAGAAGCAGCTAATGTTGGACATATTTGTTTGAAACATAACTGAAATGCTGAATCGATATATCAAAATAGTAATAAATTCATTTTCTTTGTGTGAATGCGAGTATAACTGTTTGTGTCAGCCCTGTGATAAATTGGTGACCTGTCCACTCTGGGACCGGCTCCATACGTGTAGGGACAGGTGGGGATGGAATGTACTTTAACCATGTCTCATCCTGAGTGTCAAATGATATTAAAAAGATACAAGATAAAGTGATAACAAAACAAAATGATTTGATTTCTAGTAATAATGGGAAAATATGCTATTATATCATGAAACATTTCTTTTTATAATGTAAAAAGGATATTGTTTAAAGAGAGTGGCAGTCATGGTGGCAGAAATATGTTGCCATATTTAAAGGATTCCAATTTTGCTAACATCTTTATGTTTAAAAGTGTCTCTGCTTTCAAGAGATTGCTGTAATACTACAAGTCATTTTTCATAGTGACATGCTTACATCCTGCATTTACTGTTCATCTCAGTTCATTATGATCTGTGCTACACAATGCTTATCTTTGAATAGTCAGGTATGTGTTAAACATAATCAGGTGATCATATAGTGCAGTTCACACTTGTCAGGAATTTGGCTTCAGAAGAATATATTCAGTTTATTGTCACTGTGGTAAATATGTAAGATTACAGTGATAACATTTCTTTTATTTTGTTGCGCAGCCCTAATTTGGCTTGGCGTTTTCTCAGTTCTTTCCTCCCACTGCACATATGGATCATTATATTCTGTGTTGTCCATTGGCATGTACCCATTGGAAGCAGATAAAGATTTTGAAATACACTTAGTCCAGCCCGTAATAGGGCCTCAGTACTGGAGTGTGAGGCTGCAGGGTGGACCGGAAGAAGGAAAATATTGAACCCTGAGGGTCCTCCTCTGTAGCTGTAAAGGGAGACTGAGGACATGCTCCATGCTGGTCTTGACTCCTCTCAGCTGGGGGGAATGCATTTACAGTACACACCACTATGACCATAAGCCATGACTTCTGTCTGTGGCTGACTGGAAACAACTGTCATTTGCAAAGAAAAGAGAAACGTATGCTATGAATGTGTCAGCACGGTCAAACGAAAACAAAGGCATAGCTCTTTGATTAAGTAGAGGATTCATTAAATCTGCTTAGCAAGTGAACAGAGAACAAACGCTCACTCTCTGTTACCCCCCTCCCCTCCCCACATGCTTGAAGAAACAAACAAACAAGCAACCCAAACGGGATGCAACAGAGGCGTACTTGTGCAGCATTAGCCTCTTAGGCTAACAAAGAAAAATTACTGGACCATGTCCTGAGCGCCACAACAGCGCAGCTCTCCATTTGGAGTGAGCAGACTACTGCTGATCAGCCACAGCTCGAAAATGGATTGCATGTGCCATTAATTATTTAATGTCCATTACAAACAAATAACCATTAAATATTTATATCTGTGCTACTACAATAGTTATCCTTTACCGGCCCACTTTTGTCCCAGACACAGACTATTGTCACAGTGTCATACATCGTGGCATCATTTGCGTCATGGCCAAATTAGTAATGAACATAGTTTCAAAGTAATGCTGAAGGGGCTCACAAACGTATTGCATACGAGCAGTTCAGTTGATTCTGTAGTATTTTAAACTGTTTGATTCTCAAAATGATACTTTTATCAGCAGGGCATTTTATTGATTGACTTTCTCAGTTGATAAAATCTGTTATGAACTGCACTTATGTTTAGTCCTTTGTTTTAAAACACAATAGAAGTGAACCTCATCTTCATTTACTTCTGGATAGTTATAGAGTGTAAGAGCCTGAAATTATGTCATTGCATTACAAAGAAAAACACAGCCACAAAATCAAAACAGCCAGTAAAAGCAAAGGGCTCTGAAACTTGGCAGTGCATCATCTTTTTGACACATAGTAAACATCTCACCAGTATTCTGCAGCTTTGCATAAGTGAGATTATATTACAATTTGGAAATAAACATTCAACCTATCTCATCTCATGCAGTTGTCTTTATCATATGTGTATTATCCATCATAGCTTTATATTACAGCAGTTTTCAAGTGTCTTGAAAACATTAGTTGCATATATCACTCCAGTCGCTCAGAGGGGCTGTTCAGTATGTATAAATCAACCAAGCTGATCTATTTTGGATATCTCATTGTCTCATTGTGAAAAGAATGCATATGCATGTTTCTGTTTTTGTACATGCACAATTTAAGTCGTGAATCTACAAGGAGTTTTATACATCTGGCCCATGGTGTCTTTGTTTCCCTACTGTCCCTGTTGCCATGTGGTCACCAGTTCGCTGCTTAGAGTTTGTGCAGCATTTATAAGTAGCATCTAGCAGGATCTGGTTGTCTGCATCAGAACAGTACTGATAGTTTGGAAGGCACAAATGTATATTTAACTAGCCTCAAGTTTGGTCCCCCAGCTTTTGTACGAACTTTAACTCACTTATGCGGTTCCTTTAGCGATCAGTTTTGTCTTTATGTGAAGCTTTCAATACAGATTCTTAAGCAATGGAACTGTTATTCAAATGAGCACACCACTCTTTTAAACTTTCAAAATGAGGCTGAAATCTAAGATGATAGTTTAGCTGCCAACGTGTTAGCTCTCTATCAAAAGCTCTACTGTGCTGTATTCTGTTACGGATTTGCTTGAATTTACATAGGCCACTTGCAGTTTATCGTTACTGGATACTTTAAAATGCATTCAAATCTGTTAAGTGTCATACAGGTTTACAAGAGGTTGTGTGAGAAGTAGCAGGGTCTCATTTCGAGGCTAATAAATTACATGGTATTGGATTTGTGCATAGACTCGTGCACTTCCCAATACTGATTTGAGCGTTTGTGTTGGCAAGTGTCTTAGAAAAGTGTTTCTATACAACACAAGATGATAGAATAGTCATTGTGACCAAATTTGCATCGAGGTAGTTATAGCTAAAGCTATATATATATATATCCCTCCCAAAATGTTGTTGTATGATTCTTTAACCAAACGTGTTGCCTTAGTGGAGCACTGAGATTGTCAGATTTAATTGGTAGGTCATGGCTGACACGGAGCATTTTGTAAACAGATGTGTCTCTTTTTGCCTGGTGCAGCTGTTTACCGTCCTATGTGCCAAGTCCACCAGCAGGAGCATGGAGTGACTGCAGAGAACTGGTTCTCATTCAGACTTGGTTTGCCTGTCTGAAACTTCGGGAAAGGATTGTGAACAGTTTTCTGTTAGAATATGAGGCTGCTGTGTTGTAAAATGATCCTTTTGTGCTATTTGTCACTGTGCCAAGTCGAACAGTTTCAAGTGCAGCTATTATTAAATGCAGATGACTGAAACCTCTCCTTTTTGCCAAGGCTAATTTTACACGTCATCATTTGTTGTTCGAGTTTCTTACGATTGATCAGTATGATTCTCATACACACGGATGTGACATAGATTTAAACTTAAAGACAAAAGTCTTACATATTTGCTCTGCATTGTTTCTCATGTAAACTGTTAACTGTTCAGCTAATGACACCAGCCAGTAAAAATAGTATGTGTCATAAGGCAGCTTTCTATTTTCAGAATGTAGTTGTAGTCTTTTTTGGACATAGAACAGGACTCGTAGGAGAACACAGATGGCCAAAGATGGTCTACACTGACCAGACAAAAAGGCTGTAGGCTCTTTGTTCCCATCAGATTGGTGTGTGTGTGTGTCATTTCAAGAAAGACGGACAAACACAACTTGGGCCAAATTTATGATAATGTGCATTCCCTGAATTCCTTCAAAGCAGGGGAAACAGCTTCCAGACTAATGGTGTGGGACTATAAAAATGTATGCAGTGACGTGTAGGCTGGGATATACCACAATGGCAATCAATAACTTTGTCATCATTGTTTAGGAGAATGAAGAGTAAGCAAACGGGATGAGAAAGGCTGGAGTGCTTCTCAAAGCAGCACCATTAGGCAGCCTCCAGTGAGAGCAGCTCTCTGTTCTCTCCCTCTTTCTTTCCGTTCCCAGTGCTTCTTGGCAGCCACGGACAGCTGGAATGTGAGGTTGCTCTGTGCTCCTCTTTGCTGGAGAGTTGGGGTGTGAGCGCCTGGTCCTGGGCTGCTGCTGCTGGCCGTCCAGCTTCGGCTAGGATGGGCTGGACTGCACTGCATTGCACTGCACTGCACTGCAGTGCAATGCACTGGCCGATTGTTGTTTCTGCAGCACCGGGAGGGAAGAAGAGCCGCTCCCTGGCGCCCCAGCAAGGCATGGCCGCCCCTTCCTGTGTGAGGCGCTGATGGCTACCAGATGGCGGGTGAAGAGAGAGGAGGAGGGGTCCTGTATTCTCTCCCTCCATTCCTCTATCTATCTTTTCTGGCTTTTATATTATTATTTTTATGCGTTTACTCTTCTTTTGTACCTCGTCTTTACCAGCTTCAACAGTTAAAGCTCTCTGAATGAAGGAGGATGAAAGTGATGGTAAACCTGATTTTTTTTTTTTTGAAGGCTATATACCATGCTGTGTTTCTCTAGGTGTTAAGTACCCTGACACATAAGATGTCATTATGACTCACTTGTGATGAGTGATTCACTGAAGAATTGTATACTTTGAAAGCCTTCATCATGACGCATACTCTATTTAAAAGTCCACAAGTAACATTTATCATTAAGCTTTATCATCACTGTAGAACTGCTGCAATGACAGTTCACACACACACACACCTGTAAAGCAGGAGCTGAGGTGTAAATGTGGTGCTTGATGGGATTGATGGGATTCAGCAAGAACTCAGGAGAACTCCTCTGGATGACCACTTGAGTCATGCTGACAGCCTGTTCCTCACCAACAGGAGGCCCTCTAAACTCATTGTACATAGAGACCACGGTTACTCTTAAGATGAGTCTCCAGGGCACGTACGTGGTCACAGATGACCTCACACACCTGCTTGATGAAATTAGCTCTCACAGCGTTGTTTGAAAGTTGACCTGTACACCCCTTTATGCAGCCTCTGCAGCATGCTGATATTAAATGATTTCATTTGGCCGTGCTGCATTTAATTGTCTTATTAAAAAAAGACTTTGGCTTAGGGATGATAAAAAGCAGTTCGTCAATTGATCATGATTAGAAATATAGGCTGTCTAATGAAGCAGGGTTACTGTGTAAGCTTGATAGCTGTGTATAATGAGGAAGACCTATTTCATGTTTCACGCCTTAATGTTGCAGGGCTTTGAGGTTTTCCAAAACCCTACTATCTGATATATTCTCAATTAATGCATTCATGGTTTGGTCTGTAAAATCTCAAATATTCCCAGGGTCCAGACTCCAAGGCGACATCTTCAGCCCTCTTATTTTGTCTCGCCAGCAGTTCAAAACCAAAAGAATTTCAGTTCATCATAACAGTGAAGAAAATGAGGGAATATTGACATGTTTTTTATTGGGAAACAAAGAGTATAAACAGTGATCTAACAAAGTTTAAGATTTTTAATTTTTCTTTGTAAACACAGAATAATTGAATGTTGTTTGTGGTGCTTCCCTTCTTATTAACACGTGTAAAGCCCAATTGGATTGTAAAGAATTTTAATTCAGCATTGACACTTAACATCACAAGTTACTTGATGTTGTCAGTGTAACCTTGCCTCAGGGCTTGAAGTCATGGACTGTAAAAAATATTGGCTGATGCGATGTTAATGATCAAGTCTGACAAAGGGAAGCTATTTCTGCTAGACGTCTTGTGACCCAAATCCTTTAGAACTTCCTCTTTATGGGGTAGTCCACTTTCTAGATGGGAAATTTCTATAAATGTCAGAAATTCGGCAATAAAAATTCAGCTGTGTCAAAACTACTGGATGTGGGCCTAAAAATGGAATAGTGGCAAGGTGTACCAAATGATTCACAGAAGGGTGTACTAATGACAATTATTTTAAAAAGGGACACTATCCAGAGAACTTTTGTTGTATTCCTGTAATATAAGTGCTTGAAAATGTTGAATGATTAGCCTAGATATGATTTGAGAGCAGCTTTTGAAGGTAGAAAAATGTGCGACTCTATCTGTCACTTTTATATCTAAAGGTTCACCTGTCATTACACACACACACACACACACACACACACACACACACACACACACACACACACACACACACACACACACACACACACACACTGAGATGCAGCTGGCACTTTAGTTATGTGGTGCTGTGTGATCTGACCCCAGCCGCTGTGTCTGCAGCACCTTAATATAGCCCACTGCTGTCATGGGAGTTTTTGCCCCTCTTCTCTTGCTCTGTGCTATATGTGCACCAATATGTATGCATGTTTGTGCCGGCTTAAAGACAGGCTGAGTTAGACAGAGGGGTGTTGGGGTGTCAGCTTTGAGACTAGATGCGAAATATTGCTACTGACCTGTGTAATTTCCCAAGTTGCTGTAACTCAGACAGGCACTCAATAAAATAGATGCTGTGTGTATGTGATCGGCATTGATTTGTCCTTTTTATTTGGTTTCCGAACATTACTTTCTTTAAAAAAAATAGATAATCACTTTGTTTGTTTTAAGCTAAGAATCCTCAGAAGGAACAGATATGGACAGAGAAAGATGGATGGCTCTTTGCTATTCACCACTGGTCCCGCTGTGGCCACCATCCCTGATTGCATTAGAGTTACTATGGTGCTGCCTGATATCTTTGGCCTGGCCTCAAGCCAGAGGACACAGTTAAACGTGCACACATGTACACGCGCACACACAGAGATGCAGCAGAGACCCCTGCTCTCAGTGAGTGCTCGTTTCCAGCCTGATTGGGAGCTGAGAGTCTGGAGGACCTCCTCCCCTTGTCCACCTACTTTCGTGCTATTTCTCTGAACTTTCCCCTGGCACACTGCTCTTCTTTTTACACTTATTGCGGGTGTGTCTTGGAAACCTGTGGATTACCATCTTTGTCTCGACTCTAGGAACATGGCATTGGGATAACCAACAACTAACTGTTTGAAATCCAAGCAGAGCTCCAGGTTTGTGTTACTTGCCTTTTAATTATTTGTCATTATTATAAGAAAGCAGATAACACGTTTTTAAAGAATACATTCAACAACCAGTCATGTTTGTAAAGGCAAGAGAAAACATAATTGGCAAAATTCAGAATGATAGAAAACGCTATGGCCTATTAATAATGATAATGATGAAGGGGGTTTCCGCCACAAGCCTTTTATGATACGCAGGTTTAGTTACAGGTGTTCAGTGTTACGGACACATTTGCAGTTTAGCTGAGATTTAGGGGGCAGTTTGCTTCAGGAGTAAGAGCTTCCTCAACATCTGTTTTATATATACTTATTAAGTATTATATGCACTAGCTGTTCCGCAGTGGTGTTGAAATAGGAAAATCAGCTTTTATATAAACTCTGTTCGGTCTTAGAGACATACTTAGCACATGATTTGTTATGTGTTATAATCTTAATATATGTCACAGGCTGTTCTACTGTGACAGGTTGTTTTTTTTCCTTCCTGAACTGTTATGTACACATTTGGCTGGACTGCACTGTTTGACTGTGCACAGGCCAATAGGCGCTGAAAGGAGAATTGTTTCAGCCTCTCTCGTCAGTGGTCAAGGAACAGCGCGATCATGTGAACCAAGACTGCCATGCCAAAGGAATGTGTTGAATTCTAACGATGCAGCTTTGACAAGTGCATGTGACTCTGTGTGAGAGCTTAGATTGGCGAGGGCAGGAGAAGCAAAGGCAGATAGGATGAAAAAGGGAGAGCAGAGGGTGAGAGAGAGAGAGCAGGTAATCAAAAGGAAGAATGCCGTGGATAAAAATGTCAAGGTTGTGGAGGAGCAAAGCATGCAACATTTTGACCTTCTGTGTATTTTGGAAAAAAAGACATTAAAACTTAAAGACCAAACACCAGGGAGATACTGGGAGAATGTGATAAAGTTGTGTTTTGAGGACTAGCACATCCTGAAGTCAGATGAGCCAGTCTTTATCTCAGTACAGCTTTGCTTCTCATGGCTGAGAGTGGGCTGCCATCTGCACTCACAAACCGTCCTCAGAGTATGCAGATTGAATAGGGCACTGTATGAACATGGGTAATTAAGAACATTGAGTCTGGGAATCATTTTCAGCAAAGATTCCCATTGGTTTTATAAAGGAGCCATAGTAATTGTTGTGTGTAAGTGAGGGTGTGTAACACTGAGTTTCTGTCAGTATGTTTCTTTACTAGAGGAGCAGTAAAACAGAGACAGTCAGATACTTGTTCCCTCCACAAGCAGCTGGTGTCTTCTGATCAAAACATAAATCATTACAGGTTATTTTGGCATCATGTGCAAGTGTATCAAGAAATCTTATATGATCTTCCTGTGAAGTGACAAGAAAAAGTTTGTTGAAAAGCTGAGAAAGAAAGAGAAATGTGTGTTGTTTTTTTATCTATCATTGAAAACTGGACTGGAGGGGACACATAGAATTCACGTATTTGAAGCACAAAACTACATTTCTACATCCCCTGAGCTTAATGTTGTTTCCTACTCTGTAGGGTAATAGGTAATGATTGGTGACCTGGATTTTGCCCTTGCCACCTCAAGCCAGTATAAGTGCATTTACACTGCGCTGGAGGAGCAATAACTGAGAAAGAAAGTATTACCTTAGTAATAGAGCAAATATTGACTGGCTATGACTGGTGCTTAGGAACCAATGACGTTTGTCATCAAGAGGCCTTATTTCACCCGGATTTGTGTTGTTTTGCTGTATATTTACAATCATTAGTGGGGTTTATGCCACTAAGTATCAGATTTAAAGCCCAGTCAGAATCAGAATATGTCATGTACAGACCTTGTTGAGACAAACGGGACCATTTGAAAACAAATGTCATTCTATGTGAAGGGGTGAAATGAACCCATAATACTGTTCAGGAGAAAAAAGTTCATTTATGTAACTTCTACTCTAAGAGAATGTATGCTTATTTTGTATTATTGAACCCTTTAGCTAATGTGAGTATCATAACCCAAGGTTCACATAGCACTCTGTTTTCTCCCCCAAGCAAATTTTTTAGTATTTCCTCCTGCCTGTAGTGCTATTTATCAATCTAGAATGTAAGTTGAAGTGAATGTAAATAAATGTGAATTGCCAGCTTTTGGGGATACCGGCCAGGGAGATGTCTGCCTTCCTTCCAATATTTAAAAAAAGAAAAACTCAACATTTGTCTGTCCGAAAATCATGACCCAGTTACTCAAGTTAATCCAAAGACTTTGTTGTGAGCAGTTTCATGTAGGAATTAATTTCTTCCTTCCTAAGTACACCAACCAACCGTATCACCTCTCAGAGAGAAGCATTTTCACTCATGGAGGCTAGCTAACTATGCTAACTAGCTTACAGTCAATGCCATTGATTACACGCATGCTTCCTTCTACGTGATGTTCCTACATGAAAGTGCTTACAACAGTGTCTGTGGACTATCTAGTGTAACTGGGTCATGACTTCTGGAAAGAGAGATTGCTGTTGAGTTTTTGAAAATGGCTTTGTGAGCTCCACAAGCCGAGTGCTATCTTGTTCCATTATATTGGAGAGAAGGCAGACATTTCTGCAGCTGACAGTTGTCAGCAACATGCACTTTTTTTGTAATTTTTTTTTTTTTACCACTGTTGCTGTCTCTGCTGTGCCCTACTCAATTTAACCAGCTTCGTCTGAATGATGTGCACACATTCTAAAGCTTTTTTATTTTGTTAATCATGGTGTGCTCAACTTTTACTATTTGATTAGGCAGATTTTATTAAAATGAAACTGATGCTTTAGCAGATTACACAGTAATCTCTGCCTCTCTCTGGCATGATTGTAAAACTTTTTTATTGGGCATTACAGAGGTTGGTTGAATAACGCCATCGTTCATTTACTAAAAAGGTTAGAAAATAAAACCTTTTGAAAGACGCTGTGTGTGCTAGAGATGGTGAGTGCAGGTGAGTTGAGAACGAATGAGTGCAAGCTGTTGGAACAAATCTCCAGGCATGCGAGCACACACCCACAGAAGCGAGCCCACAGCTAAGGAGAGGAAAACATTTAAACCAAAAATTGCTGACATTGTTTTGGGACCGTTTGCGCAACGGTTGAGTTGGAAAAATATTTAGCATTGTTATCTTCGCTGCCTGTATTGGTGGCTTAAAATGAATGTGCACAAGGGATTCCACACATTCTTCCCTAAATGTGAATCACTGCGGGAATCGCTTGAACACGCATGCAGCACACAAACTATGAGGTATGCGTTCACACCACGCACATTCCCTTTCAGCTGAAAGTGAAGCAGTATCATCTGAATGTGACAATAGAGAGTGGAGGTGTGTACCAGTTTCAGGCCACTGGCTGAAAAAGGAGGCGTGTCTTTGACTGAGCAAGCCTCGGCATGCTCACAGCTCAGCTCGTAGAACAGGACTACAGATGTGGTTAATAAGCATGTTATGTATTTCTCATTTAAGAGGGACAGCTCATCAAAATATCATTCATAGAAGCACCTTCAGTCACTACAGCATTCACTAATTCTGTGTCCTATGAGTTTCCTACTGATTTAATAATGTCATTGACTGGAAAGACTTGGAATCTGAATTGTACCTTGTGTTTTGCTGCGCTTCTTTTTTGAACGCTCGCAACACAGAAGTGCATATCAGAGTCCATTTCCTTATCTCTGTGTACGGCATCTCAAGCCATTTCCTAGTGGACGGACTCTAGCAAGAAGAGGGGCTAATTAGATTAGGTCTAAGGCAACCTCTCACTGGCCACTAAATGTGATTTGGAATAATTTTCATTGGGCTGATTGGATTAGACTGCTGCTGCTCCCTGCATGGATGAGGATTTGGTGAGACGCGCACACAGAGTGGACTAACACAGTATTAACAAGGTACCTATTATCCAGCCTTTTTAATCTTATTGAACTGTAATCAATCAAACGCCCTTAAAACATACTAACTAAACTCTGTTTATTCATTCTGTTTCATTGATGTATACAACATCAGAAGAAATTAACAAGCCAAACAATTGCACATAAAAGCGCATAGGCCCACACACTCACCCACAGATGCTTTTCAGGCCTGATTATGGAGAAGTCATCCATCTCACCAGGCAGTGGTCCCCCTACAGGAAGCAGTGGGACCATCATGAGTCTGCCGCTCAACCCACAACCGGCTGTAGTGTGAAACCTGCTGCTTCACTTAGAGCTGCAAGTCTGTGCCACTGCAGGCCCCCAGTAAAGCATTAAATGTAAAGTCCACAACAATAACCTATAATATTATAGATGGACCTTTTTGGTCTGACTTGAGCATGTGCAGGAGTGAATCAAAAGCCATGCTTGGTATTCAAAGTAGGATGGTGCACTTTTTGGCATGTGGTCACAGCGTGTTGAATAGTGGCTGATATTTTGGTCCTGCCCACCTATCTTGGGCCGACGTATTGTAGGTGGACTGTAGTGTAGAAGCGATGTGCAATGGAGGTTGGGGTGGGCAGTTGTTGCCAGGGGAGGTGGTGTGTTATTTTCAGTCCATTGTGTCTACTTCCTGTGGGTCAGGGGTTATTGGAGCAGGGTGTTGCAGACTTTATGGAGTAAAGAGGAGGGGAGGGAAGTCAGCAGGGTAGGCAGGAAAGTGGCCAGACTCAGTCGACAACAGTGGCTGGTCAGCAGCTTGCTTACCTTGCTTCTCTCGCAATGTTTCTCGTTTTTACCCGCGCAAAGCTTGGACTCTTCAGAACCAGGTAAAGAGACAAGAATCAGATTTTAACAAGCAGGGAGAATGTCATTTAGCATTTTGTTTAGATAATTTTGATAGTATGGTTTACAACTATTGTTAGCTTGTTGCTGTCAGCAGAAGTCTTGAGACTAACTTCAACTGTCAAAAGGATATTCTCCGACGTCATTCTGGAGATGTTTATTTGGGGCGATAGGAAACAAAAAAATATGGAAAACAGGAAGTGAATGGAAGTTTGATGACTCTTACATAACCTGAACACGTGTTGTTTGGAGCATTGGGCTGTTGTGACCATTGCTAGCTGCACTTTATTTGACCGTTATAATACTAGGAAGCTGGTGAGTGATCCATGCCTCGTTTCTCCACAGTGCACTTGTTTTTAAATATAAATTGGAGTGCTTGTTATTATCTTGCTCCTGTTGATTATTTTTAAACTGGATAGTAGCTGCAAACAAGGACGTGTGTAGGCGGTTCTGCTGGAGCTAGAGTAATGCTACTGCATGCATATATACTGTATATATGCAGTAGGTAGCTTAATTTCAATTTAATCCAAATCACTCTCGCTCACAAGTTGATATCAAAACCACTTCATCCAGCACAAGTCAAACATTTTGCAGAAAACATTGTTTAATGTGAGCAAATCATAAACTTTGGTTATTGAGTTTTCCCAGTGCAGATGTGATTTCCTATCTACATTGTCCATTCAAAGTGTAGATGGGTAACAGTATTTCAGCTGAGTGTTTCAAAGAAAGACAAGCAGTCACTGACAAGGTCCTGATTCCATTCCCCAGTTTTCTGGACAACTTGTGAGACTTTAGCGGTTGCAGCAAATGTTAATATAGAAGAGTTTCTAAAGTTAGCTCCCGACCGACCCCCAAACACAACCACAGTGACAAAAGGAGGCAAAACAGGAAATCTTTTTGCCCAGAGTGTGTGTTGGGACCAGATGACCAGGAAGATAAAAAGCGCTAACAAAGTGGAAACTTCCACTAAGGGATGTTATTTTGCCTTGTGTGTGTTTTTTTTCTCGACTCTTCTGTGTTTCACAAAGCCCCATGTTTCCTGGAAAACACAGTAAAAGGGTAGTTGGTTTAGTTTTGATGAAAAAGCTAATACTGAGAGTGCTGAACAGTTTCCTACATTATACGTAACGACTTACGCTTCTGTGCTCCCTCACTGATACATGATGTGAGGTTGTGTTAATGTTTAATCCCGCTCCCTGTGAGTTAATGCTTTACCCTGGGAGCATGGTGTTAGTCTCAACCTGACCTGTCTGAAAGCTGTATTGTGAGGCCAGGGGTTAGTGAAAATTTGGTTGGTGGAAAATTGATTGAATCATCCCTGTATGCTGAAAATAAACAGGACCCACCACACTCAGCCACCATACAGAACAACTGCTCAGTCCTTAACTTGCGCACTCGTCTGCTACATCTTCTCCACCTTCACCCTCTCACTCACTCTCTCTTGGTCTTTCCCTCCCTCTGTCTGCGGATACTCTAATGAATGATATGGAATGATTACTTGACTGAGAGTTCCTGTCCCCGCCCTAAGAGAAAGAGTTAGTAGAGCAACTACAGCAATTCAGCAATAACACAGTTGCATATCCAAGACATTGGAGTAAAAGTATCATAGTCCTCGGCTTTAAGCAATTGATGAGAAAAGCTCCCCAGCAAAAGGCTCCGACAGTATACTACCTGCTGTTGCAAAACCTTGGTAAGCATCAATATTTCTCTCTTTTTCTGTTAAGTTTTGATAATTTTTTTTGTTGGAAAAGCCAAAGTTTGATAAGTGTAAACCATGCTAAATTATTCCAGAATGTGCTTCCCTGTCTGAGACCTAATGGTATGGTGGTAGTTGTCTCTGCTCTCAGCCAGAATATTATAGTTAATAATAGTTTGAAAAGTCATGACATTGTCATGTTATTAGGTCACCTGCAAAAGCCCATGAATTAAAAAAACCTGTTTACGATTCAGACGGTCTTTCATGAGAATGTTGGTCTTTGTGTGCTCTGTTTGCAAAGATAGCAGTATGACTACCAAGGTCTGTGTTCTTTGGACAGTTACCGTAGATTGTTAGGGCTGGGGTCAGATGGCGTCTAGCTGGGTGAGAATTTCACAGCTGCACATGAAAGAAGAGCGACTGTGGGATGGTAGATTGAGGGAGCGAGTGAGAGATTGTTTTGATGATGAAGGGAGGGAACCGACTTGTTTTGATCGTCGCTGCTCCTTATGGATCGATGCGCTGCTGATGAGCATGCATATAGGATGTGAGCATGCTGATGTATCTTAAACGCTCAGGGGAGCTCTTTATGTAGATGCTGCCCCTGAAAGTTTGTCTTGCTTCACTTGCTGGCTTTGAAATATCTGGTTGTAAGAGAACTGGGCATATTCAGGGATATTTTTAGCACACACAAAAAACAGGCACACTGTCTTTACATTACACAGCAGATGTCAGTTCACCAGTTTATTTCTAGCAAAGTAGGAATGCACAAGTGTTAACTCCACAGTGAGTGCCCAGCTGCATAAAACAACTGTTCTGTTTTTTTTTTCCTTTGCATGGAGCTGATTTGTTTGGCCTCAGCGCCTGTACAGAGGTTGTTTTGGCTGCACCAGTCACTGGACCAGACCCCATGAAAGTGCAATCTGGTTGCAGAATAATTACATTTATAATTTATATATATTATATTAATTTCTAGTATTTTCATATTATCAAAATGAGCTTTCAGTCTTAATCACTCAAATCAAAAGCAGAATCAGCAAATCGAAGGCAACACATTTAGCTTACCAAAAGCCCACAACTTAAAAGACACTTATCCTGTGTGCACGAAGATGACCAACTGACTGGTACTGGAGGAAACTCTGACAGTTTCAGAGATGTCGGGTTTATTTTCTTCTACAGAAATCCTTTATTATTTTGTTTGGGAAGAGGGGTTTCTTTGGACCGATAAGAGAAACTGAACTGAATGTGAAAGCAAAGCCAATCATTTTGAGGAAAGCGACACCTGTTTAATAAAATCCTATCTTGAGGATATTTTTACAGTGAGCTAGTGTGGTTAACATGTGAGATCTAAATGAATGATAAGAAGAACATAAGAAAACTGATTTTTATTTGAATCACAGTGTTCTGATCTTGCAAAACACTTAAAGCCGTTTGACTCCATGGATGAACATGAGTAAGTTTCAGCTCTCAACTCTTCACCTCTTGTTAATTATAGCTGTTTTCGTTTTGTCCATGTTGCCACACCCCCGCTCTGCACTATTATAAAGTAGATGATCAAAGTAAATGCACCAGACAAAACTATTTAGTTTTTATTGTCCCGAATGAGAAGACTAACGTATCTCAACTGTGCACTTGCACAACGCACAGACACAGAATGAGGAAGCATCAAAATCAATAAAAATTGTTGTTGCCTACAGTTCCTCTTACAAAATCCTCAGTTATGTCTTTTCGTGCTTATTCATCGTTGAGTCCTCTTAGAATACTTTGCATAAACATGGAAAATAAGAGCACACACAGCATATTATGCCGTAGTGTGATAAGGTTAGTCATTTGCAGTCCATTAAAAATGGTTGTCTAATTTCTGGGGAATTTTGGATCTTGAGCTTTGGTTCTTCTGGAAGAAATGAGACTTGAGATTCTCACTGTTGTGTCTCTGACCTGTGTGGGAAGATAGGGCGCTTGCACACAAAGCAAGGATGTGATTTTTCAGTTTGACAAAGATGTGTTCTTGTTTTCTCTTGGAGAGGAGAGAAATGAAGAGGGTTGACTCTCACATGGGAACAGCGCTATGCTGCGGACACGGATGACAATTGATAAGTTCGGAACCAGTTGGGAGTTACAATTGCTGCTGTGGGTGTTTCTGAGTTGGACATGTTAGAGTTCAAGAGGACACACACAGTCACACCTAAGCTAGGGTTGCTGTTACTTCATTCTTTTTTCCTGGGTGGTCCTATCTTTAGCTTGTTCGCACTCTATTTCTTACTGTTAATTTCCTCTGCTGTTCTCAGCCTCATTCTCATTATGGGTGCAAAGAAAATTGACTTTTATTTTTCCTAATAAATTGTTCACATAAACAATCAGTCTTTGCCGATTGTTATCCTTGATTCAATATAAATATAATATGCTCATCTACACCGCTGTTGTCGAGAGCTTATTACTGCTGCATCTAGGGTTAAGAAGCAATTACGCATAGTGCTTGTGTTTGTGCAGAAAGGTTTGGTCTACAAAGCTCTTATGCGTGACTTTGGTTTCTTAGGGCTACCCCACAACGTTGCTTGTCTTGTGCTGAATAGTGTGCACTTATTATTAAAAAAACAACATGACAAAAGCACATTATTGCCTACAGCATGCAGTTGTTCAAACCTGCATTGTATACTGAATGAATACAAAGTAGAGGAATGTATTGCACAGCAGTGTCTCAATATTGGTTGGAAATCTGGGTAAGACCTTTTTTACATTATTATGCACTCTGTAAGCCCTTCTTATCACTTGACTCAAGAGATCTCACTCTTAAGTCAGTCACTGACTAGCGCTTTTTGCAGCATTAGCAGAAGTGTTTGAGGTCAGTGGGCTGCCAAGGGAGAGCCTTTGTGAAGCACGCATGCAGAGGAAGCTGTCCATGCTGTGGCATATCTGACCTTTTTTTATTGAGTGTGCAGCTGGGAAACAGAATCATAAAGTCTCCACAGGAAGCATAGGCTCAGATCCAGGGAATAGGGACAGAGACTTCAGATGCAACATTAGAAAGAGAAATACAAGGACCGTGATGTTAAGAGCTCTGCACAGACCTTCGATTAGCAATGTAAATGAAGAAAGGAATATTTCACTGCTGTAGTCTGGGGACATAGCTGCATTGCTAGAACCATTAGGACAAGTGATGTGAGTGATGAGACAAGACAATCTTTAAAGCCCCCATGAAATGCTGTCTTTGTTTGCTTAATGTGATGTATTTCCTCTTGAAACAGGATGTCAGTTAGGGCACAACACAGGAAAAGATCATTCTAAATCAATGTCATTTAAGGCAAGTAAAGCAGCACAGCACAGGTAATCATTTGATGTTAACCTTGATAAAATACTTGAGGGTCTAAGGATAGAGGGGGATTTATGCTGTAGATAACTGTAAAACCCCCTTAGGGAAATTTGTGCTTCTCAATCTTGACAATCATGACTTGACCTGTATTTTCATATCGAGATAATTGTTTTTCTACTGTGCAATTTGGTTAAAAACTAGAGCCTGACCGATAGCGGTTCAGATTAGATCAGATTATTTCATATATTGGCTGATAGGCACACATTTTTTGCATTGATCCCTCAAATGTCATAGTAAAACACTTGAAGCAGGATGTTTTACATTTGAACAATAAACTTTATTGTCAAAAAGACATCCATGGACCGAAACCATAAACTTCACTTGGAACTGAATAATTACAAATTATCACAAGCATCTCTCTGCATTACAGTCTCTTAAAACAAAGCCAGACAACATATGCTCTGACACAGTATATCTGTGATTGGCTAATATCTGGTGATTATATCAGTCAGGCTCTATTAATAACAGGTGTGATCTCTCACGCTGATCCGTTCCCTTCAGTCTGAAGTCTTTGTCAGTCAGGGTCACATCATCTCTGTGGTTTTGCTGTAAAACCAGCAAATGGAATATTAAACTGAAAAACAGTTGAAAGTGGTGGTTGCCAAATTTGTAAAAACAAGCCATATTATGACAAAAATGAACTTTCTTTGTTGTTTAAAGCAGTTATTCTACAGTTGTTAGTTGGGGTGCACTCCCACTTCATTTTTGAAGTAGTAGACCCTCTTGTCTCCCCCTAGTCCCACCCCCTCTGATTTACCAGTGGCAGTTTAGAGGGTCTGGGGCAACCTGATTACATAGAACAGGAAGTCAGAGGAGGGAGAGGTCACAAACTACAGACCTTAACACACACTGCAGCACATGATAAAGTCAGAGGAGGCAAACAACAACAAAACAACACGACACTTGCTTACTCACTTACAGAATCAGAAATACAAGACACAGAGTGAAAACCACTCATGTGGACATACAGCGTTTAAGGTAGGCTTGCAGTTTCTCATCTAAGTTTAGAAAACCTTAAATTGTGGATCATTTTTAAACATTTGGGAGTGTATTGAATATCATGTTTAGCTTTGCGTCGGTTAGGTTAGTGCTATGGGTAGAGGGATGACCATGCAAGATAACCAGGAAACTTTCCCCCTCAAATCACATGCATGTTTGTGTCTCTCTAAGCAGAATTTACTGTACATACAGGTAGGAATGATCCCATAGCACCAGTACTGTGGGATCATGGCAAAGCGCCTGTTCATTCACCAACACTTGTTTAGACTTATTTTTGATCCAGTTACACAATTTCCTTAGAAAAAGCAGAACACTGTATCATTTCAAAAGCCAGTGTTTCCAGGATATGAAACTAAATGATGGTCCAGTTTGCACTACTTGGGTTAAGTTGTATTTAACTTTAAATGTGAACTCACAGGATTATTGTTATTTACCAGACAAAAATAATACACAGTGCTTAATGCCATTGTGGGGAAATCCTCTGCTACTTTACACATCAACTGAAGTTGGTGGACATAGTTATAATAATTAAAGACACTTCTAATAAAATCTCTTGCTACTTTGATCTTGCCTCTAACTAATATTCACCTCAATTGTACGTCAGATACATGTCTTTATAAGAGCTTGTGATGTCTTATGTATCTCATCCAAAACAGTTTGCAAACAAAGTATTTTAAGGTCCAGTGTGTATGATTAGGGGGATTTTAACATTCAAGTTTGTATTTTCATTAGTGTATAATCACTTGAAAATAAGGATTGTGTTTTATTTACCTTTGAATGAGCCTTTCATAGCCACAGAAGCAGACAGTCCTCTTCCACAGGGTCTGCCATGTTGAACCATCATCTTTCTACAGTAGCCAAGAATGGACAAACCAAACACTGGCTCTAGAGAGGGCCCTTTCGAGATTTTTGACAGCCACAGTAGGATCGTCTTCATGCTTAGAATGGTTGTATTATACAGTGCTATGTGGTTGTTTACTTTTTTGTTGTGAATTGTGAATAGAATATTGTGCCTTCCGAAAGTGCACATCAGGTCAAGCAATTCATTGAGCTTATCCAAAAAGCCTCCATCATGCATGACTGTGATATCGAAAGAACAAAATCAGAGTGCGTTTACCTTGAGGTCAGAAGCTGTTGGTAAAAATTGACTATTAACCACTATCCAGGATACTGGACCTCTGGCATGCACATCTTTCATGGATGTCCCCTCTCCTTCCAGCAGGCGGAGGGCTGATGACGTTAGCTGAACTGCCTCATTAAGCCAAAGGCCATGCACTCTTACTTGTACGTTAACTGCCCTCTCTGGTGCTCAAGGATGTAAAAATAGCTGTTTAGCAAGAATCCCAGTCATGTCTCGCTAACAAAGACTGATTTATACAAGTTGCGGCACTAAGCATAGAGGATCTTTTGTCCCTCCCCTCCTTCTCCTTCTGCAGACCTCGTCACCAAGGCCATGAGCGCCGAAACCTCTGACGCTCTTGCTACGCCTCTCTTAGAACAGCCTTTGTTCAGTACAGTCCTACATCCTGATAGTGAGATTTAGGGAAGCACTGTGGTCTACAAGATTGCGTATTTGTTTACTGCATCTGTGTCAGATTGCAGTGTCATGGAAGTATTTTAGGACGTTGTTGCTTTTCTGCGTCAGCAAATGCCATTATTTAATATTCAGGTATTTGCTCAAATAATTCAAATATCATATGCACTGTCTGAAATTGATTCCTTGTTTTTTTTTTCTCCTCATCTTCCCAAACCGTCTTCATGTCCAGACATGACTACAAGCATTTCATGGTAATTCTAAGTGCTGCATGTAGGCAACTGGATGTGTTTCAGTTTGTTGAAGGCAGATAAATACTGTCACACTGGTTACTGCAGTATGTTTAATTTCCTGCTGGAGAGAGACTCTGTGATTATAAAGCCAGTGCAGGAGATTTTCTTGTATATCAGCTGATCATAAAAAGCTGGTCTCATTTCTGTTGGTTCATAAAATATGGTCTGGTGGTTATTCTGGTGGATTAAACAATAACACAAACTAATTTGTTCTGTTATCACCAAAATGATGACCCTCTCTTCCTCATCTTCACCCTGTGCCCATCCAGCGCCCTATTTCTCCCTCGCTCTATCCCTTGCAGTGTGTTTTTCTGAGGAACAAACAGAGAAGCTGTCCTAGTCAGGATGAGTCAGTGCAGCTGGGGTGCAGGTCATTTACCCACAGCCCACTCAGACGGGACAGATGGCCTGGCCACTCTGATGCTGCTAAGTGCTAACTGTGCATCCAGATTCTGTGAGCTAAGCTAATGCTAATACTTAATGGGTGAACTGGAGAAGAGAAAGCTCACTTAATGCTATTGGAGAATGGATTTACCGAATGTGGAGATGCGTAATGTGGCAGGAAAAATGGCGAAACATATTATCAGTTGGATCAGTTAAGGTATTGAGATTTTTTGCCAGTTTTTTAATTTTTTTAAAATAATTTTATGTGACCTCAAAAATACAGTCTTTGTGTTTCTTTACTGTTAAAGTTAGTGCTTAAAATGACTTTAATACACATATTGAAGACTAATGCAAAGCGTCTTCATTATCTTTATTTGACTCTTTTCTTTATTCGGCTGTGACCCCCAATTATAGACAAAATCTTTTATCAAGGACAGCAACGAAAACACTTGGAGACAGCCCATAATACATTATATTATAGATCCTTAAAATGATCCAGGGTGTCTGTGCACTTCATTTCACCATGCCTATGTGGTTGTTTGTATGCTCTCGAGGACTACAACAGCGTGAGAATATTTCTAACTGTTGATGGGTTGAGTGTTCCTCAGTAACCTCTGTTTGTCAACAATAGGAACTTTCCTGATTAGAAGTTTGTTTGCAATTTCTGCTGTAGATCAAAACATCTGCACAGCCAACATGCAATCTGTACAGTACAAAGGTCACCATGGTTGTGTGTAAAGTTGCTTATGCTAGATTTTCAAAACATTAAACCCTTGCTGTTTCTAAGAGAGTAAATCTGAAGGATAAAGTGTCGGCAATCTATTTAGTGTCCTTTTAACCACCCTGCAATTGTCTTTGGTCCATTGCATTTAATGTGCAATGCAGGCACATGTTGTTCCAGCATTAACATATACTGGCATACATACACTTTTTGAGACGGTGCCAGTGTCAAGAAACAGCGCACCTGTCAATGTCCTGAAGTCTTGCCTAATGTCCCAACTGCTGTGGCTGCATAAAGCTAGAAACCCAGAGGCCCATCTCAGTATAATTTACCATTAGAGATATGGAGAATGAGTTTAAGTATGCAGTTTAACAGCCTGTGATGACAAAAACTTCGCATTAGCAATTAGTGCACTTAAAGGCCTTTTAGGCTGCATTAAGCTATCTAAACCATGAAGCACAATTAGCCTTTTGAACACAGTAAAAATGGAATTGATGGAGCTTGAGTGTTGTTGGCAGGATGGTTCACCAGCAACTAGTTTCACATGTAATTCTTGTCAGAGGAGACTGATTTGGCCACACACTTTTATTTTTAGCAGCTGCAGGCTTAGATATAAAGCTCATTTCCACTGTCTGATGTGTTCTGTACTTTGCAATGTCTTTAATCAGCACGCAGTGGTGCCATATTGTCTCATTCATTCTCTAATTCTCCTTGGCTGGATTTTGGCATTGTATGGTAGCAGACATGACCTTTCTAAATATGGGAAAGCGGTGGCTCATTTCATTCTTTATATATGGCAGCAGTGATGATTTGATTCCAGTCACTGTCTACAAGTAGTGCTTAAAAACATATTCTCACTCACATCTTCACTATACTTCTCTCTCTTGTTGAGAGTTACGTAAAAGATCAATACTACAACATTTGGCAAAAAGTGGTAGTTCTGCTCAGAAGTTATGTGCAGGAGCATTTCTTTTGTCTGGTTTGAAACTGCTCGTCACAATGTCCTATAATTGTCTGGCCGCTGGCTGCAGAGACAGATGTAAGAAGAATCAATTTGTCATCATTCCCTTAAGAGATGTTGTGAAGGTACTTATTTCATGTCTTTGTGCTATACTGGAATAAGTAATAGGGGAGCTGAATTGGCTTTATAATCTTGCTTTTTTTAATTTCCATCTGCAGTTGGGCATAGCAGTGTCATTTTAGAGTAAACCTGTCTTCTCAGACTGACAGTGTGTCCCTGTTAAATTTCCCAATGGTGAAGACTATTTATTGGTTCATTACTAGTGGATGATGGGCCAAAATACCAGATAGTTTGTGATATGCAGTTGAACAAAACCATTGTCCTCAATTGCTTTTCTATAGAATTATATTAGTCTTCACTGTGGTTCAGGGTGTTGTGTCCACCTCCTGTAGATGCAGATGTTCGGCCTGGAGGCTGCAGCTAAACTTCTCCATCTTATCCTTTCTTCATCCCTTATTTGTATATTTTCTCCTTCGTTACGCACTTCACCACCTCTCTCCACCACCTTTGCCTTTGTCACACTCCAGTGATGTTGGGTGAGGAGGCCTCTGACGGCAGCGTGACTCCACTCAGTTGGCATCTTCTCCTCCAACCCGCCCACCCTTCCCCTGTCATCGTCTTAGTCAGACCCTCAATACCCTCTCTGTCTGGACCCCATAGGCTGCAGGACTTGGGTAGGCAAAGAGAGGGTGTCTTCCTGTGTCTCACCCTATCAGAAAACACCAGGACACTTGAAAAAAAATGGGAGGGGGACAGAGAGGGGGTTGGCGAGGACAGCTGCCATGCTCGGGGAGCCCTCCCCAGTCCAGTATCGTCCCATGCCGTCCCATTCCCAACCCTGAGGCAGTGAACACTAGACTCCCACAAGCTGAAGTAGGCTCTGTGATTGTTGAGTGAGCTGAATAGCTCAGAATCTGGTTATTAAGGAAGACTAGAATGGATGTGTATGTATCCTGTTGCCATTAAGTGCTGCAATCTGCTGGAATTTAGCCATTCATTCAACACAAGACTTTCTACAATGGAATATGCAAAACAAAAAGCAGGACTAGACACCTCATCATGTTCTTCATGAGCCTTAACAGGAGGTATGTAATGGTGGACAACTACTCAGTATTTTTGCAAAGGTCATCCGTTCATACTTTTCCAGTGTGTGTTTGTGGTGTTGGTTTTGAAATAGGGCTAAGCCATATGTCTTTAAAACAGTATCACAATATGTTTAGGGTAAATCACGAGGGACAGTAAATCTTTCTCGATATTTTTAAATCTCCACAAAAGCATTTCATACATGCTAGGACTGTGCAACAGCTGTCAATGAAATGAACATTTTTGACCAAAGTACCTCAATAACGATGTTGTGACAGATGCCGTTTTTTTTAAGACAATGAGAATAGGGCTGCAACCAATGATCATTTTCATCATCAAATTGATTAATCATAGCCATTATATTCATTATTAAGTGATTAGTCGTTTTATAGGTAAAATGTAAAAAGAAAAGTTTTAAATGAAAAGTGCTCATCACAATGTTCTTCAAATTGTTGCTTTTGTCCAACCACCTGTCCAGAAGCCAAAGACTCTTAATTTACTGTAATGAATCCCAAATTAAAGCATTTAATCTTTAAATTTAATAAGCTGTAACCAGTAAATGTGTGACACATTCCTTTGAATTAACTGAAATGATTAATTGATCATCACAACAGTTGGCAATTAATTTTCTTTCAACCCACTAATCAATGAATCTACGAATCATTACAGCTCTGATGTAAACGTAATGCAAACCAGGTTACCCGTTGAGTTTCTGCTGGAGAAACCTGTTTTCTTTAGCCATGTGTCAAGTCTTGTACAAGAGTGCACATGCAAGACTGATTCCCATCAGTGGAATATTGCTGTGGCAGTAATTCAAAGGGATTTAAGTACAAGATGATTGATATCTTGTTGCAGTGCATCCTTGTCTCCAATATAAGTAAAACCAAAGTCCAACATCAAGTGAAAGAAATACTTAGAAAATGAATCTAGGTCAGTTGACTTAGCTGAACTGTAGATTTTTAAATTCATACTTATTCAGTGCCCGTTCTCCCACCGTCCTATCAGTCCAAATGCTCTTACAAAAAGGAAAAAGAACACTTCAGGCTGCAATGCACTTAAAATCTGGCCACGCTGGTTATAAAATATGGTGGGAGGTGGAGGAGTAATCTGATTACTGACCAGCTGCACGTAATTGTGGATTTTACTGTAACCGAGTTACTGCAATGCATGCAAATGTCTTCTCTGACTTCCTGTCTTAACCTGATTTCTCCCACTTTCCTTGTGTCTTGTATACATGTAAACATAGTAAGTGGCTGTATGCATGTCAGTGAAACACACCATTTGCATTAGATGATGTTTGCTCCCTGTGTGTTAGTAGTTACGCTGGCCTGCCCACCAGGGAATTGTGTTGTGCTGCTTGTTACGCTGGGTAGTGCTTGCATATGTGTAAAATTATTTTCTTGCACGTGTCTGGTGCTGAAAGGGTATTACAAACTGAAAAACAAGCGTGTGTATAATTGTGCATGAAGAACGCTGTGTGAAAGTCCACAGATGGAGAAGAGATGCTCAAGCAACCACACAGCTTGTCATCCTCAAGTTACTACTGTTTGTAACCAAGCTAATGTGGCAGTGAAGAAACACTGGAGGCAGATTCACTCTCGGGATGCTCCTCTGTGAATCACAGAAACTGATTTGGGGATTGACCCTTAATATACCTGTAGCATTTGATTTCAGTTTCAGCATATGTTTTGAGTTTCTAAAGTTTCAGTTGTATAAAGTATTGTGACTTTGTCTGTCGTACTTCCAGATGTACTTCTTATGGCTCATTATGTAATTTGTTCTTGGTATTTTATAGAGCAGTTTATATTAATTATTTATATCTTCTCTGCCTTTGCTACATGTCTCTTTTCTTTGTAGCACTCTATAATAATATTGTCCTATTTGGATAACTCATGTGATTTAAATCACAATAAACTTAATTTGTTTGTAATGTTAAGAAACATTTTTCATAAAACATCCATTCTACCACAGCCCCACAGGCTATTATTGGAGCAGGGATTGCTTATTACAGTCTACCGGTGTGATGTATGTATTTGTGAATACTGTAAGTTATTAGCTCTACCTCTACTCTGTGATATTTACTTCAAAGTTAGCTCAGATTTACGTTGAATTTGAAATACTTGTAATGTTTTTGTTTCTTTGTATCTCTTAAAAATATCTGACCCTTCTAAAGGAACTCCTACTCCATGACCATTCAGCAGTTTTGTTAAAGAGGCCTCACTTGTGTCTGTCTTCAGCATGTACAGCTTTACCCAGTTGTCAACACTCTCACCCTGGGCGGGCTTGGCCTCACTGTAACCCAAGCTCTTGGTCCTTCTGTTCCCTACAGGGTAACTTGACCCAAGATTGCTTTGTCATGTGCCAGAGAGAGAGGTCCCCTCTCCACACCCACTGCCTTTGTCAGACCAACACAACAGACTCATCAGTGTTGTTTTTGCACATTGGATTTAGCTTTTATGGTTAATTTTGGTATTTAAGAGGGCCTGCATCGTGAGGTTGTAGCTTTGGAAGGTCTAAGCCTCATTTGGACTATGTAGGTGTGTTTGTGATTATATAATGCAGTCCTTTTGAACTACAGTGTGTGAAACATGGGCTGCATGTATGAGTGCAATATGTCAGTGTGGGACGTGAGCAGTGTGTGCAACAGTGTGTGTTATTTCATGTGCATGCAGTTTAAAATCCAGGGGCTTTGCAGGTCTGTTTGCTTCTTCATTCTGTTTGTGGAGGGAAAGGTCTGATGCCCTTCATGCTGTCTCAGTCCGAGGCTTGGCCCACTAACAAAGGGCACCCTGTAGATGGAAAAACAGCCAAGAGCTGAAAGAAACAAAGCCCACAGCATTATTAATACGGTTAAAATCTTACCCCAAAAACGACAAAGCTTTAGTTGGCAATCCACACGCTCTGTTGGTATGCTTACTGATCTGTCTGATCTCAGTGGTGGTTGTTTGTCTACCGGGTCGGGTCTGTCATTTCAAACTCATATTTTAAACAGCACTGGCAAAGTTTGGTGTTTTCAGTTTATCATCTGAATTTCTAATTTTTAAAAAATGCTTTAGTGCTATACTTTTTTTATGCGGTGACACTTGTACAGAGTGTCCATACATACTTCCCCTAGCTTTAATCAACACAAGGAACCATCTTTTTTTTTGGGTTAAACCCCTTGTCTTATGCTTAATGCTCAGACAAGTCCTCTTTTGAACTAAAATGAAAAGGTTCAGCCTAACTTCCATGACTCGGCAAAATCAAAAGTTCATGAACTCCCCGAGTCTGCATTTAAATGAATCACTGCTGGATATGTTCTCTTGATAAAACTACAAACACCATAAGGTGGAAAACACAATCTAGAAACAGCACAGTGTCGGTGTAGTGCTAAAACTAAGACCAAAAGAGGCTTTTCACCCTCACTGACCTTTATTTTTTAAACAGCTTGTGATATGACTGCTATGCATGATATGTAAACACATTCTGAAGCTGTATGGTTCATTTTCTTTGCCAGTATAATGGCTCAGTATTTTCAAGTATAGTGGCACAGTATGATCTTTATTTTTTTTTTTTGAATGCTATCATTTCTCTTCAGTATGGGCTCAGCGATCTTTTAACTGATATATTACATTATCCCAAAGAAGGGATGCAAGTGGTCTGTCATTGCCTATCTCATTGATAAACTTGATGTACTTTAAGATTAGCAGTGAATGACAAAATTGTCTTTTATTCATGTTCACTGAGTGAAGTCACTCAAGCACTCTTGAATTCAAACTCTTCTGTGTGCTTTGTGGTGTCTTTTTCTCGCAGAGAACACATCCCGTTTGAAAGAAAAGGCCTAATTGCCTGTTTCTCTTTATAGATTTGGTTATTCACCCCCGATCAGGGTGCTAGACCAAACTATGTGGCTTTTGTTCTGGTTATCCCTGACATATTTCTGGTTGCAGGCCTCTTCCCTCTGGCTCCGAGTATTCTTCAGCAAGGGCAGTGCAGCTGGTGGAGAATACACGCAGAGACAAAAGCTATGCTAGGACACTTTGGCAAACTGGAAAAATAAAGCATTTGGCCAGCCTGTGGTCAGTTGGGAATGGAGCAGTCATTGTCAGACACATATATAACCTTTGGCCTCATTTCTGTACTCACCCTGCAGGCATGGAAGAAGCGGTGGTTTGTTCTTCGCAGTGGCCGTCTGACAGGCGACCCAGACGTGTTGGAGTACTACAAGAATGACCATGCCAAGAAGCCCATTCGCGTGATTGATCTCAACTTGTGTGAGCAGGTATGGTCCAATTTACCATTAACCTACATAAGAGCCCAGAATCACAATTCTGCATGTGATTCATTCTTAAATAAGTCCAGTTTTATCACATTTAATACCCTATATGTAATCATGTTTGTACATCTGGGGCATTTGCTTTGATTTGTAATAGCATTGAAGATTTAAGCCACTGTCTTACACAAGAATAAAGAAAAGTAAAACTTGACAGGTTGCGCTGCTGATATTTTTAAAATCCTCAACTTTGACTTTTATTTATTTTTGAAGAAAACTGTGGCTTAGGTGTATAACTTGAACGTAGTCATCCATGCAAAAGAACACAAACTGGATCCAACTTTGAGGATGCTAAGAGGTTTTTTTAAGTGCCAAGTGTTCGTACTTGAAATGGTAAGGGGTTCCAGAGAGGAAAAAGATGCAAATTTAGTGTGAAATTGTTCAACATCGTTAGGAGTACCCTAAAGTACCAATCTACAGACTTCTGGCAATTGTTTGTCAATATAATAGTATACATAGTCAGTATTTAACATGCATATCAACAATTGGATTTTAATACCACTTACTGTACCTTAGACGACAAATATGATCTGAAAAATCTACTGTCAAGTCTGGAAATCTCAGTTTGGAAAAGTGTGGAGCATTGTAAAAGAAAATGTGTGGGAACCCCGAGTGGTATTTCCAAGGGCTTCAACTAACTATTTGGCCAATAGAATTTCATAAAGTAGAAAAAATATCTCTCACAGTTTTCTAAACCCCAAGGTGATGTCTTCAAGAAGCTTGTTTTTTTACCAAAAGTCCAAAATGCAAAGATAATCACTTTACCATCATAGAATGCACAGAAATTGTGTACATTTGCACAACTGAGAGACTGGAAGTCGAGAATGTTTTGCAGATTTGTTTGAATAATTCACTAGATCAAAGTTGCTCACAATTAAGTAATTCATCAGACAACTAGTTATTTCAACGCTGCGTCTCACTGATGCCATGCAAACGTGTTTGCTGCTGCTTCAGGTGGATGCTGGGCTGACGTTCAACAAGAAGGACTTGGAGCACAGCTTCATATTCGACATCAAGACCATTGACCGCGTCTTCTACCTGGTGGCTGACACCGAAGAGGAAATGAATAAGTGGGTTCGCTGCATCTGCGACATCTGTGGTTTTAACCCCACTGATGATGGTAAGGATGAGCATTTCATAGAAAGTTTTATTTCACTAATGCTGGCCATCAATATGGCTTCAATCTGCTTTTTCACATAAATTTGTTGACTGTTTTGTGCCACTCAGTCAGATATTTTAGGAAATCTACATTGAATAGCGTTTTTGAAAGATATTTCTTACAGAAAAATACTGAATTAAGGTTGTCAAGTTTGTGCACCCTCTACAGCTGGGATGTGCTCTTTTGCTCTTAATTTACAGCTACAGAGAAGATTTCAGTTTTAAAAAGGATTTAGATAACCTCACTGATAATACACACCATATTGTAAGTAAAATATTCATTGTACTTCATCACCATCAGTAGCCCAAATATGTTTTATGAATCAGACAACTTGACTTTAGCTCACAAGCTTATTAACGCTACATTTGATTTTTCTCTCTTTTGATGCCACCGTGCCAATGCCTCTCAGATACCTGCTTCTAGCAGTTTTTATACTGGGCAGCAAGCCACCAATTTGGCCGTCCTTTTTGCGGCTAGGTCTGCGGGTTTAGACAGAGGCCGGTAAAATGGGGGTCTGTTTTGGTCCGCCAATTTGCCGCCTCGGAGAGTACACTTATTTCCGCCTCCATTGCTATCTAACGTCACATGTTTATGCCTACCCCAGTGGCGGCCAAGTGGCGGCTTTTGGAAAAGGAGGAATATTACGCCTCACTTTTAGAAAGACAGGGCGGCACATTGCTGCCCCTAGCTTGGAGCAAATGTGCTGCCTTTTCTATCTAAAAAGGGCTTCTGAGGGAGTTAGGTGAACCAGCTGAATGTGCCAGAAGGTCTCTATTCAGCATAGTTCTCAGCCATGGTCTAATCATCCATGTGTTGATCCATGTGTTGTGTTGAGGCTCACGTTACCCCTGTTCTCAGTACTGGATAATCAAAGCATTGTGTGTCTGTCAGTCTCACTGCCCCTCTTTCTTTCTTTCCCTCTTATCTGGTTCTCATTCTCTCTCGTTTGCATATTTTTGTTTCCCTCTCTGTCTTTGAGCCTAATTTCAAGCTTTGGTATTTGCACCCCAGTCTTGGCCTTCTAAGCTTCTATCTCTCCTTGATAAAGGTCTAAGCCTTTTAGTATGATTAGAATTGGTATGAAACTTACTATCTGACAGATCACGCTAAGATTCTTTCGGAGGAATGTACCTTTCAGTCCTGGCGGCCGAGTCACTGCTTATGCTGCATTCCAAGGTCGTCCTCTCCACAGTATTGTGACTTTGCCTCCACCTCAGTTGCAAAGCTAGTGTTGCAGGGCAATGTTGATAACAACATTCATGGCACCTTTTCAAGAGAATTATTGGAACTGGCTGTTAAAACTGTGATGTGCAAACACACAGTAAGCCCATTCAAGGAGAAACTGGGTCTGAAGACAAATATCCTTACAGAGAGCCTTCCTCACAGTTCTTATTACAAAAGAATGTCCCTGGCTCTCCCTTTTGCGCTCGCTTGCACTTCTCTGCATGTGAGACCCAACTCCCACTCTTCTGTCGTGTGTGGCCACGCTAGAGTGCTTCATGGCTGGGCAGATATTAGAGGAGGGAACATTAGGATGGCTGGGGAATGAAGGCTCTGAGAGACAGTGTAGGAGGTATAGATGAGTATGAGCAGAGGGGATTTTCCTTTTTGCCGTATGAATCAGCACTTAAAGCTTCAACAAACAAATGGGAAAAAGGGAAGAAGGTAGCAGAGGAGGAGAGTGGAGCAAATGATGCTCTGTAAAGATAGAAATGTACTTTTACAAGAAGAGAGAGAAGGGGGATCTTGTGTGAGATAAAACCATGTCGGTTATAGAATAGAGTGGGAGGAGAACTGTGAAAAGGAGAAAAAAGATGTGGAATGAAAACATAGATATATATTTCACAGAGCATACGCATCAGCCATGTTGGCTCTCAGTGGAGTACAACAATCAACTTGAGCAGAAGGGTTTGAAAAGGATTCTGAAATTTGAAAACTCAGTGTGACAAATCAGAGACCTTGAGGAAATGCTGTCTGAAGATGAGTATGTGGGGTTCTGATTCAAATCAAGCTGTGTGTATGTGTTGAATATGAACAGAAAGATGAAACTACTAATTTCTGATGGTGGCTTTTTGGTGTGAATTACCAGCAGTGACTGCAGTGTGTTTCAACTTCACATAAGCCAGTGGTGCTAGTGTTATTTAGGGGGATCCTGTCACACATATATCTTCCACTGAGGCTGGACAGTGTACTGTAATGGTTTCATTTCCCTCAGGAAATCAACCCAAGTGGGAAGCGAGGATCCAGGTTCTTGTGGGTCTTTCGATCTATTAAGAAGGGGCCCCTTGGTAGCTTCGATTTGTGGTTGACATTAATAAATGGAGTCCAGTGAGATATTCCAAAGTGATATCTAATATCTATCCTTATCATCAGCCTGCACACGTCAACAGCTCAAGTTTGGACATCACAAAGTTGTAAAGTTCATATAGTGCAGTGTCTATCAAACTGGTGCTGGAGACTATATACTGTTACATTGGAAATGTGTTGCTAGGAAACAGCTTGGGTCCAAGTGTACCCTGCAAGAGTTGACATTGGCAAACACAGCGTACTGTTTACTTTTTCACTAACATCATCAGTCACTAACATGACCTGCAGTGTGTCAGTGGGCAATACAGGCCCACATTGTTGTCATAGTTAGTGACTGTGGGGTTTTGAGAAATTGTGATAAGTTTTTGTCCCCAATTTTCTGACATTTTGCAGACTGAACAATTGTTTGACTAGTCATGGAAATAACCTGCAAAATATGTAATTATGAAATAGTCCAACTGACTGTTGATAATCACCCTGATTAATAACTACAAAATCATTAAACAGTGTGTAAGCCTGATCAGTCATTCACAGACATCTGCTGAGTTGAGTCTGACAGATCTCATGGCATCTCATCTTTTGTGACCAGCGTCGTCACTACACTACGGTCTGAAACAAGACCCAAGTCATTCATTTTGTGGCCTTTTGTTGTGCAGAGTGGCAGCATGGTTTAAAGTACTATTAGAATACTATACTTAAAGCAGATAATAAATAAACTGCTAAGGTCTTGAGAGGAGTTAACCTCAATTTTTCCTGTCTCTCTCTTCCAGAGGCAGCAAAAGCAGCTCACCAGTCAGTCATCGGAGGCCTTGTGGTGGATACCCCCCCACATCCAGCACTGGGTAATATAGTCGGTCCAGCAGCGGGGCTGTCCAATGTGCCTCCTCCATACCAGCCGGTCAGTGTGCGGCACCTGGACTCTCAGTCTAGTTCAGAGGAGCCGCAGGATTACCTGTGGCTGGTCAACTGTGAGAGCAAAAAGCCTGAACCCAACAGGTGAGTTTTTGTTTTGTGTATATTTAAGGCTTCTTATTCACTGTACTGGAGCTCTAAACTTCTCTCCAGCCCATTTCCTTTTCCTCTTTTTGTACATTTCATCTTTGCTCCCACTCTCATTCCTCTCTCTGCTGTGTGGTGTGTAGCTCAGTGCAACTTCACTCTCCATCGGAGGGAGACCAGGAGTATTTGCTCCTGGAGGAGTGTGAGAGCAAGACTCTTCCTCCCCAGGCTAGTCTGTGAGTGGCCAGCCATCCAGCTGGAACTGCTTGCTTGTGTGTAGTGCTACACATGAGACACACAAACACTTCATACACTCTGCCGTGGATTTACTTGGCTTGTTACTACTGGATTTGGGGTGTTTAAAATAAGAACAGACCGGGTTGTTCTTTCTCTAACACTGTATTAATTTTGTCATTGCCTGCATGTTCAGATATCATCCAACATCCACCAAGTACCTCAGTTCTTCACTTGATCCAAAAAGAGATTCTAACATGGCAAGAGTTGCCAAAGATTAGTGATAAGTTAAACTTTGTGTTTCTAATAATGATTTGAGTGGATTTTTTTGCTTCTTCAATTTCAAATTGGATATTTAATTCTCTTGTGCATATGTGTGTTGTCTTTCTAGAGCCCATGCTGAGTGTTCGAAGTCTACCTCTTCAGAGACGGACCTGAATGACAACCTCCCTTCACACCGCACGCCCACATCCTCCACCTCCTCAGCTAAACACACCTCGCACAACGGCTTCTTCCCTCAGCACCCGGCCCCTGCCTCCGCCTCATCCATCTACGACTCGCCTCCATCACGCGGTGCCTCGCTCTCAACTGACAGCGGCCTTTACCACCTCCCTCGCAGCTACTCCCAGGACACTGTGCTGCTCCCAAAGTCAGCCTCCTCCCCATCCGCCCATCTGGACGGCGGGGATGGCTCTGAGCTCTATGTCTTCAACACACCGTCGAGGAAGCCCTCAATGGAGACACAGTTGCGCAACCTTTCCATCAGTTATGATATCCCACCTACACCTGGAGCAAACTGTACCTACCAGGTGCCTCGCACTGTGTCGACGTCAGGGGTAGGAGGCTCAGAGGGTGGGGGAGAAGTAGTCCCCCCTCCCCGACCGCCTAAGCCTTCGCTCGGTTCCACCTCAGGACCCCCACCGCCCCCTGCTGAGCGCTCACCTACGGACAACTATTTTGTGCCCCGTTCAGCATCAGAAACGGATGGAAACTACTGTGTGCCTACTAGTGCGGGGAATAAGGCTTTACGCAGCAACACTATTGGCACTGTCGACTGTTCACGCCTCCGCAAAGGTTTGTGTCGTGGAGACTACTGTTTTTTTCTTTTGTTGTCATCTGAGTAGAAATTTCCCTTTATGAAATTAGAAAGTATGCTTTATGATCTCAAAATATTTACATCTATAATAGTCTTTAAAGAATACACACATTGACAAACCCACTGTATAACTGACCTTTATGTGCAGTGACATTTTTCATCAACTAGACACCTTATTAAGTCCCTCTAAGCTCTTTTGCACAGTTTTTATGTGGACATTCTGTACCCTTTTCACTTTCTTTTGATGGATGATAAGAGGCATCACCAGCGCACTTGGCATATTTTCTTCCTGCTCGAATCCCTATTCCCACCTTTTGCTCATCTGTTTTGTTCACAATCCATTCAAATTGTCAAAAGCTTATCAGACCTGAACAGAGTTCAGATAGTTCTCTGCAGATGTCTTCAGAGTCTTGACTGTTAGAGGAACTTAATGATGGTTTGTGCAGTAGTCCTAGTCATAATAATTAGGTCCAACATTTAACAGCAAGCAAGCTACATGAAAAACCATTTTCATATGTCATTGAGGACAAACACATGCCTCCTGCTCCATCACTGAAACTACAGATTTGTTTTTGTCCACTATACTGCCACTAACCTTGGGGGCTTTGCTTATCTAAATCTTAAAATACCAGATATATTTGTGATGTTCACATTATTGTATTCTCTCTTAAAATACGTGTTTATAAGTTTATATAACTTCATAGCAAAATCTTTGCGCCATCATCACTTAAACTGTGTATCCGATAAAGAGATGATTCCACTTAAATCTGACAAATCAGAGCCTGAGAAGATCCTCTGAGTAAACCAGATGCCTTTTACATAGAGCAGTTTAGTAAAAATAAAGTACGTCTAATGAAATATCATTGTTATAGTAGCCATCTTAAATCGATGTACAACATCCTTTGTAGAAAGGCTTAGAATAGATGGAACACACCTTGCTGTCAAGAAATGACACACTTATAGATTACAACACAGTATTCCCCTTCTTCTCCCTCTTGTGGTGACAAATGTCTTTACAGAAGTAATAGTGGTGAGATAATTGTTGACATGCACTCAAGGAAGTCTTTGGTGAAACTCAGTAGTCCTCTGCTAAAGACTTGTGAAAGCTGTCAAGTTCGTAGTTGTGACTATAGATAGTGGTTTATCAAATGATCTGTTTTGTGAAATCACCTTGAATGGAGCTGAAGCTGTTCTGAATATCCTTCCTGAAGTGTGATGGGGCTGTATGACTTTTTTTTCTGCTTTACATCTTTCTTAATAATATTTATTTGTATCTGTTTAAAAGCACACAATTTCATTGGAGCCATATGAGACTGTATTTTGATTTATTCGGGGGGGAAGTCACAGGATTCAATGATGTTTGGAATGAAAGGAATGACATTTCTCTTTGCAGTTATTCCCCATCATGGTCCTCCCCACCACTTCCTTAGCTGATACTCTCATTTGCCTTACAAGCTTTTCCTAGCACTGCTGTGGTTCCTGTGGCCATAAGTGGAATGCATTAGAGACTGCATCAGGGCCTAATGAGGATACAAAAAAAACAAACAAAAAACAATAAGAGTGCTGCACAGTAGAGCTCTTGCTCCTGAGCTCTATCCCACTGAATAAGATGATCTTTACAGATTCATAAAAAAAACACATACAGCATTCCAATTAGTGCTCTTTTGTATGAACCATTAGGATTATTCTGTTGCACAAATGGTCTTGAAATATCGCGTATAGCTCTGATATGAGAGGCTTAGGCTAGTATTGTATATTCTTCTTCATAATTGACAAATATGAGATCATTTTTAGATATCCAAACCGCTAAAGTTGCAGTCTATGTGCATATTTGAAAAAGTATTGTTTGTTTTTTGCAGATTTTGGATCCCAGGACTGTTACGACATTCCTAGATCATTCCCCTCAGACAAAAGCTGCTCATTTGAGTTCAACGAAAACTTCCATAGCTACTTCGTAAGTGTTGTTCCAAGGTTTTGCTGGTTAATATACCCACATTTCTGTAGAACACTATTGTGCTGTAAGGGATGTTTTTGTATGTTATCACTGTCTATGTTTTGACCATTTTGATTGTTTATAGTGTGTCAAATACGGGAAAGTTGCCTAACATGCTTACATGAAAGCTTTGACTTTTCTCATGCTTTCCCATATTACCCAAGTGCTCACCGTGGATTCTTATCTCTACTATCATGAAAGCTATCTACATAAATTATGGTGTTCTCTTTTTCTTAATTGCTGTCCAGTATGATACTGCACCGCTACATAACCATGCCTGCAACATGCAGTGTTTCTGAGTCTTTCTTTTTTACTTATGTTTATTTTTTTGAGAATTTTTACAATGAAAGTTTACACTAATGTCCCTCACAAAATATACCATGCCTAAAATAAATACTTTCATTTGTACACGGGAACAAATTTATAATTAATACATTGGCTACAGTTAGTATCCAGGTTAGCATAGAAGTTATAGATTTACTATTGTTGATAGAGAAAGAATTCTAAAAGACTTAATGAAAATGTGTGATTGTAAACTGTGAGATCTACAAAGCAGTATATAGCAGCTGACTACTGATATGTTTATATTGATATTTGTTGATTAGTAATTTTGTCAGCTTAGTCTTTATCATTCCCACCAACAGTTTTGCCTCTAGCCAGATCACTCTTAAACACTAAGGCTAGTAGTACTGCTGGTTTACTGCTTACTGGTTGATTATTTTAGCTCAGCCTAAATTGATCTGCTGTTGCCACAGGCAATCTTTCTTCTGCTAATGAAGTTTTAGCCACCACCTATTTTGTAAAGATGTTTGCTTGTTCTTTTGTGACCTGAGTTAAGACGCAGCCTCGTTCCAGTTATATCTGTTCTATTGTTTGTGAACATGTATGTATGATTTGTCACCCACAGAAAAACAAAGGAATGATGCCAGTGGGCAGCCAGTCCACGGAGGAGGTAGACCAGAACTATGTACCCATGAGTGCCAACTCCCCGTCACACCATCACTCAGGCAGTTTGTCGGAGCCGATGCATGAAGCGAACTACGTGCCCATGACCCCTAGCACCATGGAGTTCTCCTCCCTGGGAAAACAGGTCCCCCCACCTGCCCACATGGGCTTTCGCTCCAGTCCCAAGACCCCTCCTCGCAGACCAATGATCAGCGACTGTCAGCCCCCACCTGTGGACCGAAATCTCAAACCTGACCGCAAAGGTGAGAGGGGCAGTGGGTGTGCATGCATGTGTAGCTGTGACGCCGTTCATTAATAATCTGTAGGTTTGTCAAGTCTGTGCTGTTGAGTTGATGTGTGCTGCAGTTTATTGTTGCACTAAACGTCCTTCAGCCCAGTATTCACTAATGCAACCACTGACCGTGCTTTGTCTCACACTCAGCTGCTATTCTCACAGTGCTGGCTCATGGTCATAAAGCCATCTGTACGAAATTACAGTCTTTAGTTGCCATTATTAATGCAGAAAAATGTTTGCTCTCATTTTGTGTCTCGGTTTGTCTGGTGTATCAGACATTGTCATCTTCCTCTGTGTCTGCCCTCGACCAGCTTATTTCACCTCTTGATAAATTAGTTTAGTGCCTGCTACATCCTCTTACACCCAACACAGTAAGCTCCTTGTCAAAAGCACTTTTGTCCCGGAGCTCAAGAGGCCCTGTAGACCGTTTTGGAGGGGGCTGGTCCCTGTGCCATGGAGTGACTGAAGCCTGGAGTGGTCACCTCCATCCCCTTTGTTCCCGCCATCTGAATGGATCTCTTTGATGAAAGACCTAATAGCAAGGGGAATTACAATCTTGGCAGATTGAAAGGCTGAGCAATGGGCAGGGAGAGGAAGAAAATTGAAGGATGTCAGGGAGACAGGGAGTCATCACAAAGGCCAACCAAAGCCAGGGCTGCTGTTGACACTGAAGAAAATAGAACATGTGATGGAGTAATACATTTCCCAGAGGGGAATCTTCCCATGCTTGACTTGTGGTCTTTTTTTCAGTGACCTTTGAGCCTGTCATCTCCAAATTCGGCATCAGCCATCTCTAGACTACTATGACTAAGTGACTATGAGTTATAAAAAGATTCATATTAG
>CAEMYA010001996.1:3457496-3484620 GCA_903131615.1 Diplodus sargus
GCAGTTACAAGTAGGCATTGTTACATCTAAATAAAATGCAACAGATATAGACAACAAATATAGGACTTTTACCTGTGGCTAATTTGCAGTCCTTATCCCTCATTTGACCTTTTATGATTTAAATACATGATACAGGCTTAAAAACTAACAAAAAGCAGACATAGACTAGCAGCCACTACAATCAGTGTTTGTACAAACAATGACTAAGAACACCAATTAAGAATAATGACAGAAAATAATCATTGAGACTTGTCAGCTTGGATCTTTGATCTGCTTGCAAGAGAGAAGAGATAATTCCAAATATGGACAAAACAACTTTCAGTTTGATTTGTATTGTATATACAAGTATGGAAAGTACACCATAGTTAGTAACATCACTATTGATAAGCAGTGACATGATTTATAAAAAATGTTAAATTTGAAAGTGTGAATAAATGCTTTTTATAAATGAGTAGAATATCACATGCTCCTTTCGATTTTCTCTTGGGTATAATTAATTTCTTTATTTACCATGAGCCATGCAAAATTCATCTGTGCTGTGGACTAATTCAACTCACTACCAGCCGTCTTCATCATGTCTTCATCTGTTCCTTTCTCTCTGCTTTCGTGTTCTTCGCCTTATGTTGTGAAGGCTTTGACATCTGTGGTCAAGGCCATCAGACAGTCCTTACTTTATTAACACTGTGACATGTGTTTCCCCTGAATTGATCGTACTTTGAGATCGTGGCACATTTTGGTGTTTGCTCTCGTCAGCTCTGCGGGAAAATGTTGTGATCATTGTGTTAATGTAAAAGGAGCTGGCGTATGTGCCTGCTCAGTAAGTTCCTCTGCAGATTTGAATGTGCTCTTCTCAACATAATTTCTCAGTGTACTCTCAGTGTTCTCTCAGTGCTTATACACAGCTCATCGTGCATGCACAGCTGTGATGTCAGTCTTTGTGTGGGAAGCCGTGGTGCATGGAGTGAGGTGCATGTTGGGCAGTATGGGTCTGCTGTTGTCATGACAATCATTCTCTTGATAACTGTGCTGCACAAAAAAGGTGATTGGGTGGACTTGACGGTGTAGTTTTATTGTTCAGCAAAGTGTCGTCTTTTGCTTTGCATGGCAGGCCAGTTGTTACCATAGGGCTTCATTTTGTGATCACCAAAAATTTTGTAATAAGCAAAGTCTTCTTTCACCAATCAGGTCAGAGTCCTAAAATAATAAGAGCAAAAGGTGTCGGTTTAGAGCGAACCGACTCTCAAACCGTAGGTGAATTCCCGAGGGGACGACGTAAGGGTAGGTACTCCACACTGAACTGCCATCTGAAAACTTTCCATTCTGTGTCCAAACTTTAACTTGACTCTTTGCATGCTATCAATAGTGTACTGTTGGATTTTTGTTGTTTCTGCTGGTTTTGTAAGAGATTAACTGTGTGCAGACCAGAATCAATTAAAGATTACCTTAATAACTCCCCAGCTGCCCACATAGGTTGAAGAATATAACATGGGTGTCAGAGCTGATGTATTAATCCAGTCTAATTTTTCCAAATCCCAGCAGGAGGTGGATGAGTGTGTACTTCATGCATGGTATATTTCAGTCAGACCTCATGAAATACCTTTTAAAATAAAAATACACTCCGACTACCATTTTACCTACATAACCCCTCATTCTGATGTGCAGTAACTTACTAACATTTCTCTTCCCAAACATTTCTTTCAGTGTTTTTGTTTGCAGTTTCACAAACAGTACTGTGCTTCCAAAACACACGGTCAGATGTAACAGCCACCATAGATATTGTCACAAAAACCCTCACCCGGCAAAGTAGCTGGAAAGTACTGGAAAGTAGCAGACACCTCTTCAGGAGTAAATTGAACAAAGATATCATCTAATGAAAGAGAGACACACATTAATGCCCATAATCACTCTGTTGGTTGTAAATGGTGGCTTCCTTTTTATATTTTTATTTTTGTAGTTTCTATGCTTTAGTGACAGAAGCCATGGATAATAAGCATCGATGGTGAACTGTTCTGTGAAATGGGACTTGATAACATGTGAGCTGTTACACTGTACACAGTTTTGCGCTATGCTTTAGGCCCATTGTTTTTCTTTTTATTGTTTTTTATGTTCTTAAAGGTAGCATATTGGTTCAAACGAGATTTTAATGATTTCAGACTCCATGTCTACACACATGCAGGAGTTGTTGTTTACCTGCAAGAAAGTTCCCACCACAGTTTGCAGTAGACAAGATCAGCTTGTGATGCGGACATACTGTGGGTGATAGAAGTTAGAGGGAGAAATGGAGGGAGAAATGCAAGTGAGTAGCTGAAAGTCTACTGGGATTGGCATTGTTTTATTTTGATTTACACCCAGATTTTGGAATTTTCTGCAGTTCTGTTTGTCTTTTTGGTTCAAAATAAAAACATGACAATCATCAGAAATTTGGCATTATAACTGTACAAGTCAACGAAACAAACATTATTTCTGGTCTTGATTTTCATTAGAATTATTTTTTTTAGAAATTCAAAATACATTCTTAAAAACAACCCACAAGATTAAAACAACATAGGCTGATTATCTCTATTCGATTAACATTACCCAAACTATTCTACTGCTGACCTTTTATCAGCCTTACATTTATCTAGCTTAAGTATGTGTTTTAAGCAGAGACTGACAGGTATGTGTACCTTGCTTCAGGAAGACCCGCTCCACTGGAGATAAAACCACTGCCTGAATGGGAGGAGCCTTGTACGCCTGTCCGCTCCCCTGTCACACGGTCATTCGCTCGGGAGTAAGTATCTGAAATTATGAAGTCTTTCGTAAGCCTACATTTTGCTAACAACTAAGGGTGTGTTCACACTACTCCACTTTCCTATCAGCCATTTGGTTATTTTTTAGTTTGAAGTTAAGTAATGGAGGCTGTCTCAGAAGAGGCTTTGTGTCTCACATTTTATTGGGAATTATGGAGTGCTTTTCAAAGTTGATAAAAATGTGATTTTATTGCATGACACATTTGACAATAACAATAAACTACTGTACGAGGTGACTAAAGCAGATGATGTTTGGATGTATCTCTGATGTATTTTTAGGAAAAGGGTCATTTGGTGTGAACATTCCCTTTTTTGTAGTTCATATAGTATACAGTTAACTAAAGAATTAGGCACTAACACGTCATTCATTACTGTAGTCACTCTGTAACCCAAGTTGCACTGCTCATACAAACCAGTCTGGGATGTGCCTCTGAGCTACATTGCATTGAATGCCATTTGTTGGCTTATCTGGGTTGAGGTCTATTTCTGTGCTTAGTGCTGCAGGGACTCATCTGGCTGCAGTGGTTTATAGCCGTGTCTGTTATCTCTGTATTATATTTTATGCTCACCAGAGACTGCATTTGCCTGGAAGTCAGTGTGTAAACATTGTGAATGCTGCTCAGTTTCTCTAGGTTTCCAATGCCAACGAGACCCCCGTCAGTGCATAGTACGGCTTCCAGCACTGACTCCGAGGATTGTGAGGAGAATTATGTACCCATGGACTCTAATATGTCCACAGATGAACCAGTATGTAACACACAACTGTCCTATAATTATAAGAAGTTGCATGATTACCTTTTTCTTTAATACTCAAATCACAGATAATCGAAACTATAGAAAAAAATTAGCTAAATCGATGACTTGATTTTTATCGTGATATGAGTTTTACATCATTATTATAATATAATCTACAAAGTAAGATTTAAAAACCGATTTCTCTCAAATTCACAAGTTTGAATGAGACAGAAAAAGTTTTCAGGGTTGAACACCATGCGAGTGCGACCATGCCAGGCTTTAATATTAGCAGAATTAACATATCTTAAAGCATACGTTAGTGTGAGGAAATTACTGGTTGCTGCAGACGGACTCCTCACCACCTCAACTCTTTTCTTTGCAGTTTCTTCTTGTCCTGCTGCTATGCTTCCTTTATTCTCTATTTGTGTTCCGTTGCTTTTCAGGTATTGGGTTCTTTGGAAAAAATGCTCATTTTGTAAGACCCTTACTGTTGTTCAGGAGATCCCTTTTTGCGATTTGGGCATTGGTTAAAAGTGGAATGGAGTTCAGGTATTTGAGTTATTCAGTAATGTCTTTGGAGAACAGAATTGGCTGATGTACCCAGATTGGTATCGGGTGTGTTAAACACTCAGCAATAATATGATGGGATGTCATTCTGTCAACAGGGATTATTTCTCTTACAGTTTGCGTATTAGATGAACCATTGTCCAGTTTTTTTTTTCCTGCTGTAACAACTTAACTTTTTCCAACATTTGCTTTGATATTGTCTCTTGACTTCCTGGTCTTTCATCACTCATATTTATTCCTTTCTCCCTAGTTTCTAATTTCTCTGGCTTCTCCAGGCTCTGGCTTTATCCATTTTCTTTTTCTTGCATTTTGTTCTTGACCATCTGCTGTTATTCTCTTTTCTTTTCCTTTGTTTCCACTTCCTTCTTACTCTGTGTAGAGAGGAGTCCTTCTACTGCACAGTCCCCATCACCCCTGTAAAGAGGGAGGTGGAGGAACTTGACACCATAGAGGAGGTGAGCAGGGTTGCCAGGTTAGACATGCATGGCCTACCCTGTCAGAATGCCAGAGGCTACCAGTGTGGGATGTTATCATTGGATCAGAAATTCAGCAAGTGTTGCTATCACTTCCCAACACAAGTCAGAAACTGTGGCTTGGATACATAGTTTGCAGTGATTTTAAGATGTCGTCTACCATCACTTCCCTTAAAATTAGTGTGTCCTAGTTCTGTCACCATTGTAGTTGTAATAATTCCACCCCACTTGTAGTTAGAAATTAACACTATCCATAGAACCAACATATACCTTACTATTGTCACAATACCAGAAATTAGACCTTGTCTACTAATTCTAAAGCCCACAAATTATTGTCAATGAATCAACGCTTTTTTTTTTTTTTACATAAAAGTGGAAAACTGTGGAAAGCACCATAAAGCAAATAATGATATAAACTGCAATCTGAATGATAAAACCTTTTGAAAATTCATATTGAAATATGTAACAATCAGAGTTGCTTGCAGATTTCTTTTTTCATTGGACAGCTTTGAGCCAACTTTTGGCATATTGGTTTGGTGCCCATTTTTGTTGGCTTTATCAGTGAAGTGGTGCATCCATGCTTCAGCCAACAAATCTTGCCAGCCTGGTGCCTGTCACAAATGATTTGTTTGTGTACTCTCTAAAGTTACACGATCTGATATAACCATGCTGGTGTTGTTTCTTCAATATCATAATTGTTGACACTCCAGGAACATCATTGCAACTGACCAATCACATTTTTGTAATGGCGAAACTCTGTCCAGGAAAATGACTGGGAAAATAAGCTATCTGTTCTAATGTGGTCAACATTGTGAAATTGTCTATTTTAACCAAACCATGTTTTCTTAAATCTAAACAAATATTTGTGTTGCCTTAACCTAACCAATCTGCAGCAGACAACTGGAAAACACAAACAAAAAAAGGCAAATAAACATAATTGAGCATTGAACCTATAGAAATTACAAGTCTACAGTATAACAATATGTTCCAAACAGGACACAAACCTGTCTCCAGGTTGAAAGTCCTGTACTATACCCATAAGCCACAATGGCTTGGTCCTACAATTACTGTTGTAGGAACAACACCAACACGGCGATATCAGATAAATCCTCTGAAGTTGGCGCTGAGTGATGCTCTTGCTGGCAGGAGATGCTTTGTAAAGAATACCATCTTCTGGTGAATCAAATGTCACTGAAATCTCCTGCCATCTTGCCAAACAAATGTTGGTTATTGTGACAATGCTAGATTGTGTTAAAATAAGAGCTATGTTTCAGTGTGACACTGCCTCAGTATTCCTCTTCTGTCAGTAAACGCATGCTTTCCTGGCTTATGTAGAACGTGAAGCTTAGTGCGCCCATGACGGCGGATGGTGGTAGCAGCCCTATGGTGAAGCCGAAGGGAGACAAGCAGGTGGAGTACCTGGATTTGGATCTTGACCCTGGCAAGTCTACCCCACCTAGGAAGGTAGGAATTTATTAACCCCCACATCTTGAGTCACTTGTAAATTGTACGAATAAGTGCAAAATTAACGCACCATTAATGTGATCTAGCTAATATGAGGGCTATGGTCTTCGGACAAATTTTTTAGTGTGGTTCCTCCTTGGATGACATAATGTAAATAATGCAATGTGAGTTGTAGCTAGCGTGCCTCGCAGATGAGGAGCTTGTGCAAAGAAATAACTATCTTCAATGCAATATTGTGTTAAAATGGTGCAGATTTTGAAATTTAAAAGCTATTTCACATCTGGCCATGGTCTACAGGTTCCCCTGTAATTAGTTTTTGGGCAGACTGCCAATTAGTTCACCATTTTAGGAATTTTAACCAACCCTCTGTTGTCATTCTTTAGATGAAAAGCAACGGAACTGGCATGGCAGCATCAGATGAGCGTGTTGACTACGTGGTTGTGGACCAGCAACGGACACAGGCCCTTAAGAGCACCCGGGAGGCCTGGAACGATGGCCGCCAATCCACAGAGACAGACACCCCTTCAAAAGGACCCAAGTGACCCTGTGGCCCCAAACGCCAACCCACCCTCCAGACTTCCAAACCGCTGGGCCTTTACACTAGTGTAGGCTGTGGTTTGTGCTTTGGGATGGTCCAGCCATCACGTTCCACCTCAGTGAGATCCTTAGTGTGTAGGGGCCAGTGGAGCTTCATAGCCACTCAACTGTGTTTAGTTTACACTGCTGCATGGCCTAGGACAGCACTGTGTACAGTTGTAGGAAGGGGAGCGAGCCAGGAATAAGCTGTATGCAGAATAAAAGCAGGTGGAATGACTGGAGTTGTCATCAGGGTTTGACTTAAGCAGACTCACAAACTTTGAACATTCACTGCCTCTGTTATTGGATTGGTTTTCTTTCTTTTTTTTCTCCTCTCTGTTGTTCACCTTTCAATTGCCAGTGAGCTGATCCAGACTAAACACGTCCTTAAGTTATAATGCTGTTTGATGTTGTTTTGGAGTGTAAGTGAAATCACTTGATAACATGATCACGATACTTCATCAATACAACACTCTGCTAGTTAGCAGAGCTGGTTAGCAGTGTTGACTTTTTTTTAATTTTTTTTTTAATTGGGTTACTTTCCATGGGTGCTGATCACAGGTCAGTTTTAAAATCGTGCCTTAAACTGACCCCGGTCTGTGTCAAAGGCACACTTAAGACCCGATCACTAAGATACCCCGTACGACAAAGTTTCAGAGTTTTATTACTTTTTCTTTCGATGCAAAGGCAGTTGAACTTCATTTTACATCTAACCAAGTGCTCAATTTAAGCTTTGGATTTACTCAAGGTTTAATCCAGTGAACATGATTCGATTTTCCATTTACATTGTATGTGGAAATGCTTCAATCTGTTATAATGGAAGTGCAAAGACTGTACAAAAGTGTTATGTATATAAACAGGAAAAGTGTCCTTTATTTGTATGGAATATCCAGCGTGTTTGACTCGAAGGTATGTGGATTCTGCAGGGTAGAATCCTGTGCCTGTCTTTGGTGGTATCAGGACTTGTGATTAATGAATGAATTACTGTGAGTTTTTAAAGGAACATGACAGGTTTTCTATAAGTTATGCAAAGGTATCAAACTTAGGCTAGAGAGAGAGAAAATCAGGTACTCTATAAATGCTAAATACTAATACAACTATCCATTTCTAATTTATTTCTCAAGTTATTTCATCAGGTGGACGTCATGTCCACTTTTAGCTCAGTATTCGTGATTCATATGGAGGAACATTCGCTAAAGTCTGTTAAAATGCTTAATTTTACAAGCGCTGGTCAATTAGTTAAACATGTTCATTGATATTCCTCATTTCTCTCACCTCTTAGGTTTAATTTATTTCAAATTGAACTTGCATACAGTTTGGGAAAATTGACTGCGTCATGTAGTCAAAGTGATACATCTTTTATAGACAGTGCAAAAGTCTTCATGTGTGCATTGATCTGTGCTTTACTAACCTGTGAACTCTCACTCAGAAGTCCCAAGCATGTGCTACTACAAGGTAAAATCATTGCTGTACATATTCTGCCATCAATTAGATTGACATGTATCATTTGAAAAATGTGCCTACTAAGTTCATCTTCATTCTACTTCACTCTTTTCCTTATTGCAGTCTCTTTGTGATATGGTCTGCAAAGCTGATGATGCTTTATCTTTTTTAATGAATCTCGACAGAAAATGTAAATTTTAAAAGTGGACTAAATAAAATCCAACCTCTTATGCATGTGTTGTCTATGATTTACATCATGATTGGGGAAGATGGAAGGAATAGATGGCAAGTAAAAATAATCCAGTATAGACGGTAAGATCATTTCCTGTGTGTGGTGAGTGGCCTTTTGTTTCCATTTTTCTTTATGTTCATTAAAAAAAAGAATGATACCATTGCTCACACAGGCTTAAACATGTCTTTAATCCCTTGCTTGCTGATAGTTTTGGGATAACTAGCTAAATACACTTGTAGTATTACTCCTTCTAGCATAGCACTTCCAATTTCCTAAGTTGCCTTATATCACACAAAGCTGGCATTTGTGTATTTGTGGTTTATCCTAAGATTTTTACAAAAGTATTCTGACAGCTCTACTGTATAATAAAGCTTTTTAACTATTATCTATTTTTAAGTTTTTGACTTAAAACACAAAATATACGTCAACAAATGAATATGTCATTCAGGTAAATATTTTCTGCATTTGTTGTCTGTATTATATAATTTATGATATACAGGAAGCAGTCGAGGAGTTTCTATGCCACTTCCGGCGGCCATCTTTGTTCCACACGCAATTAAGCCATAAGGTCCAGAGCTGGTTTAGAATCTTCAAATTTAATTTACACGATAGAGCAAAGGGATTATATTGTGTTCATTTCCAAAGAAGAAACTATCTTCAAATACTGGTAAGTGTATTTGACTAGTTTTGGCGCGCAGCGATAGCATTATCTGATTAATTTCGCTTTTTAATGGAAACTTTTCTGTCTTTGAGACGACTAGCATTAATGTGGCTACAATGTAAGCTAGCCAACGTTTTTTTTTAAAAACATTTAATTATCAAGGGGAAGTTTTTTTCTGTCATGCCCTTGTTGGATATCATTTATGTGCGCAGCAACAGGGCGACCAAATTCATAAAAGTACTTCTTGACCCTGAAAATAACCAGCTGTTTTTTCGTAAAAGTCTCTTGAATCAAAATGTACATTTGTTTTTGTCAAGTGACAGATTCATTTACAATTTTAGGAAAGGAAATCTTCCCCAAAAGCCCTTTAAATGACAGTTTACAAATAGCTATGTTTGCTATTATTTGTAGGGGACAAGTAATAGCTAACAGTTATAAGCTAAGTAATGTAATTAAACAGCAGCCATTTTGCCATGATGTAGCCAGTACTTAAGGCAGGTGTCACTAACATTAATGAATGGTCTGTTGTATTTACGTACAGAGTGGCTGCTGCGAAAAACATGTGTAACATCTACTGATGGCTGCCTTCAATACAAGGTCAGCCATCAGACATGAATCAAGTAATTTAGTCAAAGCCAAGTCATTTTTCTTTGCTTCAGTCAAGTCACTACTTCGTTTCCAAGACAAACTCAGAAGTCTATAACTTTGAAGTCCGAGTCGAGTATCATTGTTTTCTGTCAAGTCCAGTTGCAATTCAGTGGAACATTGACTCAAGTCACAATGTCTCATGTCCAAATTGGATTTTTATTTTTTAAAATGTTTTAATCAAAAACAGACAGTGGATAAATACTTGTTTTTAGAAAGCCAACACAAATATGTAAAATTTACAGTAAAATTCAACGTGAGACAGGTCAACACTGAGCCTTCTATTTATATGTATTGACACTGGAATCATTTACATTACATTCCATGTTACAGAAAGGACACACCGCTTTTAGATCACTCATGAGGATATTCTTGTGTATCCTCATGCATGATTATCCTAATAATAAAATGTTACGTCCCCCCATCCCTGTCGAAAAACAATGTTTTTGGACCTTGTGAGGAGATTTTATTTGCCAGAAATACCTTGAACGTTGTTTTCATGGTTAACTTTACAGACATAGCAGAGGGCAGCAGTATTCTTTCTCTAGTGTGCCACAGAGACTGTTTTCATCCAAGTTTTACTAGGATTCAGTGTATTTTCACCCTTCACCTTACTATTCATACTTTTTGCTACAGTTTTCATGATGGAGCTTTATGCAGCTCATTGTCTTGGGAGTGATGCCCCAAAGCCAAAATTGTCGGAATAGCAATTTAAAGCATGAGTCACCTTGAGTTTTACTAAAGCGGCCACTAGATGGAGCTGTTGTTTGAAGAACTATGTGGCTCTACTTTGCCTATATGCTTTTCCATTTGCCCACACCCCTTTCAGTGCAGTGACTTTCCTTGACGTCCTGCCGTCTGAGGCTCTGCAGTGCTGTGCCAGCCTCAATTACACTTGCCGGTTCTTCACCATGAACTTCACAGGCCAAGCTGCTGTTCTCCCAGGTTACTGCAGTGAGGCTCCCGACCACCTCAAAAACCAACAGTTTGTAATTTAGGTGTCCATATGTGGGTGTTTTTTAAATATAGTACTGTATACTATCTATGTTTTTTCAAGGGTGCCCCAGAAAGGTTATTAGGGGTTATTGTGCCACTCTTCTCTTGTCTTAACCAACATTCGCCTAATTTTGCTTCCCAAAGCACCAGATTTCAACACATTTATACACAGATTTTTTTCTCCACAAAATATGGGCTTTTTTTTTTTTTTAATTCTTTGAAGCAGCATTCCCATGACATGGTCCAAAGACATTCCCAAGTCGATTTCAGATGTTATTTAATTATTGTCTCATGGACTAGCTTGCACACAATTTGTCTTTTTGTAATGTCATTTTAAGTATAAAATACAAAATACATGTCTGATGCTTTAACTCAACTAATTGATCAACAGTTTCACTAACATTATCCTAATTTACCTGTTGGACCACAGACTAAATGAAATGACAGCTTGAGTTTACCTCAGTGTAGATGTTAGTCTGAGATGTCGCTGTTGGGGAGATGTCATAGATGCAAGCAAAGCAACACAGTACATACATTAAGAATAACACTCAGTTAAACGCGTACCTCAGCCCAGGCCCAACAGTCCACTTTCATTCATTCAAGCCTAATACAATATCAAATAAAACATATTTAGATCAGCAAGATCCAGATTTTTATTTGGATCGGGATCAAATTGTCCAATAAGCAGGGCAGAAACAACAGATAAGACCATCGTGTTTTACTGTAAAATGTTAGTTACGGGCACAGAAAGGTAAATGGTTGCAGATTTCACACATCCCCGTTATGCAAATCAGCCACCAATTGTGTACAAGGAAGCTACTGTATTTGTTGTTCACGCGACGTCAAGGTGACTCAGTCTCCTCTCTCTTGTTGTCGGGCTGAATTATGAGCCATACAAAAACAACAACAAAAGAAATACCAGTAATTATCAAATTGCAATTATTTTTTGTTTACGGATATTACAATGTGACGATTTTTGTGGAAATTATGATTTCTGCATTTATTTTAACTAAAAAAAAACACAAGGAAATAATGGTGATGTGAATTTTGCCAGGATTTCACAGCAATGGTTCATTTATAATGTTGTGTTGTGACATATTTGACCTTCATCAAAAATTGCCACTCCTATGATTTGAGCACTGCACCAAGCCGGAATTTCCGGACTATTCAAATTAATAGTAAAATAGTTCACTCAATAGACAACAATATTGTTCATCACAGATCTAAACAAAACAATCTGATTAATGTATGCCTAGTCTGCAGTGCTATCTGTACACTGTACATCCTATTTTAATCTTGATACTGGTGATATATGTCTACACCTACCTTATAAGAAGGAAACAGCACTGACGCATCACTCCCTCAGCTTGCTAATCATCATAAATTTATGTATTCTGTAAGTCTCTAGTTTACTCAGATGCAACATATGGGTTGACTGCCTTCACAGTCACATTTAATCCCATAAATCTGTAGTACTCCACATCACGAGATATACCATCCTACATAAGTCTGTCTTTCACTGCACTGCCTGTATGTAACCTTTTTAATAGCTTTGCAAATAACCTAATTAAAGCTCATATTGGGATGGAATTAAAATTATTACTATGACACATAGCAGAATGTGAGACATTGCCATCAGGTGGCTTCATGCTCTGTTCAAATGGAATTTTTAAATTGTGCACGTCAGTTTGTCAGATGTGGCTGACAGGTTAGCATATGGCATTTGACAGTTTTAATTTTGTATTGCTGCTTTTTTAGTGTTCACACGAGTGGCTGATTTGTATGCCTGATGTGTGGGAACTAGATTACTGATAATGTCATCATCAAGGCCTGTGCCAGGGTTATTTTCATCTAATTCTTGACCATGGGAACCTGAAGAAAATTTCTCCACCCATGAGCATTTTTTCAAGTCTGCTTATATGAAATGATTTATACAAAAATATACTGTGTTACAGTTATTTCAGCTATCATTTAGCACACTCTCAGATCTTGTCTCTCCTTCTGGACACCTTTCTTTAAGACGTTATAAAGAAGCTGGGACGATATGGCCTATAAACCGAATCTCCGCTTTTTTCACACCAAAATTGATTTATGATTTTAATCGATTTTTTTCCATTCTCCAAAACAATCTTCAAATGACAAAGAACATAACATTTAACATGTCAGATTGCTTGCTATTATAAAAACAGATCAGTTTCCTTACTGGTATTGATAAAGTGTTTAACTTTCATTGAATACTTTATCTTGCAAAAGGTGCCTTATGTTTACAAAAAAGATTTTATATCCATGAAAATATGTAAACAAAATTAAACATCTGTATGCATTGAATTGCATAGTAAACATCACATGTTGGTAGATGTACAGGACATAAGGTGTGTGCTTGCTGTCTTTGTTTACACATTTTTGGCAAGGAAGATGAGCCTGTCTCCTACCTCTGGCTTGAGGCCCTGTAGTGGCTTCGTAACATATACCTGGGGTCGAAAGTTTTCAGCATGTGGATGAACCTCCGGCTTTTCCACTGTATGCGGGTACCATGTCTTTAGCGATATGCAACGTGACTGCATCCGTAAAAGCTGTCCACCAGGCCCCTTTCTTCTCACACAGGACACAATGATTAAATGATTCCACTAACGTTGCCTGCTTTTTAGCGGGTGCTTGTGGGCTGCCGCGGTCTTGTACATCTCGTGGTGAGCAGTGTCCCACTGTGATACATGCGTCTGTTTGAGATGCTGAAATAAATGGGTCGGTCCGCTGCCTTTAGTTGCAACAGCATTTGAACAAACTTTGCAGCGGACCGTGGTTTGTTTGAGGTCCGACGGCACAAAACGCTAACTGCTGACGAGACAGTGCCCTTTTGGGAACGGACTCATTGCTTGATGCCATGTTGTTGTGTTTGTTTCTCTGTGGAAAGTAAATGCGGGGGGGAGGGTAGAGCTTACCATGAGCTACAGGAGCCCATGGGGATCAGCGAAAGAAGTTAAAGAGAAAATCGATTTTATTTTTAAAAAATTGTCCAAAACCACAAACTCGAATTAATCGATTTTACCGATTTAATGCCCAGCCCTACATTATAATATAAATGAAGAGTCAGAATGAAGGAAATCACTACAACACTGTTCTGTTGTGAGGCGTCAGAAATGTTTTGTGGTTTACAAAACTTTACCCAACTTTCAATTTGCATGGCTGAATTTCCATTTTTGGGTGAACTTTTCCTTTAATGGTGGTCATTTCACCTTCTGTATTTAGATCTTGTTAAGCATAAGTGCATATGCATGTCAACAAATGAAACACTTTATCCTTCGTTCAGTGAAAAGCTATAAGCTGTTACGAGAGAAGTATCTTAATCACTATCTGTGTGTCATAATGTGGAGAAGGTTTCAAGTTAAAACACAACTTGAGAGTACCTTGTTTGTTTACATGTATGCCTCTACCTTTACAGTCGTAGCAATGTGCAGCCTGGGGAGCCTCTATGCAGTATCCTTGGCAGTGTATGAGTAATGGAGCAGGGAGAGCGTCTCTGGCTTCTCAACACAACCAGCAGAATAATTATGAGGCGAGCTCAGAAGCTGTTCCTGGTCAGCAGGGAGCCTATTGGGCCGAGCCAGTCCTTTTGGACTTCTGCCTAGACTGATGGGGGCAGTCGGTGAGATGGTCTGCCGTGCTGTTTTGTGGGGCCAGTTACAGAGGTATACATGTCTAGGGACAGCTGCCGCGTGTTTTTGCCTACATGTGGGTGGGAACAAAGACATGGGTTCATTATGTCATATAGTGTGAAAGCAATTGAAGGAGCTGTGTACTTGATGCCCAAAATAATACATCATGCCTGGTTAATTAACACCATTAGTATGAGTGAAAAGTCAGCACTATAGGCCTCAGTAAATTATGCAGATGCATGTCATATTAATGGGGAACACACTGTAAGTGTTGAAAATGAGCTTTCCTCAAGAGGCATGTTTGCCCTAGTAGGCATCATTGGGCTTCAGTTAATTGATGAGGTAGTGGCGGCTGCACGTGTCCTCCGCTGCAACTAGAGTGAAACCGATACCGATAGTTTAGAGTTGAAAAAAATATAATAATGACAGATGAAACTGTTCACTACACTTCATCATATAAACATATCACAAACAAGCTTTTTTAATAAAATCATGTCAAAGATATGTAGTCAGTGAGATTTTTAACAGCTCGGAAAAAAAGGAAATATAAAATCACAATGTGACAATCAAATCTCTCTTTAGAGTGGGCCTGCAACTGCAATCACATGAGATATTCACAGCAGGATAACCGCCTGAGAATATATCCCAGTTTCACGGTATATTTCTACAATTATTCTTATTTTTGTCAGTGACAATGAACCTTGAATGAATGTAAACAGATTAGTTTTATGAATGAACAAGAACTTTATAATTCAAGTGAAAATAAATGTATAAAATGCTCAAGGTGAAAGATTTAAATCTTTATGGAATTTTTTTTAAAGCCCCTAGATATTTGTTTTACTATTGTAGAAGAGTAGGGAACTAGAAAATGTGCACATTTGTACAGCTGGAAAAAAGATACATGTAGGCAATGACTCAAATCAATTAATTGGTAATCCAAATTGTAGGGATGCACAATATATTAGTCCGATAAATTACCTGACAAAGAATGGATCCTGCTAACTTTTGGTGTGGATCCAGACAAAGTGACACCTCCAGAAATGTTTTCTCACTTACTGTTTAACACTGCGAGGTGGGTTGTTTTTCAACATATTGTTAATTTCTCAGGTAATTATGCATGGACCTTGATGAAAAAAAATAAGGTGTGTTTAGTGGCTGGTATTAGGCTGGTTTATTTGGCACACCACGATAAAACTAATGCAGTCTACTACAGCAGCCCTGCAATGAGTCCTACCATCCTGAGGTTATAATCTTCTGTTTTTCTAAGCAGTTCAAGAGTTGATTCAACTTTATGGTGTTTTTATGAGCTGTAGTAGCTGTCTTGGAAAAAAGTATCCTCCAGGTTTTAACCTTAACTTTTGCTGGCATGCTCTTTGTGTGGGTCTTATTTCTTTTGGCGGGCTGGTGTATATTCTGTTGACTTCCCTTTTTATATTTCTGACTCTTGTTTGAACTCTACTCAAACATACCTGTATCTCTCGAAAAAGTTCTTGAATCTTGGAGGTACTTCTGATCAAATGCATCTAATTTCAGTATTTCCTGGCATCTGTAGTTCTGTTTACCACATCTGTAGCACTCCCTCATCTTCTAATTCTGGCTCCTGGTCTGTCATTCTCTTAACCCTCAACCCACCCAGTCAACCTCTCATCTTGCCCATGTGTCATCTATCTGTCCAGTTTTCTTTCTTTTGCTGCCTCTCCAGCTTTTCCCCTTTCCTCTCTGTCTCAAACCTCTAATCACATTAATTCTGAGCCGGTGCGGGGATGAATCTCAAACAACTTGCAACATAATATGGGCGTGCAGATACACCAGACAAAATCAATTCCTCCTCCTTGTCCAACTCTTCAATTCAGCCATACAGCAATATCTTCTTGACCACTACCCCTCCAAAGATACACTGTAGAATTTAAAAAATACACCTGTGGTTTAACAAACTTTAACAAGATTTTTTTTGTGATTTGTGTGCCTGATTCTGTGTGAAACTTGTTAACAAAGATGTTAAGCACAGGGTTGTGTAGATCTGTTTAAATATTCAAGACTCAGTAGTCCACCCTGGTCGGAACAGATGTACGGATTGTACTGTACAGGAACAAAGAAGGACATTTTTCTGGTTACGTTTTCTGTATATTTCTATATCAAAGACACCCTCCTGTTCCTGGTCAAGTCCCTATCACTCAGAAAGTACTTGGCCTCACCTGCCTGCCTGTGCCCCGTCTTTGACATTATACCGTGGATCCCACTTCCTGGCGATGAGCCAGATGAGAAAAAAAGTGAGTGATTTCAACACCCCCTTTCTCCTTTGCTCTCTCACTCTCACCAAAGCTGGCTCTAATCAGATTTTGTGCAGGCTTGAGGATTGAGGTTTTGTGTGCGACTGCGATGTCATCAGAAGAGATTTGGAGCAGTAAAACCATTACTGTATTGGAAAGAGTGGTAATTGTATTTAGAAAGCAGGATTCAATGGGGAATCGTAATTCAGCTTATGATTTGCGTCATTTTCCACTCTACAGTTTCACTGCATTTATTGCACATTTGCACAGGTCCATTAACTGAGCTGATGATTATTATATTACCAAGGATATAACTGCATAATTCCATTGCTCTAGATACTAACTTTATGTTGTATAACGAGGTGCTATTAATTTTTAATAGCTTAAGAAATTTGCCTGAAGATAATTCTAAATTTATCCCTCTTGATGATGCACTGTAATTCTTAGGCTAACATCAGTCACTTCATGCACAATAGGACTAAATGTTGCTCAGCAGTTCAGGGAATTATCAGTTTGATTTTTCTAATAGTAAGCATTGCGGATTATATCCGTTTTTTGGGATGACTTGGATGAGAAGTTAATATTGGTGTAGTATCTGCCTGAAGAAAGCATGGGCTTGTCTGCCTCCAGAGCCCTCACAGTGGGAGTTTCTTGACTCAAATACAGATTGGCTCCTTGTGTCTGGTCTTGGATGTGTCTGGATGTGTCTGGATTTGTTTCTGCCTCTGTCTTCACTTTTTGTTTTTTAGTGTGTCAGCTGTGCGTCTGTGGAGCTGTCTTACACAGCATCCTGGACATCACCAGGCTGGCACAGTGTCAGCGGGTCTTGTGGCACATTATTGTCAGGGAAAATCAAAGTCACGGAAGTTATTAAGTTATTGAAAAGTCATGTCTGTAAGACTTGTTGACTATAAAAACCTAAGAAGTAACAGTAGTTCTCAAATTTAAATCTGAATGTGACTTAAAAACACAAAGTCATGATATCAAAGTTGAGTCTTTCATTAAGTATCCACAGAAATCGTATTTTCATTTTGACAACATCCCAACACTAGATAACCTTAAATAAAGTCTATTAATGCACATATTAAGTAGGTTTATAGTAGTGTATGGTGAGCCACTTACATCATCAATCTCCATGTTCAGACAGAACATCAAGGATATGTAATGTTTTGAAAAGGAGAGGCTGAAGTAGAGATTGATTGGGTCCAGCTCCAGCTGCAAGAAGTAGCCAACCGTTTTGCAAAATCCATAGCTTTATGGGCAAAATTATTGAACCAGCCTTGAGGTAATGAGTGCTACATATGCAAGAGTTTTCTGTGGATGTATACCTAGGGACATCATAAACCAGCGTGATAGGTTAAAGAGTTGAGAGAGAGATCTACAGACACAGAGAGAGAGGGATAAAATATAGTTGATATGTAGTAAATGGCAAAAGACTATGTAGAGAGCTGTCGGCTCAGACTGAGTGGGCAGATTGAAGAGGAGCAGAGAGGTTTTGTTGCACCTGTTTTTGTGGGATAATTTAGGATTGGTTCACAGATTTATTTGCATAATTTTCTTTAGAAATGTGTGAGCATAACTATGCCAGATTCAAAGTGAAAATCAGGAAATTAGACATTAGCGTTATGTACATAAAACCCTAAATTCCTTGATTAGAAGGCTATTGTGGGTTTCCAGTGGCTTTAATGTTCCCATTGGTACTGAGATTCTAAAGGTAAATTCATTATATTGATAATTTAGATGATATTTATGCAGATTACTGAATCAGTGTGAATAAGCTGTAGAGATGGAACTGTACTCACTCTTGTGAGATACTGTAATGAGCTGGAAGCTGTATTACACAGCAACATCCTAACACTTATATGCACTGTAGATCATTAGTGCTGTGATTAGGTAAAAGCACTCCACGATGTGGCAATTCTTGTTGACACTTCATCAGATATAAGCTGCCTGAAGTGTTTTTGACGGTGCCTTGCTGGTGCCGTGTTTTCCCAGTGAAAACAGCTATCCATCTGTGTAATAGGCCTTGTCAAAAGTTTACTGAGAATCAGCAATTCACTTTGAGACTGGGCTGCATTTGCCATTGAAAGGAGCTCTGATAAGCTTTAAGAGCCCATTGAGGCAGTGAGCAGGCTTTGATGCATCGTGATATCTTGACAGTGGCTGTCCCTTTCTCATTGGGTTTCCTTTGTTAAGACTCTAAACTTTCCATTGTGTGTTATCTGCACACATTCTTCCTGCCCAATGCCATATATTTACAAATATGAGTTGAATTCAGTCATAACTTATCCTTTTAATATAATAATCTAAGTAACTTGCTGCCTCATTAAATAGCCTCCTATGTTAACAGTTTCTAGTCAAAATTTCCTCCCATTGGAGTTTTAGATCATTATCTGCCTTTTTGAAGTTCAGACATTGATCTTGTTCACAGCTGAATTGCCAAGATACTCAGATAATTTCAGCGTTCTGCTGCATTGTCCTTCTGTTACACCCGCGACATCTTAAAGAACTTCTGAATGACCACCTTGGGTCCCGTTGGTAAGGGGGAAGAACATTTGACAGAACACAAGCTTTCTCCATCAAATGTGAATGCATGTATGTTTACTCTTGTTCTATTCGATTTCACTTTCCGTCTTCACCTTCTTTGCCTCCTCCATCATTGGGTTCTTTTTATTTTGCAGTGTAGCATTTCCACAGTTATTCAGTTCAGTTGTACCACTGTAACCTGGGGATAGTGACCAGGCAAAACAATGCCACTTCCTTTTGTGGTTGTGCAACGGCAGATGTGGTTTCTTTGTGCCGTACTCCAACCCTAATTTTTCAGGGAAAATTCCTGCCTGGCGACAGGCTGAATAGCAAATGAAAGTAAGGCTTTCATGTGATGCCATTACACTGTGCATTCCGTATTTACTTCAGAATGATAAGATAAAGCAAAACAGTCGTCTATTGCCGGTGTAATATGATTAAATGAACACTAAGACAAGACTAGACGAATAAATTCAAGCAAAACAAATAGGTATATTGTGTTGTAGGTTTGGGGTGATGAAAAAGTTTATATATATATATATATATATATATATATATATATATATATATATATATATATATTAGAGAGAGAGAGAGAGAGAGAGAGAGAGAGGAAAAATATATCAAATAAAACAAAAAGAACCTCCATCTTAACTTGTCTAGTCTCGTCTTGCTGTATCCATTTTTAACAGTATATTCTTTTTACTGCCATGTCTCTCCCTAGTCTTGTGTTGCCCCACAAAAAAAAAAGATAAATGAAGGCTAACTTTTCAAAGGTGCAGCACTTGCAAACAGCTCATTGATAAAATCAATAGCCAAGGCTAAAAAGAAAAAACTGCTTGTTCAAACCTTTGTCCAGCTAGATTGCAATCTATGGACATACATGAAGTGGACTCAAATATATTGCGTTATTGATTCGTCTAGCCTCGAAATGAAAGCTAAAAAAACATTAACAATTGTGTGCACATTGTATGTAAGACATATAGAAATTGCTTATTTTATACTTTCTACGACTATCTCCTGCTTATCTGCATTGAAAAACTGAAAAGAACACATGACTGATGCACAGTGGATATGCATTTGGAAAATTAGTTGCACACATCACTATGGCAGTTTTAAGAGGGCAAAAAAACAAGCGTCAGTCAACAAATGTGTTGGACCTCTTGCAGTGCGCTTCCAGAATTGCAGAGTGCAGGTCAGAAGAGTTTGGAATGAAGAGGACATTGTCACAGGGTGTGAAAGAGGCTGATTAGCTTTAATCATGGTAAACTGTATTTGAACTGAGTACAGATCTTGTTGGCACTGTTTTTTCACATAATGAGTGGGCTCTGACCTTGAACTTGATGTAAAGTCTCCATGCTGATTGGGTATGCCACACTCTGACACAATAAATCACAATATACCCCATTGCTGCCTTACAAAAATGTCAGCGTAATATTCTTATCTTAAAAAGAGAGCCGGAATCTGATGACCTTTGTTTTTAAAGAGGACATTTTGACGTGTCCTGGTAGGAAAAGCACAGCTGTAAATAATAGAATTTATATTGAATGAATTCTAATTCGAATACTTTAAGTTAATTAAATCAGATATGAGAATCACTTGGTTTTCCTACTGTGTCATTCTGAATTAGTAAGGCATAAAGGTACTTGGTTTGGGCTTAACAAATGTGTTGAGGTATTGGAGTTGGTCTGCAGTATATCTGAGAAAATGAATTACTTCTTCAGTTACAATTTTGATAAATTCGTCATTCATCATTTGAGTATTTGTTCATGCCTAAGATTCTGTGTTTCAAGTGTCTTAAGTTTGAGGTATTGCTGTTGCGTCTTTCTCTTATTTGATAGTTAACTGAATATTTGGGGGTTTTATACTATTTGTTGGACTAAACAAGCTATTTTAAGGATGTCACATTGGGCTCCAGTATATTAAGATTGGCATTGTTCAATATGTTTCTCAATATTAATGATTAAACAATAAAATACTTGCGAGATTCATTGATTATAAAAATAATAATTCCCTATTGATTCATCTGAAGGAAAGGTGAGATTGTCGTACCCCTGTATCATTAATTCACAATGGCGTTTGTAATCCTGCAGCCTTTCTGGACTGTTGTTTGATATTTGCCCAGACCAAGAGCATACAAAGATTTAATCTTGAGTTGTTTATCGCTTTCTCTCTACTCAGAAAACATACTTACTGAACTGGATATCAGAAAATAATGTTTACTCCAAATTCTCATGGTAGCAAGCAAGAATGCAATAACAAGGCATTGGCTTCTTAAGGAGGCTCCTACCCTCAAACAATAGAATAGGTATTGTAAACAACGTGTACTGCATGGAACATGTGACATTCAATGTAAGATTACACAAAGAAAACGGAGAAGTGTATTTGGCTAAATGCATTACATGCCTAGCTAATGAAGAGTCTGACGACTGAATCTATGTGAGCGCGAAACAGAAGTGAATGTGAACGTTTCGCCTTTTGTAACTTTGAACCCCTGTGTATTTTTTGCACCGTAATAATGTAACCTCATGTTTAAGATATTATAAAACAGAAAAACAAGTATTACAATAGATAAATGAACAAAAAGACTGGCATCGGTATACCGAATATTTCATGTGCTGTTTGAACAGTGATGAGGTCAATTAGCTTACAAACAAAAACAAAAGCATGAATTACATGCAAATAAGCAATGTGATTGATGTAGGTGGTGTTAAAAAGCATACAAACGTTATTATGATAAGCTTCAGCTTAAATTGAAAAGTGTACAAAATTACGTGAAGTTGATGTAAGCATTGTTGTTTTAGCTGACTTGTTGTCCGTTCTGTCCAACACTCCTCTGGTGCTCTGAGCTCTGCTAGATGCATGGCTACTTCAGCTAACCCTAACTAACAGCAGTCACAGTAAGCAGCAATTAGCAGAACTTATGATGATATTTTGCCCATTATTTGTTTGAGTATGACTTCAACAGCTGGTCAATTATTTTATTTTGCACCTTTACGATAGCTTTTATCCATTATAAAAGGGTTAGGGTTGTGTCTATGTGTATATTTTGGTCCAAAGGTATTAACATCATACACAGTTTGTATCTGATGTATGTGTGTGTATATGTTTGTGTGCATGTGGGTTTGTATCCAGTGTCCAGCCATCTAAGTTATCAGAATGGGGGAGAGGAGGCTGAAAGAGAGGGCTACATTAGTCCATAGATTGAAAATAAATCACATCATACAGATCTAGGTCTTTTCTGAAGTTATAGGCTCCCACAACAAAAGCAGTTTAACACTTGGCCATTATGAATAGCAGTGAAACATCAAGACAGGAATATGTTTAGGGATACATTTTATGTGTCCCTGGCTTGGCACGCTGAAATGCCTTTTAAAATTGGAGTCTGTCCAGTTGTCAGTGACAATGACGCTGATTTATTGGAGCAGAGGGAAGAGAAGCAGGACAGCGGCTATGTTTCCCTCTAAAGCTTTCCATTTGGTAAATGATGCTTAGGTGTTCACTTTCTTTGTTGACAGGGGCCTGAAGCACAGTTGCATCTGCATTAATGCAGAGTGGGTACCATGACACTTTTGCCCGGATGCTCTCCTAATAATGAAAACGTCTTTGGTTTTTAATGAATAATCAGTTCTTCACAAACAGCTGATTTAATGGTGTTTACATACAGTTGTATGGCACAGAGGAGTAATAGAGAGGCAGGAGGAAATCAGCAAGTTATGATCTGACATGAGAGGTGAGTGATATGAGTGCTCAACATCTCAATCCAAACGCAGGGTTTCCTGTTTCTTTTATGAACATGTGGAGTTTTACAGCAGAGTAATAGGCTCCAGATAGCATTTAAATGCAGTTTACTCCTTATTCAAATATGTTAGTAAAAGTGCAGCCATGCTTTCGTTTATTAGTTGTTTTATATATATCATGTGCTGTTATGCTATTGGTTCTCCATTAAGTAAGAAGTGAAACTCCCAATATTGTGTTTTTCATACTATATGCTTTTAATTCCCTGTTGCTGAGGCACAAAAGACAAACATTAGAACTATTCTAGCTGTACTTTATCCCCAATAATTACTGCGGTATGCACATTAATGTATTTTGCTGTCATCATTGTTGCTCATAGGTTATATTGCATAGAGTAAAGAAAAGACAAAACCATAATGTATAATGATTTGTAATTTTAATATTTTATTGAGAGCGTTGCTTATTGTCTGGTATGCTACAAAAGATTTTCACTGCTGTTGGCTGTTAAACCAAATCTTTTTCTAAGAACCTACCTTGGCTTTGGTAAATGTATCATTAAGCACATTTCCATCACTACAACAAAATATCATAGTTGCAAACAGTTTCTCTTTTAAGGCACAGTCATGTAGGCCTGTCACTATAACACATTTTGCTGGACAATAAATTGTCCCAGAAATTATTGCGATAAACGATAATATTGTCGTTTTGAGACCATTTTTCAACTAATAAAATGATAATGGCATAATAATGCAAGTACAACCTTTCAAAGATCAATAAACTTTTATTTCTAAAGAATATTTAACATTGGAATTGGAATGCGAAGAAGACATTTTAAATATCCAAAATAAATAAACAAAACAACCAGAAACAATAAATAAAAAGGACTCTCAGTCTCTGTTAGCAAATATTGCACTTGAATTGAATTACACACAACCAGAAAACAATAAACCTAACCCTTTAGTATGAAAGTGTTGGTTTTGATAAAGGGTAGTAATAGTTTGTACAATCTGATTAAAATTAGAAAAGTGAAGTTGAAAGACTTGACACCTGCAGAGTAAGGGAAGGTTCTGAAACTTCCATGGATTGTCAGGAAATGTGCATACTTTTAACATGTAAGTACTAAGACAAAGGACTGATTGGCAAATTGAAAAAAGACTGTACCATCAAAGGCTAGGCCAACAAAAGACTATATTAGGGCTGCAAAATTATTAGACATAAGGGGTAATATGTAAAATCACAACATGGCTAAGTACAATATCTGAATATTCAAGAAGCTGAAACTTTTGGATAAAGGTAAGATATGTGGCAAAGCAGCATATAAGGAAGTTGCTATATAGCTGCAGAGATGCCCTGCCCTAGTAAATTACTAAGGTAGCATCATTCAGATACCATGTGATTATGTTGACAGCACTTAACTGAAAATGATTTTTACATTGTGCGTGTGCTGTGCTGCCAAACATCTATAAGTCAGTGCAGTTGCACATCTCATAACCCACAGTTTGATGTAAAAATCTGTTGGAAGGACTAAATCTATGTGAAAAAAGTACAGACATCCTCGTAATACATTAAACATATAATTCTGGCAAACTACGTATCAAGCTATGCACAGTTCATCGAGGGGTAAGGACATGCTTATGTAAAGTTTGTTTCAAACAAAGTAAAATGTAAGTTTTGCATGTGTGTTTTATTTAATGTAAAGACCCACAGGAAGCTTACCACATCCTGATGCATTTCCTCTTCTGAATGGTTTAGCTTGCAAACAACAGCCAATCAGCTCTGCTTGCTCATTTGGTCCTATGCCAGTGCTTTTTTTTATGCTGCAGCATTGCCACTTTGTTATTGCTGTCTGGATCCCACACTGCCCTTTGGGACCTACCCAGGCATTTTACAACCCGCTAGACCAGTCCTGGCCACTGCTTGCCATAGCCTCAAACCGTTTAATACATAGCTTCACAGCTGCCTCTTGATGTCCAACCCTGTTCCCTGCTTCCACCTTCTCTACACTGACCTTTTTCTGGAGGTGGTTTTTCCTCCAATTTCCGTAGAGGGAGGGTTATTCCGGCTGCCTGGCTGTGACTGCAGCAGCCGTTCTCAGAATCTCTTGATGAAGCTCCAGTAAACAAAACAGAGAGGCTGCACAGAGGCTTTTTCAGGGCTGTTATTGGCTGTGCCATGGTACTGCTGTCTCTTCAGTTCTGTCCTCTTTTCTTCCTTATGTGTACAGACAAATAAGGATGATGGACTGGGATGCTGACAGAAGTGACTAAGGCTCTCATGTTAAGTCTTTCTTTTATAACAGGTAAGACACATTGCTGAGAATTATTGGTGCATCAGTTTTTTTCATTTGTGAAGATATATCAAAATGTAAGCAAACGTGCATGCAAACAATGCACAACAGGGACATTTTTGAGAGGTGTTTCATATTTCACCATTTATGAGTAGATTTCTATCGATGAGAACGTCAGCAATTTGATATGTTAATATACAGATCACTTTTGCATACAGGTTGTGAAATGTTATTCTGTTTTCAAAATTAATGTCAGTGATTGCTAAATTGTAAGAAATCAAAAAGCTTGACAAATTGGGAAATTCATTTATTGTTATGTAGTTGTATGAAACCTTGAGCAAGAATTTTCTGCAATTTTTTTGAAGTGAATGTCTGCCTAACGATGTCTCAATGTCTGTCTAATGAAAAAAACTATGAGAATGGTAATTCAAGTGGAATTCTAATTTCATTTAGCTTTTGTACTCCACATACTGTACAACTTTCAAAGTCGTCAGAGTGATGTGCAAATCACACTATATAACTCTCGGGAGTGAGCACAAATTTGCTTCTCATCTGGGGCTCCTGTTAGCGATCTCCAAAAACCAGAGTTAAAAAATCAGAGTTAAAACTGTGTAAGCTTAGCATAGTAAGCACATCTGGGCAGTTAAAGAAAGAATCCACCTGCTTAGATTGATGGTAAATTAAGAACAATTTTAAGATTAGTTCCTTGGCTAACCACAAACCATGGTACATTTCAAGCATATTTGATGCAATCTGCTGTTGTTTCAAAGCCTCTATTCTATAAACAGATGATTGCAATTTGTTTTGTCAGCTCAGCCAATATGTTCGAACTGCCAACCTGCTTTCCACTGAACATGCGAAAGCACTCTAGTAGAAAAGAGGAATAGTTTTTATTCTAGTTGTTATTTCAGTCATTGTTACATCATAATCCATGTTTACATGCATGCCTGCATAACCACATGCCCAATGAGTTTCTCTCACACGCCTACACACACAGTTACATATTCTATTAAAGTAAACGGGGTCATGAGACAGTAACCGAAGCTAGTGTAGCTTGTAGCTCAGGTTCACCACTGACATACATGCTCTAAGTGCAGAGAAGGCTATCTGAGGTGAGCAAACCAGAGCATTTGTACAGTTGCACAATTGCTATCTAATTTAGAGCCCCTGCTTTTTAAGCCTGGTGCGTCCAAACGGCTGTCTAGCTGAGATGAACTGCTCCTTCTAGATGAGATAAAGCACACTCAGTGTTCTCCAGTAAGATAGATGAGCACATTTGCATGCCGGGCTGTCAGTTTCAGCGCTGCCTAGCCTCCTTCATCCTTTATTTCTTTTTAGGCTGCCTTTCTCTCTGCTTTTTCCAACGTCTGGCTCTGAAAAGCAAGTACTACATAAATTACTAGTAGTTAGGGGATGCCATGATGTCTAATGTATTATTCACAGTTGACTGACAATGGTCCTTAATTTTTTCCGCTTTAAATGTGACTGTAGTGAGTAAAGGGAGAGGGAGCCCATGCAAATAACACAATGGATTGTGGCTGATGAATAGGCCATGATAGTAGGTTTTCCAGGCAGTTAAGCTAGAAGTTAATTCTGACAGAAATTACATATGCTGTCATTCAGAGTTGGCATCCTCATCATGTTCAGGCCTCATTACTGGAAAATAGATTTGTGATTGTCTATGGACAAATAGAATTCATATTAATAACGTCTGAATGTGATAAATTCAATTTGAGGTTTGTGGTGGGTAAAGAGCATATACCTTATGCTCACTGTTTAATAATATACTAAAGACAGGGTAGTACTGTATGTGGAGGAATATATGAATGATAAAGATGAGCAGCAGTGTCAGTGTCTGGTCAAGTTAAACATTGTGGGAACAATTATGAGAAAATGGATAATAATAACGCTGATTCTGACTCTAACTCTGAGTCTAACACAGTCAGATCTGTTCGTCTGCCGACTGGAGAAATGCAAAGTCAACAGTCTTAACTATTCTTATACCTTGTAAGCTTATGCATAAAAGGAAACATGTTTTTGTTGAACCAAGAAAGTCTTGTTGAGAATTA
>CAEMYA010001996.1:3484653-3522300 GCA_903131615.1 Diplodus sargus
AAGTCTTGTTGAGAATTAAAAAAAAAAAAAAAAGTCTTGTTGAGAATTAAAATCTGTTTTTCCAAGGAAAACTGGCTAAGACATGCAACAACAACAGTAACAGAGATATGACAAAATACGGCACAAAATAAAAGATAAGCGGACGTTTGATACAAAAATAACAATAAGAAAAAGATGTTACAGATCTTATAAAAGCTATGTTAACCATCCCCCCAAAAATAAAACATAATGGCACTTAAAACCATCCAGGGGGTTTCTTAAACCATAAAATGACTAAATGCCGAGCACCAAAACCTGATGAGACTAGCAATAAGAGTCTAAAATACAGTTTGTATTTTTGCTCTCTTTAGCTCTTGTGTTTTTATGATGTTGTGTATGATTTTATTGCTCTCTAAGCAGCACCACATATCTCACTACAGTTCCATAAGGGTTCTTAAGCTCACAGCAAAGCCGACCTCTGTATACTGTGAATTTCCTAAACAAAGTGTGGACTACATTTTAAACAGTAATTACAGACTAATGAAGCTCATTATGTTTGCTCGTTGTTTTCTGTCTTAATCTTTACTATACTCTGATTTTATTGCAAGGCAATTAGGTGGCAATCTGGCAATGAAAATAGATCTATTAGTGAATAGACAATTGATTAACTGTTTTTAATCTTTGATATTTAAAAATTGTCTACAAATTACCAATGCTAATGTATATAGTCTATTTAAATTAGAAAAAGTAGTTCTAAATCTTTTCTTTTTTTTCTGACTTGTCATCATGCATTCAGTTTCAATCATAAATGGAGCACTCTGTGTCACTGATCAGTTTGGAAGCCAGAGGGAAATATTTATGATGGAATTAGATTATTCTTTTTTTCCCTCCTCAAACTTGAAAACAGAAGTTGCTGCATGAATATGTCAGAGATGAAATTGCAGCTGACTTTCAACATCTGCGACAACCATCTGTTCAATTCCAGAGGTAGGCTTTTCTGTTTTGTTCTCCATATGCTTTGACTCTTATGAGAAGAGTCGTATGGAGTCTGACTGCAAGACTTATGCTGTCAATTGCTCAGATTGACAAAAACAGATTTTTGTTGATCACAGGCTTAGGTCCCATTCAAGAGCGCTGCCTACTAATTATCATGAATGCTCATAAGTGTTAATGCAGAGAAGTACAAGAAATGGCTATCTGGTCGATAAACCCTCAAGGTGTATCATAAAGAAATGGTTAAAAATAGCTTTTCTATTACAGACTCAAACTATTCTTTAGAGACAGTGTGGCATGTTGGTGTCAGACGACTGTTGGCTTTTCAGCTATTCAGGCGATAAGTGAATAGTGTATATTTTTGCCATATGACAGTAAGTTAAGAGAATGTGAGGCATATTATGGCTCCCCGTGGATTTAACTTTGATTTGAGTTTGTGGTATGGTGTGCAAGTAGCGCTACCCCTCCAGGGAGAGATGGGGCACAGGAAAATGTTGAGAGATTAGTTTTACATTGAAGAGCCGCAAAACCACTCATTATTCATTCTTGCTGCTGTCAATGTGACGTATTGCTGTCTCTTCCAGTCTTGACACGCTCTTACCAAATCCACAAGGGGCCTTTCGTTTAACTGCTGTTCCCTTCACGATGCTGTTAAATGGCTCATTAGTAAGGCTAAGGTGTCATGTACTGAAGGACAAATGTATTGGCTCTGCAGCTTCACCTGTTCTGTCATATACATAAAGACTGGAGAGCGGAGATTAGTGCTGCCATGTAGCTCAAAAAGTCAGATTACTTTGAAACTTGGGAAGTGACACATCGAGGAGATATTAATTTCCTTGTGAATGTAATTAAATAATTGTATTTGATGAGGATGTCAGCTGTATCTTGCTGGATTGATCTTGCTTGATCCATGCATAAACATTTAGTGTCTATTCCTATTGTCAAGGTCAACCAGAGAGACAGATATAGATACATAATCACGTGTAATGACCTTGGTTATTCTACATTATCCAACTTTATGATGCATGTGTCTCACGTAGATTGAATTATGCTACAGGGATAAGGGGCTTTAAAGAACACATTGCACACTGTACAGAATACAGAATTTAACTGTATGAGGTTTTCTGAGGTTCTTAAATTTGCCTGTATTCTGGCAATTCAGACATGGGCTGCATACCTGCGTCAGTAGAACATAAATGTGAAATGATCTGACTGCAGAATCAAAATAGCTGAGGAGAGATTAAGTAAGCGGGTGTTAAACTCACATGGTTTCCCTGCTGATTTAAGAGTTTTACTCAATATTTAAGGAGGATGATAAGTCGTTTCTTTACAGGAATTATATAAAATCCTCAATGAAACTCAACTTTTTTAAGTCGGGGGGGAAAAAAACAAGTTTATAATACTAAATAATTGAGGATGTTTTTAAATTTGCTCTCTCTGTCTCAAAAGCCTGCAAAGAAGCCTTGACTATTTAAAGGGGCTCTACCTAAACATTTTTGCAATTTACGTGGATAAATAATTTTTGTTTTGGTCATGTGTGAGTGGATTGTATCTAGACGTAAAAAATGAAACCCACCCTGTCTCTCTCGGTTGCTGATACAAACATGTGGACAATTTGTTTAAGTGGTTTAATGTTGCTGGACTGTGGACTTCTTTGCTAAGGAATCAGGTCAGATTTGAGTAGGCTGATATGTTGTTTATCCGCAGGAATAAAATATATAAACTCCACTCCACTTACAACATTTCTCTATAGAAGCCAAAGGCTTTGGTTGGCAGATGCAAGTACTATGTATTTAAGAGCAAAACCACTGCAAGCTGTCTGACTTGGACAAGTGGAAATTCTATCAAGTGTATAACCTTTTCATGAAATGTTCTCTATCAAAGATTTTGAATGTGTTTGAGTTTACTCTCTCTGTCTCAAAAGCCTGCAAAGCCTGTTCAGTGGTAATGTTCCAGTCTTCTAATTGTCCGTTAGAAAACATTTTCTTTTGAAAACAAATGTTCATTCAGGATCTGGTCTTCAATAATTTGTGTCGTTTTTGTTTCTTTCTTGATTTTGTACGCAAGTGTGGGCTGGATGTAGTTGTATGCATGACACAAACTAAATATGGATTTGGATTGATGCTTATGAAAAGTAGCCCAGTGCATCAACTTTGTTTTTGGGTGCCAGCTGATCCAGAAACAAAAATATGTGGGAATGTATTCCTAATTGTAATCCGGTCAGGTACAGCGCTATCACTGAATGGATCTGCAATGCAAAACACTTTCCTTGGCATGTTTGTCTTTGGAAATGGAAAGTTGTTACAAAACTTTGCGCATGTCCTTTCTCCTGCTCTTTTCCCAATCCCATTATATTCTCTCTCCCTCTCTCTCTCTCTCTCTCCCTCTTTCTTTGTCTGTGTACGCCAGACCATTCTATTCCTGTCGTTCTTCTCTGCTATCAGTTTAGAGGAAGAAATAGATTGTCTCCTTGCACCCGTAATCAATTTGTGTCAGCACACCAGGTCTCTTTCTGGAAGTGCCAGTGCTGGGTGCACACTTGGTATTCACGAAATGAAATAATGGGCCACCATAAATTCTGTAGAGAGCTGCTGTCTGTTTCACTTATGTTTAGGGTGATCTCCACGAGATAACTCTTGATAGCATCTTCTATAGTGGCACCCGTGTACCTTTGTGACTTCCCTCGTCTTACACTGCAGTTTTTGAACCCTTATGTTACTGGTGGTCTGTCGACAGTCAACAACTGGCAGTGTGTGACATCTGTGCATTTCAGTTCAGTTACATTGTGTCTTTCAAATACAACAGGGATATTAAAAGCGTCTTTTCTTCATATGTGACATCAATATTAGTTGAAGTCCTTTGATAATCTGCACTTTTAAATATTGCATTTCCATCTCAGCAGTTAACTGTCATCTCAACAGCCTCAACATCACGTGATATTTACTACCACATGCTGTGATATTTCTAAGCACTTTGAATATAGTAGTTTTTTTTTACCCTGAGGCAGAAAACAGCATTTAGGTAGACACATAGCCCCACTTTCACTTAGTCATTGAAATTCATGAGGAGAGGGGTAAAAAACAAGGCTAATTTTTCAAGAGCAGGTTCACAAGCACCAGGTCATTTGTAAAACCTGTTCTGATGAATACACATGAAATAAATGTTAACTTTGCTGACAGGCTATTAATAAAAGGCCTTACTGTTTGATTTAGAGGCAAGGCAAGGGTATTTGCCACGGGAGGTGGGAATGCTATAAGTGGGCACAGAGAGCAGAAACCTTATCTCAGGCTAACTCAGGTCTTTGGGCTCCTGGAGTCCATCAGGTTGATTTGGACTTCTCTCTATCTCGAGTGGTACACACCAGGCGGATTAGCCGGGCCAATCCTGGATCAGTGAAACAATGCTATACTGGTGACATGTGGATCGATTTTATCCTCAAATGACTTATTAAGGTGTACCAGATCTGGCTGGTTGGGAGCTAAATTAGATTAATCATGAGGGTTAAACCTAGTGGCCAGCAGAGGTGAGATGGTTTGTCTGGCCATCACACTGTCTCACATATATTTTGGAGTGCAACTGATGGGTGGCTTTGATGATTAAAGACTTTATATTGAGACATTGATTATATTTTTTCACGTAAGACAGTTTGACTTTTGATAGTTGGAAAAGCATTATTTGATGCATCAGCAACAAAAATACCTCAATCATGTTGAAATTGCCAGGAGTGAATATTACTGGGAAATTAGTACAGATTTCACTTATCATGTAAAGAGAGTTAACGGCAGAGGATTTGTCATCACAGTGAAAAGCAAAAGCACCTATTTAGTAATGTTTTGGATGTGACCCAAATGCTAATAGGGAACCTGATCACATTTTATAGGGAAAATGAGTTACCTCAGTGAGAAGTTGGAGGTGTGCAGTTTAATGCCTGCAGTGCAGAAAATTACCAATGTTTCTTTTTGGATTAAACATTAGCGGCAAGTGAGAAAGACACTAACGTAACTCCCTTCCTTTGACTTGCCTACTTCAAATAAAAGTAATTTTGTCTTAAATGCCTTTTATGTGAGGCTGCAGTTGTAGGAAATGTTTGGTTTGCATTAGCAGTAATATATTTACATTACTCTACAGTTTTTGAATGTCTTATCTTGTTAAATGCCTGGTGTGTCAGGTATTACCAGTGTTGCCTGTTGTAGCTTGTTAGTTGGTCAGGAAAAGTTCAACACAACATCAACAGCTATTTACGCATCCAGCAAAAATGGAGCAACATTAGCTTCAATCAATATTATGTCTCTCTTTTAATTCTTTTTTGTTCTCTTCCAACTCTTGAGGGTAATATCTGGTAAACATCTGCTAAATGATTTACAAGGTGCAACAGCTAGTCACAAATCTTTTCTGATTGACATCTGGTGCTGGGCAGGTTGCATATTGTTGGTTTCAAGTTTATTTTGGGTGAAAACTGATGCCAACTTCAATGCTAGCTGGGACCCCTTGCACATCACACATAGTTATCTTCCCTAGTGTCAATTGGAATATTGATCAGAATTACTTTAATATTTTAATTAAAAAAAATGTTATTCATGCTGCATTAGTTTCCCCACAAGACACACTTTAAAATACAAACAACTTGTGTATGTTCATGTATAATTTTTAGGAGAAATTACATGATTTTAAAAAAATTGAAAATAAAGATAATAGAATTCTAATTTATGGTGGATTTTCAACTCTCTTTTATTTACAGTGGGTGAAACTTAAAAACGTCTGAAGCCTGGAAGCAAAAATAATCAGCAGGAGAAAATATTACACATTGAGAGAGCCGGTGGTGGTGCCTGCAATCAGCAGGCCTCAAACATTGGCTATTGAGGCAGTGTTGATGCTTGAAGCTGTTAGTTTACTAAGCAGGGAAAAAAGGCTGATGTTTACCTCTTACTGCCCCCAAACACTGCTCAGTGTAACCTGCTGTGTCTACTGTTTCCCCACTGACCTGAAAAACCCAGTGCGCAGAATTGCCCATCTGCTGGTCTGCTGGCATGTAGTTCAACCCAGTATGTGAGATTAGAAGATCAAGGGAGTGCATGTCTTTCCTCAACCCGCCTGCGAGCTAAGGTTGTGTGTGTATATGTGAGTGTGTGCTAAGTCTCTGTGAAAATGTTTAATCATTTGCTTGAAGCAAATATGCAACATAATGAGTGCAACACAAGAGATTTTTTTCACTTAAAATGACACACTAAGTGACATTTATGCTTTTATTTATGTTATAATGATCCCTTTTTTTCCTATGTTATTTCAGGGTAAACGGCATGTAAACAGCATACCATGAAATTAATCTTTAACATGACTGTACATACCCTGAGGCAATAAGCAGGGGGTGAAATAATGTGATGTGCCATATTTCCATACAGAGAGAGGTGGGAGGCAGCTAAGAATTTAGTTGGGTGGGGGTAAATGAAGATAAGTTCAAAGCCACGTGGAATGTGCATAGCAATCCATTACACTGTCATGGAGGGGAGAGAGATTGCAGGCTCATTCTCACCAGGGGAATGTGCCAATTATTAGATAATGTTCAGAACAAGCCGTCATGGATTAAAGCTTTGCAAGAGTCAGGATGCTCTTCAAATGAAGATGGTTTGATTAGCATATACTCAGCTTTTCCAACTACCACATGAAGTTTGAGGTTCAACGGAGGATTTCAGTCACGTGCAAAACATGCACGAAAAGTGCGCTGTCAAAATTAGAACTGCTGCAGCTTTGACTTATATTTGGACAGATCTTTGCTGGATATAGAGACCAACGACTTCTCAATACCATTGGCAATACCATTCCTAATATTAGGGAGTGAAAAATTAAAAAATTGATATGTCTGCTGGTATGCAGATAAACCCTCAAAGGTCATCATCAAACACTTGTAAAAAAGATTTGTAATTGAAGAAGGATAGATTACTGTTCATAATAAACTGTACTGGCTAAAATGACATCAGTCTACTGAAACTGTAAACTCTTACCTTAGATAAGCCAATATCGGCGTATAACCCAAGATTCCTCCAGACATGTCTGTGTCACCTTCCGGCCATGACACGGCCGGCTAAGCTTATTGCAGCCGTTCTTGACAGTGCTCATGTTTCCACAGGTGTGCCACAACATGTTTTTGAAGAGTCCCAGAAGCATTGTGTCTGCTGCACAGAGTAGATTGAGCCAGGCAGGAATTCAGACACAGGAATGGCATAGAGCTTCTTCTGGTAAGTCAGAAATAAAGACCTGTGTAGACTTTGGATCTGCAAACCACCTAAGTCGGAATTATTACCAATAAATACCCTTCAGACAAACAGACAAAAAACCAAACAATTTAACTATGAAGCCGACTCACTGATGGTAGAAGCACAAAAGAAAAGTAATTAAGCAAGTCAACAGAAACAATCCCAGTGGGGCATGAAGTAGTATAAACAGTGTCACACATGCAAGGTCACAGAGACGTGCCAGCCAACCAATATATTGGTTGGGGTGTAGCATAAAGTGATAGTATTCTTTTAGTAAAGCTACCAACATTTGCATTGTTTTATTTAAGGAATGAGAACAGTAGTGCAATCTGACCAAATGTGTTTTACCTGGATGCTTAAAATGTTGTTCTATAGTAGGACTGTGACAGCAAACGGCAGAACATTAAATAACTGCTAGGTTAATATTTTATTATTCGTTCCAAACATCTATCAGACAAAGACATTAGTTGGTTCTCAAATGGAGAGATGAACAATTAATCTAAACATGATCAAAAACGCATTATGGACAAGTGTAATCTTCAAATCCCTGATGTGACAGAACTGAGAGATCAGATTATAAATAAAGCCGTGTGGTGTTACAAAGATGGCCAAGCCCGTAAATCATACTCTCCATATGTAAGGGAACATTTGGTACCACAGCAAAAATCTAATCATCACTGAAATTCAAAAATTCAAATTTTGTCATTCTGCCTAATTTGTGACTCACATTTGAATTGCTATATCCGTCAGAAGAATCAGAATATGATTTTAATTTTTTTGCATATCATTCAGTCCCACGCAAAAGTTAGGATTCTCTGTATTTCTCTGTTGTGTATCATTGTAGCTTGAACTTGATTATTGTTAATTTCTCCAGTTGACAGACACATGAATAATATATATACATATCAGAAACATTGCAAATGAATAAACTAAATAATGGGGGCATGCTGCTTTTTACAGTGGCACTCATGTAGCAGTCCTGTTTATTGAGGTTTGGTGCTGCACTATCCTCTCTTTAGCCTCATAAATGAGGCATTGTGCCACATAATGTTGCATTTGTGGCCCCCAAGGAAACTGTAGCTTTCAGGGCAGTGGGTGATTGGGTAATCAGAAGCCCTTGTCACAATTATATACAATTTTAAAACCCTCAAGAGCTCAATGCCATCATGCACTCACTACAGTTGCATTAAAAACTGAATAATGCATTGAAAGTACTTTGTATTTTGCTCCTAAAACTGTAGCTGTGCTGCTACTAATGAACAATAAATGATAAAATGCAATTCTAGCAGTAAATATTTGGTGGAGTGGAGACAGAACAGCCTGCTGTGTTTGTTATTAGTCATATTGTTTTTTTTTCAAAAGGCTTAAATCTTTGTTTCTTTAGGCTATTTGATATCTCTAGATTTATTTCAGTTTCTGTGGTAGTATTGATGATTGGCATTACATTTCTGTATTAGTAACACTTGAATCATTGCACTCAGTAGGAGCAGCAATTACAATACATTTGACTGTGTCTGCAACCTTACTTTGATTCGCCTAACCGTTGAGTTGGCCTGTCATATAGTCACACAACCATCACATGACACATCCAATAAACATTTCTCTAAACCACAGCGAAGCCAGGGGGTAGTTAATATAAAACAGATGTGTCATGAAGACAGTAAATAATGTAGATTGTAAATCTGACACATAGCACTTGAAACACATGTAAATAAACTGCATCCATTACATTTTAGTGTAATTTTGTTTCCACAGGGCTGAGATAAACAATACATTTTTGATTAAATATCTATTGCCCCCTAAATTTTCATACTGATAATCATTTAGTCCTTAAAAGATGGGTGACAAACTTGTATCAAACACTGTTTGCTTTGGTTACCATGGTAACCAAAGCGGTCGATAACCACGGTGTGGAAAACTCGGGAGATACTTTATCCAAGTCTCACTACGCATGCGCGGAGGGAGGATGTGATAGTAGCGGCCCTCAGGGCATTTTTCCACCTTCAAAGAAACCAAATCTGAAGTCTGGGCATATTTCGGTGATTATAAGAATGCTCAGGGACAGCTGGTCGAGGATGGCAGCCCTATCTGCAGGAGCTCCGAGAAGAAAGTTGTTGCGAGGGGTGGCAACACATCCAATTTACTTACTCATTTTCGTGACCATCACCATCAACTGTTCAGCGAATGCAAGGTAAGCTAACCTTAAGCTCGGGTGCATGATGTATGTGTATGTCGAGTTTTCTCTGTCTGATTTGCTGTTTTCGCCTACTGTAAACTGACCAGATAGTGGTATAACTGAACGAAGTTGATCCGTGATTTGGCACGTTATCTGAACTGCTTATTAATTGTAGATTTCACTTTGTAAAGGTCGACCTGATAATTCCCCAAATATTGATGCAGAGCTGCAGTGAGGAGGATTTGAGACATACACGTACTGGGTGGACTGAATTAGTGAATGCAAACTGACTGAGGTGACTGACTTTAATCTCAGCTCCGTTCACAGGAGCAGTGTCCACCTGTGGCTCAGCAGACATCTGACCAGTCAGATTGACCAAGTCCATTGACAACAGACGAGCAGGCAGGCAGACAGAGAGACAGACAGCCAGTATATATTAGTAATATCAGAAATATATAATACTTGTGGATTATTTGTAGAATAGACAATATATAAAGAATAATATAAAATGGTGAATATAACAAGTGTCTAGATAGAGATAAGAGCCAAAATAGAGTGTTCATAATTAATTTAACAATATTGATCAAAAAAATTATCCAACCTGTTTCTAACAGAAGTGATGTGATCTAAATTGTGAGTTTTATGATCTGTTGGTTGCACCCTTAGTATATAAAGTAACAATGACAGCAATATTTAATGATGACATTTTCTATTCATTTTTTTCACAGAGAGGGTCTGCTGGCCAATCGAGTGCTACTGCCAGTACTCATTCTCATTCTACCTCTGTAACGCAGACATTAAAGGACACGTTTCAAAAACAGGCTGCCTCATCACAAAAAGCCAGTGACCTATTTTGCACAGTTTTTATACATTGTTTTATACTTCTTTAATGTTGACTTTGCAGTGTTTCATTAAGGTTTTGGATTTTGACTATTTTGATATATAATAAATCTATTTCAATATGAATCTTGGTGAAATTATTTCAGTTTATCAGTGTATCAGTGTTTTTCAACATTGTGAAGACATTTTAAAAATACCACAGTATACCAATAACAGTGATAATTTTGGTCACTATTACCATGGTGTGAAATTTTCATACTGTTACATCCCTAGTTACTAATAAACCCAAGACAGGATGGGAAAAGCATTTTTGAGCAACACTTTGAAAGAAAGTATTATTGAGGGTTTTACTTCCAATTTAGACTTCCAGAAAAACATAGAGCAAAAGAGAAAAATAGCCAGCATGACTGTGTCCTAAATCTTATCTCCTGTGAACAAAAAGTCCTCTTCTATTTTTCATCATCACCTGTATCACACCCTGGGACTTGTAATCATCTTAGAAATTCAAACAAATTTTACCTTATTGGAAATAAAGGGAGCAATTTGTTGTACTCGTTTGACAGAGACTGATATAACTATTAAGAGATACTATTCTGTGTGAAAACGATGAGTAAGGTGTGTGTGTGTGTGTGTGTGTGTGTGTGTGTGTGTGTGTGTGTGTGTGTGTGTGTGTGTGTGTGTGTGTGTGTTAGGATTGTGAGTTGGCTTTTTTTGAACCAGTAATAAACAACTCTTGGCCATAGTCTTCTCAGATCACACACCACCGCTCCTCCCATGGCGATTGCTGTTACTGTTGCTGCAGAGATTCTTGCTTCACCAGAATATCGTCAGTCTCCCATATAATTGGCATTCTGCTAAATGAGATGCATTAGCCTTGTAGAGAACATACTCTTCATCAGCTCCCTTTTAACAGGAGTGATTAACACATCTTCTTTAACAGTGCTTAAAGGAGGCACGACATTCATTTTGGCATGCACTCAATTAGTCTCTTGGGAGATAATTTATCATTATCTTTAAGCAATGCATGGTGACCATAATGACAATATTTCACAAACTTAAAAAAGAAAATGCTTTAAAGACCTTTGATGAGGTCTTTCTGTTAACACATTAAATTGAGTGTTACATTGCATGCTCTCTAAAATGCTGTAGTAGGAAGAAGTGTTGCCCTTTCTCCATCTAATGAGACAGTAATTATGTTTCATCCTTGGAGCACCATACATTTTTACCAAAACAGTTGTCACGATATTTCACTGAAGAACAAAACAACCATGAAAGTTTGTGCTAAATTTGATGAGTTTAGCCAGTTTTTGTTGCGGTTATTCAGTATGGACTAGAGATCTCAGTTTTGTCTTTTTATCTTTTTCGATAACCATTAACTGATGACTAATGTTTAATTACTATGGAAACCAGTGCAAAATGGCATAAGATACAAAAGGCCTTTCCCATTTAATTCGGCGCTCAGTTGACTTCATTGTTTGGTGAACCGCGTAAGCCCCTTGCGAGGCTGCCTGACAAGTTCTTGACACAAACCCCTCTTGTGGAGGAGGGCACTTATCTGGCATTATTGGACCTATGCTGTGATCTATTGCAAGACTGAAATGTATAATTCCGATTTGGTATTACCAACTTCCAACCTAAATGTTTCTCAGTACGTGTGCTTGGGAAAACATGGAAAACAAATCATTTTGCCAATGGGCCGGCACTGGAGAAATGACAAACATGGATCGCATATCCCAGTCAACACTGATGAAGTTTAAGGTAGTTGTGAAGTTAGCTTTTGTTTGTGAGAGTCTGCGATTTAAGTGCATCATCATTCTTTTCAAAGCAGTTTTACATGTGTAGACACAGTAGCTCCCGTTTGCGTAATGTACTTGGGCTTGAGGTAACGTTATCAAACTAACTAAAATGTACTAAATCCCTCTTATTGGCAGCATAACCAATATATGGGTAAAATGTTGGCATCCTTAGTCTGGACCAGAGTGATGTTGGACAAAGTAACGAATTGACCAACCAGAGTTGTGCTACTAGTGTGGCTAAAATTCTACACTTGACCCTAGATGATAAATAGACAATATCATCAACAGGTTTGATTGTAGGACTCTCAGTGTATTTTCTTGTTTGAGACAGAAGAATTGGGTCACTTTGGTTCATGAAAAACAATAAAGGGTTGTAGAATTTGGCAGATGAGGCTGTTCTTGAGGATACTCTCCAAATGCATTAGGAAGGCACTGAAAACATTCTGTGAGGTAGCAAAAAACATCCTACAAAACAATAGAAAATAATCTCTGCTTGATTCCTGAGTAAGCATCTTACAGACACAGTATAAAATCCATAAACAATGGAGCCAACCCCCAAGACGGCCTTCCTGATGGTGTAGATGTATTTAGTTTATGTGAATAAAATAAACATGTCCTCGTGATCTCAGCATTTTAGAACTTTTGTAGTACACCCAGGCACAGTGGAATGAGATAGATTGGAGCAACAGGGTCTAGAAACAGCTCCTGAATGCTGTTGGGTCTGTTTTCATTTGAGGTATAACTCATCAAGCCTGTTGGCCCTATACTTGCCTATGAATGAAATCAGGCATGATGATGAAGCACAGTGTAGGTGACAATCTAATAAAATACACCACGGTCTTACATATACAATCATGTTACAGCTGGAAGCCTGGTCGATCGGTGAGCCTTTCCAAGTCCTGTCAGATGCAGTTACTGTATACAGTGTGATCAGCTGCATTTTAATTAAAGTATTTATTCGTTGGGAAATACTCTGCTCTAGTAAACATTAGCATCTAGCCTGTGTGCAAACATGATGAACAAATGCCTTTAATCGAGGTGACAGCGAGCAGCATGTCAGCATATTATAACAGACCCCAAGGACAACCATACTCCAAGAACAGACAAATATGCAGACGAATGCGCTCCACACCCATAAACTGTGCAATTATCAAAACACATACAAGAGCAAAAGCACAAACAGTAAAAAAGGTGCCTGCTAATCCAGAGTCGCTACAGATATCAAAACGCCTGAAGAAGGGGAACGCAGATATGACAATTTAAATGTGCAGACAGACAACGACATTAAAGACTGACAAAACACACAAAGGAAAAACACATGCTAAAAGGAAAAACCTGGCAAAATGAGCTGATAACGGTTCCCAGGGAAGCCAGGGGAGAGTAATGGTATGAAAGAGCTCAGCTAGTGTGGCTTAGCATCAGAGAGATAATTTTTTATGTCAACTGAAAAAAAACACTCTTAATCTTAGGACATATGGCAAAAAGATTGAGTGCCAAGGATGGGAAATTTCAAAGTGATATCTGCCAATTCACAGAGATTCACAAGTTAGTACAAAATCCAAAATCCATCAAGGCTTGTAACTTTGAAAGAGGTATTACTAGACACTTTACTGGACAAAGTCACATCCTTTCGTCTGTTGCAGAAAATGATCTGAGTCTTTCTAAACAAACACAGACGGGAAAGGTCTCATTTATCATTTCATGTTACAATCCGCTCACATAAGGCCAATGAAACAGTGACTAATATATGTAAATTACTGCAAATTGTTATAAGGATATGATATTGTACGAAATGAACAACTCCACTCCGTCCAGCTGTAATCACCTGCAATAAGACAATCAGCTGAAATCCCATGGGCTTAATATGGAACTCGAACCACATGTCGACGCAGCTCCCAGTGACTCTTTCTGCTTTATGAAGATATTTGTTTCGTTATTTGTTGAAAGCTGTCTCTTGCTATGTATACAGTTGTGATTTTTAATGGAATTCTAAATATAAGGCATATTATTGTCAGCATGGTTCTTATTTGTAATTATGTGTTGTAATTTCCAGGTTATTAAGACACGCAAACAAGACTTAAAGATGGGAGTGATTGGCTGAAATGAAAATGTCAACTTGTTATTGTGTTCAGCATACACTGTGTAGAATATGGAACAAAAGGATCCATTTAATGGACGGAGTTTGCTTTTAAACCCAAAGCATTTTGTAATAATGAGCATTTAGAGAAAATACATGTTCATCTTGTAACCTTGTATGAAGTAGCATGCTGTTAGTGAGCTGATGCTTCAGCATAGAAATAATGGCCTGTCAGAGTGCTGGCATTTTGCTGGATGTGTCATATCTTGCATATTCACAACTATTACACAGTATATGGCTATGCTTGTGAAATCTGAATTAAAAACTGATTTATCTCATTCAGTTGATTTGTCATTACCATGAATGTGTAATTGCTATGTACTATGTATGTATTAATATGCTAATTACATTTCATGCCAATTTGACCATTGAATTTTGACTAGTGTAGTGCCTGATCAAAATAGCTCTGCTCACAGACTCATCGGGGCCGCCCCGATAATATCAGACATGTTTGATATTTACGATTTATTATCTGGATGATTACATCTGCACTTTCTGAGCTGAACCACAACAACCGATGAGAGGCACCCCAGAGAGGCTGACGATGCCGCCAAGCCACAGTAAACATTATAGCCCCTGAGTCTAACTTTAGCTAGCATATGACTGTTGACAGATACTTAAAATCTCAAATTCAGTTCTTGCTGAATAATTAAAAAAAACTGTGTTGACCACTTTTTCCCAATTAACTGGATTCATATAACCGTCTGCTGTCATTGCAAGTTGTTTCACCACACTAATCACATTTTTTTTAAAGACCGTTTCCCCATGGAGTCACATGAGTGGGCTCGCATTTTCGCTGTTTATACAAAGTTGATTAATATTCAGTTGAGCAGTTCTTGAGATTTAGTAAATTGTAAATGGACTGCATTTAATAGTGCTTTTGCCCCCAGGAGTCTAGGAATTGAACCACTGTCCCTCTCATTGTGGATGACCACTCTACCTCCTGAGCCGCAGCCACCTCAGTATGATATGTGCATAACATACAGACATATAGATTCGCTGCTTTATAGTTAGTGTACTTTTAGTTATGCCCTTTGCTACAGAAAGAGGACAGAGTTGTCAACTAAAATATCAGGATTAAAGACTGTTGACGCACAACAAATCTTGTAGGAATGCTTTTTTGAGATATGTTGTACTGGACTAAAGGAGCAAGTTTGACCTGATGAAAACCAAGTGGATGGTTTTTTTGGGATCAATAAAATAATTATGCACTATCCCCTGGGGTCCATGACTAATTAAATTAGATTTCATGATAAACTGATCATTAGTTGTTGATATATTTTTTTCTGAAGAGTTGGACAGATGGGCAGACTGACCAATATTTCCATCTTCAGGCCCAAAAAGATGATTTGGGAAAATTGGACAGATTGATGTAAAACAGTGTTTTTTTGCCCAGCTATTACAGTCGTTTTGTTTTTATTATTGCACATCAACAGAAAATTCTTTGTGTCTATAAGAAGGTCTTTGAAAATACTGCAAGTACAACTGGGTTTTCAGTCATTCAATAGGATACATAGTTGGCTCCAGCATTTTATTGTTTTTTAACACTCAAAATATAGTGCAGTATCACAAGGAGATTGAGATAATAAGAAAAAAAAGCTCATGCTGTAGAGAGACGGTAAGGGGAGGAGAGTGAGAGAGAGAATTGTGTATGAACAAAAGTGTCTGTGACATAGAAGACAGCTCATAGAAAAAAGCAGACATATTGCTGTCTTCTCTCAACAAGACTTTAAAACCAGACAGGCAGCAGGTGTCGACCAATGGCCACTCTAAAAACTTTAACCAAACCAAGTCAGCACAAAACAATTGCAGTGATGTATAGTACACATGAGTTCAGACTAAGCCACCTCAGATGCACTCTGGGAATATGTTGTTTTTTGTATGTGTCGCTGTTTTCAAATCAAGCAATATTAGAGAGGCAGGAGTGTTGCCTCAACTCAGGGAGCTAGTCATTTCAACTTTTTTATTTCATTGCTTTTCTGACTGTGTCTCAACACAGTCAGCACTACTAAAGGGTAATACAGTATAACCTTTCCACAACTTCCAATTTCTATTTCTATATGTCTGCCAGTAAGTCTCTCTTGTTTTTGTTTTGTTTCTGTTTGTTTCTACTTTGTGTCTGAGGCTTTTTCTGGTTGTTCAATGGATATTAAATTAACTTTTGCTAAACCAGTGGCTTCCAAACTTATTTTGTTTTGTTGGGCCCCCGTTTTTGTAGATAACAATATCTACAAGCCTCCTGCCCTCCCACACACATGCAAGTCTTTTGCAATAGAATTTAATTTATCTAAATGGTCTGCATTTTTATAGCAGTCTCAAAGCGCTTTACAACACATTTTACAACACATTCACACACACATTCATACACTGATGACAGAGACTCCCATGCAATTGCTCATCAGGAGCAATTTTTGGGTTCAGTATCTTGCTCAAGAACACATACACATGCAGCTAGGGGGAACCGGGATTCGAACCGGTGACCTTCCGATCGTTAGACGACCCAATCTACCCACTGAGCCACAACCGCCCCAAGTGAGTAGTTTTTTTGTTTGTTATTGCTCTTGTTCCGGAGTTGTGTATTAAGGTCTTCTTCGACTTAATTATGTCAGAAGCTAATATTTTGAGAAACACAACACACTGTGCTCTCTCTTTGTTCCTTGCATTGCACTGGCAAGGCTGAGAGCGAGACATGCCTTGTTATGTTTTCTTTTGGTAGTGGCCACATTGGATGATCATTCATCTGCTTTATGTTTACCTGGGAGTCCTAGTGGTGGTGTGGAGCCATGCCTCATTTATTTAGCCTTGCTGTGCCACCTGACATAAAGAAATGACGTATTTTATCATTCCTAAATCAACATCACTCACTTTTGACTGTCCTGTGCTTTATTAACCTCGATATCCCTCCACGACCTCCTCCCTATACAGACTTTTCACTCTTTATACTACTTCTCCTCATTTCCTCCTTTTCAGCTAAAATACTTAATGTAGCCACCGGAGGTCTTCGCATATGGTAAACGTAAATATGGATCATAATAAGCTGCTTTTATTTTCAATCTATATGGTAGTTTTTCTGATGAGGACAGGTTGGGTTCAGGTAAATCTTAATACTTGTATTTTAGACATGTTAATCTAAATTATTTTAACGATCATGAAATCCTGCAGTAAAGTGTCTTCATCAAGGTTTGTGTATTGACATACTATTTGTTGCATTATTATCCAGCTCTGCCATTTTGCTGTGTTATGCTGGAAATGAGCCATGAACTTGATATGCAGCGGTAAGTGTGGGCCTTGATGGGTTTTGTGCTTGTTGTCCTGCTATGCAGTGGTGTCAACAAATATTCCTAGAATGCGGGAAATGAAGGCTGTTCTCATAAGAACCTGTCAGGCGCCTGTGTGTGTTTGTGTGTTAGTGTGTATGTGTGTGAGTATATGTGTGAGCGCTCACATGCATAGAAGCACAATCCACTTACACTTATCTTTTCATACTTAATGTTGTGGAGTGTCTGGGAAACATGATTGTTTTCATCCCAAATTCATATTATTTTCTATTGGTGCTTCTGTTTTGCTTCTTGCTACTACATATTGCTATAATATCTCTGTAATGCATGTGCCCCGAAGCTAGATAACAGCCTCTTCAATGAATCCCTGCGGTTATAAGTGCTTATCATTCATAGCCTCGACATGGAACAGTAACCCATCCCATGTCTGATGGAACCACATGTGTGAAGTTCGTGTGCTGTCAGATCATTCCATTAAGTATCTGCCACTTCACCTGTCAGTTATGATTTGTTGAGATTTTACAGACACACAGGAGACACACAGAGCATACTTATTTCATACTGCACAGCATATTTCACACTGGTTTCATAATGTTTAATTTTATCATCCTAAATATCCATGTGTGCCTTTTTTTTGTAGCTGCTGTCTTGGTTCAAAAACTTTTATTGGGGCATTTTATCAAAGGTTTTAAAGCTTTGCTTAATAACCTGGAAATTACTAAGCAAATCCACAAACCCAATAGTTCATAACCACAATAGTAGGAACATTTATTTAGTGACTTATATAGAAGGTTAGAAAAGGTTAGTCTGCAAAATAACTGAGGGTAGAGTGAAATTGTGAACTGTAGAAAAAGAGATGGCATTGAGTAAAAAAAACAAAAAAAAACTTGTTTATTTAGAAATTGCAATTTCAAACTTTAACACAAACCGTACAGCCTGCTGCTTGTGCTCAGAGCCATATACTTAAGTTTCTGTTGTCCGTGATAGTCTCCCAGGGGATTCTTGTCTTGATATGGGCCCTTGAAGTGTGAAAGAGAACTACAGGCCATCAGCAAATACATTGCAGTTGCCACCCACACATCATCAGTTTGGGGCTGACAATAGACTTGCAGGGAAGAAACTCAAGGGAGAGAATTTTTGCATCAGTGCCTTAAGCTCTGTATTGTCAGATGTAGTCTTGAGACGTATGTACACTGAGTCTGAAAAGAAATGTGACAAATACGTCAGACTTTCAGACAACAGTAAGAGAGTTTGATCGTATATATGTCATAGGTGATAGATCATGACTTACCCTTTTAAAAATGTAATGAGTAATGTAACGACTTTACTATTACCTCATCAGAGTGATGTAATTTATTACTTTTTCAGTTACTTTTTGATTTCTTTTCTAACAAATGTTTTAAAACTGAGCATTAATCATGTCAATGTTGACAGTGTTTTCAATACTGGTTAACAAGATTTATTGAGATTTATTTATTGTTACATTTCCAGCACCAAAAGACGTTCTTATCCAATGACAAAGCCACCCTATTGGCCCAGAGCGAATCACACTGATTTGATTAGCAGACGAGAGGTGATGCAAATTCAAGGAGAACAAATTAAAAACAATACTCGGTATTTTAGCTTACACTGCCCAATGAATGGAGCCTGTCTAGACGTAGAGACAGCTCATTGTAACCCCCAATTTCCACTGGATACATGTCCGCTGTGTTACGTCTCCACCACGGCAGCGGAGCTGATAGCTTTCACTTTAGTCAATGTGTTAATTTCCACCAGGTCTGGTGCGCTGCATATTTGCTTCATCCCAGCTCCGGCAGTCCGGAGCCCTCCGGCACAGATACCCAGGACTTCTATTTCTGGCAGATGCTGGAGCACGACGCAGCAATTTAGCTGAATTTAGCACGGAGCAGACAGGAAGTCAAGCAAGGAAATAACAAAATAGCATCAGGACACCAGCACACAAATCTCAAAAAAGAGACAAACACAAGCTCTTTTGCTAATCCTTCGGTCGTAGACACTTTGTGTTGTTGTTTTTACAACACTGAACTATAAACTGCGGTCGCGAGTGATCATGTGATTATCTCAGGAACTCCTCGGCCTCACGACGCCAGCTGTCTACCGTACTGCGCTGTGGCGGACTCGGAACACAACCCGTGGGGATTGCCGGACGGCGGAGCAAAACCGGATCGGAGCCGTAACGCAGCGGACATGTATCCAGTGGAAATTCGGGGTAAGCCATCCCACTCTTTCTTTCTTTCTGACCTTTGTAGTTTGGAAATATACCAAAAGAAGGTATCCCTGCCAGTGAGAAGGTGCAAAGCAAAGCAACAGATTGAATGTTATATACTACAAAGGAACCTTTTTTTATAAAAAGATTATATATTAAGATAAAATCACCAACATTTTAATGAATAACTGTTAAATCCAATATTTTGTCTCAGTCACTGTGATGGTCTAATTTATGCCACCGTTGACCTGTTGATTAGCATCTGTAGCACAAGTCAGGCTTTTCCCCTGCCCTTGCATGTTGAGGAGGCAGTGTAGCCCATCTGTGAGAAAAATACCTCTGATTGGCTGTTCAGCTGTGCACGAGAAGAGAAACTGAAAAACAAAGCCATCTGTATAGTGCGGTTTCTCTTTTTTTTCTCCTCCACCTCTTCCTTTCTTTTTCCACAACCAAAAGGCAGAAGGCTGACAACACCAGAGCCAATTACAACTTGTTTATCAGACAAACTGTCGATAAGAAGTGGCTATATTAGCAAGAGAAGTGTGCAAATGATAGGAAAATGTTGCTTTATTATAACAACGGTTTACATATCTGCAGTCTTGAGCCCGCCGGATTGCCTATTTATATGACAAGAGAGGTATATCTTCTCGCACGGGCACAGAACGTACAAGCTTGTTGGCCATTGGCTGTGGTGTTGCAGTGTGTTATAGTGCAGCATGTTGGCTGAAACACTAGCACATGAGGCGATGCAACTGTTTGACTACCTCACTGCTAGTTCTTTGATGTTGGTTTGCCGTATTTTGGCCCATTAAATGTAACTAGTTACCCCACGACACTGTTAAGCAAGGTGTCTTTATGGTGAGTAAATCTGGCAAAAATGGTACAACAAAAAAAATCACCTTTATGCTGTGCTTTACCATATAAAATACACACAAGTGTGAGCCTTTATTGGAACTAGATCCTGGTATCGGAGAACTCTCACTCGGGTTGGGTGTATTTCTGTTCTTGTTGGGGTCTCACTATCTAAATATGCCAGTGCATCTTGGGTGGCTCGCTGTCAGGAGTGATCACACATTGTTATAATCATGGCGGGGGAAAAAAAATTGTTTTTTGACGTAAGATATCACAATATGTGAACTGTGGAGGGAAAATGACATTTATTGCTGCTCTTGTCAGCTGAGGCTGCCTGTTAATTGGTGTTGCATCATGCAGCTGTCACTGTCGATGTTCTGTCTCTATTTTGGTCTGTTTGGGTTGATTGCATTTTGGATTGGGTCTAGTTGGAATGAGGCTAAATGTCTGAAGGTCCCTGTCTAATTTGGTCTCATTACAAAGAAAAAAAATCCATCCAGATCAAATTTGAGTAGTTTGAATATACGGTTCCATAATCATTTCGAACTTGGGACGATTCTGTCAAAACAACTTACACAAATACAAATGGAAAATGGGGACATGGTTGCGGGATATTCTTTTGAGGTTTTGTAAGATCAAGTACTATTGTAAATTAATAGAATAGCCAGTAGAGTTCCATAAAATAATACTGTCTCTTTTTCCTTCATGTCACTCTCCAGCATTTTCCTTCTCTGTGATGTCTAGGGGACAGTCAGTAGACTTATTCATAGACCGGCCCACCTGTCATCAGAGGGAGCATTTAAAATGTGTTTTTCCATAGCAGCTCTTACATTTGACTTTCTCAGCAAGGATTAATTAATGTTTCTCCCCTGATAATGCACCAAGCCTCCTCCCTGCTCTCCTCCTGGCCACGCTGGACCCAATATGGGGCCTTTTTCAGTCCTGATGTTGAGTCTCTTTTTCCCACAGCAGCCTCAGGCACATACGCTAGAGACCTGTTTGCTAGGATGTGGGATAGTTTGTTACAGTTGCCTCACCACATCACTGTCCCTGTCCTCACCTCGATGCAGGGCACCCAATGGGCGTTTACCCTCCTTTTCAACTCACCAGGTGGTCTGCACCACTGACATGTCTAACTCAGTGGAAATGACTCTTCAAGGGCTGAGAAAGCCCTTAGAGATTATGACATTTTCTTTCATGAGAAAGTCAGTGTCAGAGACAGTCAGTCAGAGAGCAAAACAGAGCCAAGGTCTGAAACACAGAGCTGTCACCTTCAAAGGAGAAAGTTGGAGAGCTCTTGAGGGTTCAACCAAAACTATACTGACCGCCAAGACCTGAAATGAAGGGTCAGGAAGAACTATGTTCAGATTATTTCCACTGTTTCACCATGAAAATGTAAATTATAAAATCACAGTATTTATATTGTTGCATTCATTTTCATCACCGTTGTTGATCTTCGTCTATGTGAGAGCATTAAAAGGAAAAAGAAATCTGAGGTGTTCCTTTGTTGTTTTTTCTGGATATTCAAGTTGAAAGATTCTTTTTAAGACTTTAAGACTTTAAGACTTTGCTGCTCTGCCGATTATGTCTCTCTCTGTGTCCCCATTTCACTTTTTATCTCACTGCCTTGATCTACAAAAAACCTGCATACATTTACTGATGTTCTGGGTAATTTAATTTAATTTAGTTCTTTAATATATGGTTCATAACCTTTCTGCATTTATCTTCAATCATAGTAAATAAAAAGTAAATTGTACATGTACAAGATTTGTGAGTTCATTAAAAAAATTGAACTTTTGTGTTATATAGGGAGGGGTTTGTGTTTTGTAGTCTAACCTCCTTGAAATAAATGTGGTGAACAAAAAAAGCAATGAGCATATCCCTGAGAGAAAAACGGTATACTGTAGCCTATATAGAAATAAAAAAGCTTTCAATGCAATAATCAGTGTAGCTTGCATTTCAACACATTATGGACCTATGTATCAGCTCTCATACTAAAACATGGCTACTTACCTACCCGCTTTCATCAAAGTGTCCAAAACTTCTGTTTTAGTTTCACTGTAGAGCGTCACTATGGCTGTGTCAGTGAAGTAATGCCGAGATGGTATTTTGTATCTTGGCTCTAGAGTGAACGCCATTGTCCGAAAATCCACATCCTCCACAACTGAATAGCGTCTCTGAGAGAGCGAAGTGGACTACCAAATCCATTGCAAGTTTTATTGCATTGGATTTGGTAGTCCGCTTTGCTCTCTCAGAGTTTTGTTGAAGCTGTGCCACCGCCTGCTCGATCAGTCTCTGGCTGAGGTCTGCAACAGGTCGCTGCTTCTCTCCTAACTCTGGGTGGTATCACGCAAGGTGGTTTCTCAAATTAGTTGTGTTGCTGAAGTATTTAAGTTGAGTTCCACACAGTACAAACTGTGTAGGTCTTGTCAATTCTCCCCTCGACTTCATGGAACTCAAAATGCTGCCATACAGTAGCTTTCAAAGAAGTCAGTGCCAGTCTTATAGGCTTGGTGCTAGCCATTGCAGCCATTTTGTCGCTGCTTGAACATAAACAACTCGCACATTTTTACAATTCCGATTATTAACTTAGCTACATCGAGACAAAATCATTCTAGAGAGAATCGAGATGGATCAAAGAATCGAAAATTTTTCAACCCCTACCCACCATCAATCAATTTATTCCACATTCACCTCCCTCTTATCCAACTGATAAGCATACATCGTTCTTCATCCTCACAATCGCCCCATCACTCCCCGCCACATTACGATATCAGCCCTATCACTTCTTTAATCTTTCAGTTACTTCTTTCCATAAAGCATTATAATGTAAAAATATAAAGCAATGCAGTTGCACTAAATGAAAAAAGAACAGACATATTTGTAAGAAAGAAAAACAGTACTATTAATCTGATAGCTCCAGCCCCCCTGCAAAGGCCCTCAAGGAAAGCCCAGGTGGAACCAATCTCCCACTGCTTCTAACTATGTTGACCATCTGTCCATGGATTGTGCTTTCTGCAGTCTCAGTACTCTGTTTGCGTAAGTAACAAAGACAACAGTGGAACAGTTGGACCACATTTAATCCTCTCATATATATGTGTGTGTGTGTGTGTGTGTGTGTGTGTGTGTGTGTGTATGTATGTATGTATGTATGTGTGTATGTATGTATGTATGTATGTATGTATGTATGTATGTATGTATATATATATATATATATATATATAGACACACACACACATAACAAATGATCAGCCGTGTGTAAAGTTACTGTGGCCGCAGTCTGAAGTAGAGAGTTGAACAGTGAACGGGATGTGAGATTATTCACTTATGTGATACAAAGTATCAATAAGTTTAAAGGGGAAGTGTACTTTCTGCAGCTTGTGTGTTACAGTCACCATCCTGTGGTGTTCAGAGGATAAGGCACTGAAGGACTGATGGACTGCACTCAGTGTTGGAAATAAGATATTCAGATTTTATCATTTTAGAGACAGGCTGATACGCCAGTTAGCGAATTAATTTAGAATGGTGACCAGGCAATTTGACTGGAACTACTTAGTAGGTGTCCATATATCAGGGATTAATGGACACCCTGCAGCCAATCAGAATCAAGTATTCCCCCAGACCATATACACACACACACACACACACACACACACACACACACACACACACACACACACACACACTATATTGCCAAAAGTATTTACTCACCCATGTCACTTCCATGGCCACAGGTGTATAAAAGCATGCAGACTGTTTCTACAAACATTTGTGAAAGAACGGGTCGCTCTCAGGAGCTCAGTGAATTTCAGCATGGTACTCTGAGAAGTCCAGTCGTGAAATTTTCTCACTCCTAAATATTACACAGTCAGCTGTCAGTGATATTGTAACAAGGTGGAAGGGATCGGGAATGACAGCAACTCAGCCACGAAGTGGTAGGCCACATAAAATAACGGAGCAGGGTCAGCAGATGCTGAAGTGCGCAGTGCGCAGAAGTCGCCAACTTTCTGAAGAGTCAATTGCTACAGACCTCCAAACTTCATGTGGCCTTTAGATTAGCTCAAGAACAGTGCATAGAGAGCTTCATGGAATGGGTTTCCATGGCCGAGCAGCTGCATCCAAGCCATACATCAGCAGCAACAGCAAGTGCAATGCAAAGCGTTGGATGAAGTGGTGTAAAGCACGCCGCCACTGGACTCTAGAGCAGTGGAGACGCGTTCTCTGGAGTGACAACTCATTCTTGGTGTGGATGAACTTGAGTGGCCTGCACTGAATCCTGACCTCAATCCAATAGAACACCTTTGGGATGAATTAGAGTGGAGACTGAGAGCCAGGCCTTCCCGTCCAACATCAGTGTGTGACCTCACAAATGCGCTTTTGGACGAATGGTCAAAAATTCCCATGAACACTCTCCTAAACCTTGTGGAAAGCCTTCCCAGAAGAGTTGAAGCTGTTATGGCTACAAAGGATAGACAAACGTCATATTAAACCCTATGGATTAAGAATGGGATGTCACTTAAGTTCATATGCAAGTCAAGGCAGGTAAGTGAATACTTTTGGCAATATAGTGTATCACTTTCTTGTCCACTCCTCAGACCTTTTACTTTGTATTATCTTTCGTCTATCTTTCACGTATGCAGGAGTGTCTTGTAACCTTAACTGTTACATTCAAAATTGTCCCTAATGATGCGCATGAAGAAAAGGAATACTTGACTCCAAGAATATTCTTTTGTTCTTCTTGCTGTTATCTCACCTTTTTTGCTCACACAGAAAACTGATTTTGTTCTTGCATTCATTGTGTGATAAGGAAAAAATCCATAATTGGCACCAAGGGAGTTATTTCTACAGCATGAGTTGATTAGAGCCATCTCTTGTGCAGGTTATTATTGGATATTTAATTACAGACTTATGATGTGACCATATTCAATTAATCATTATTCACAGTCATTTCTCAGAAACTGTTGAGCAGCTGGTTTGACAGCGAGCACTCCTTTTGTCAAAGCTGCCTCCAGAGGTGAAGCTCTGATGTTTGGCATCAAAATCCTGATAATACTCTGTTACTTGAATTTGCTTGAGTGCCACCACTGCAGTGTGCCAGCCACATCTAAGTGAAGCAGCTGGTCACTTGCAAACAACCAATAAAACGAGGCGGCCGGCAGAGTGCCACAAGAAACTAGCTAGCCACTTCATGAAGGAAAAAATCAGTGAACCTGGAAAGTCCATCACCCACTGTGTGAAAAGCCCATTATTCTTAGTACACAGTACAATAACTCCTTATTACTGCACTGCATTCATATCTTCAAGTGCTCTCACAATAATAGTTTTGCAAATGTTGCCAATATTGGTTTCCATCTGCCATTGATTGAAGTGTAATTTGAGCGGATACACCAGACATTTATTTAGCAATATACATACATATTTGTACAGTATTTAGCATGCTGTGCACATTTTTATGTATCAGTGAAAGTCTGTGTGGGCTGATTCCTAGTCCTGTCTGCTCTCTTTGTAATTATCAATTAGACTTTATTTCCCAGGAGGACAATAATTCACTCCCACAGTGTGTGGTGGAAGGCCCCGATCCAGCTGCTGTGAGTGAACAAAGGCTTACCTCTATACTATTGCTGCAGTGTGACACTCAGATAAAGGGAGAAATGAACAGCTCATGTGTTATAAAACATGTTGTATGTGTGTAAAGTATGCACACAGTCAAGTCCAAACATGATACAGCATTTTGAGAATAATTGAGAATTCTTTTGGTTATGTTTTTTTTTCTGTTGCACCTGATCAACCTTTTTCTGGATATAGGTTGTATCCTCTACATTCTGTGAAGTCAAACCTTGTGATTGAAATGCATGTGCAACTACAATCAGACAGCCAAGGTTAATTAGATGACGTATGATATATAGTTTGCTCCGACCGCTCAATAGTACCTTATCTTTTGCCCCATTATTCATACTTTTTCTCAGGCTTCAGCCACATTAAGTTGACTGAGACCCCTTTTCTTCTTTGAAAGGGTCCCGAAGGCACCGTGAATGAAGCTCAAACTCATCACTTTCTTTTGAGTGAAAAAAGTCAAGATGCATTATCTCTGTCAACTATCAACAATGGATCTTGCTGTTTCAGAGCATAGTGGAGAGGTATTTTTGAAAAATGATATGGCCAAAACAATAAAACCTTCAGGTCTACAGGGTTAGCATCTGATTGATATACTTGAAGCTGGCGATTTGTTTCATTGTGTGTGTTTTTTAAATGACTTGCCCTGCATCTGGTGATACATGATCTTTTGGCAAAAATGTGTTTACAGTATTTTCACTTCTACGGTCTTTAAACAGTTTTAGGCACACGTGGGTGAATAACTTCAGGCTCCAGGCCAGCACAATTTATAGCTAAATTAAAAAACAATAATGGAGTGCAACTGTTTTGTAGTTATACTCATTTGAATATTTGTTTTGACTCCTTATTTAACAAAATCTCCACATGCACCTCCCAGGATTCTGCTTATTTCTTGTGTGCTTTCATCAGGGCTCAATTCAAGAAATTGTATCAACTAGAATGCAGGTTGTAGCATGCGTCAGATGAAGAAAATTCAAATGCACATTGATGAAATAGTAATTCTGCAAATTAGTTTAATAAAATCTGCCACAAATTACTATTTTTAATCAATGCATACAGATTCAAATCCCAGTAGCAAAACATAGATGAGTATGTTCTATAATTTTGATTAAAAGGGATTACACACTAAAAGTTAAGCTAATTATGTGGGGGTCCAGCCTATATTGGGTGGATCTGCTCAATACAAAAAACTGGAGTATTTGAGCATTCAAGTTTCTGTCTACTTAAATGGGTACACAGGAAGATGTGCTATTATTAGACAAATATATAAACAAAAAGTATTGTGCAATGTACCATGTTTATTTATAGTTCTACAGCTGAGGGTTTTATAACATAATATTTTTTATATCTATGCAACTCACAAATCTCATCATTGAATTATTAATTATTAACTGTATGTGTCAATAAGTTAACTGTATGTGTAAATATGTCAAAATGATTATTTGTAGTGGTTTCTGGATGGTCAGTTTAGGAGCCTCATAGCCTGAGAAAAGACGCTGCTTTGTAGTCTGATGGTATGGCAGGGGATACAGGGGAGACAGCAGCACGCTGAACAGGCTGTGGTTGTGGTATCTTTGCCTAGTTTGTTCCACAAGAACACAACAACCTGCTACACAAGTAAAGATAGTTGATTTCCTCCTGAAATAAAGTCCATTATTGTTTTAAATCCAGTTGATGACGGTGGTGTCAGCCACAAACCTTGCAACAAATCTACTGAGTTTTCTCCAAAGTTCTCTCCATCACTTGGATTGCAGCCATGGGTGTGCATGATGAGCAGGAAGGGGCTGAGAACACAATCCAAGGTGGCTCAGGTGTTGAGCACTTGATTGGAGGAGGTGTGACTGCAAGCTCCATGTGGTCTGTTTGTGAGGAGGTCTAATATCCAGTTGCAGAGTCAAGCCCAGAGTGCAGTTTCAATCCAGTTTCATTGGAGAGGTCGTGAAATCCACAAACAGCATTGTGCTATAGGTGTTGTACAGAACAGAATAAATAGCTACATTTTGTACTGTTTGGAAAGAGCTGGCACATCTATGAAGAACTTGATTGAACTTCTGCTCATCTCCCACCTGATCAGCTACTTATGTTTAACATCATTAAGTACATGAAACATTACATTTTAGTTATACATTCTGTATTAAGGGTTACAGAAGTATAGTCAACTGCTGCATTTTGAATTGCTGTTGTCTACCACTATTAGAAATGTTATATCTCAGTCCTCTGTTGTTTCAGCTGGAAATGGCTGCTGCCCAGAGAAATCGCCTCAACTGCCTCATTTTGTTGCAGTACCTCAGTGGTGGCTCATGTAAGCTCACCTTGACTTGACAATGTAATTCTCCTGTGACATTCTGGAAAGTCATTTTGGCTGATTAAAAACTGGTTCTCCGCACCAATAGCCAGAGTTGTCACTGGTTTCTTTTGGATGGTGAGAAGGAAATGAAACTGCTATTGTGGCTGCCAACATCTACTGATAAGTGGATGGCTGAAGTACAGTAAACCTGAGCAGCAATGCAGAAAAACATTAGGATGAGTTCATAACTTTCTAGACATGCCAATCTTCCAACTCATACATTAAAATGAGAGTGTTCCTTTGAAAAAAAAAAATGCTGTCCTTCATTGACTTTGCGAAACACAAAAGGCCGATCACTGTTTGTCTGCATTGATTAATCTCAGTTGTGATTGAGGTCTTTTTGCTGCAACAATGTGTTACTTTTTTGAATTGTCTGTTAGGTGCAGCTCATCAGCTGCACTGACGTGAATATATTTTACTAGAAATCAAAGTTTGTCGACAGGAACTAGACAAAGAGAGAGAGAGAGAGAACAGAGAAACAGCACATCTAACCTTGATCAAGCACCTTCATACTTGCAAATTTATGCAGGGCCACTGTTTGATGACAAGTATTGGATAATATGGTCAGGGAACTCAGCGAGCCTTTTTCCAACCCACCTGTAAAACTGTTTTGAAGTGTGTGATAGGTGGATGACCTATGGTACCCTGAATGAAATGAGGACTAGGGTCTGCATGAAGATAAAGGTGCATTTCACAAAAGTGGGCTGAGAGAGAAAATCCTATCAGGCTTTAAACTCCAGTAAGAAGAGTACAATTAGCATTGATTCCAGGGTCAAATAATTTTACAGCAGTCATGGGTGGTTATTGATTCCAGCTCTGATTGGCAGTGATGGAATGAACCCTGGGAGGGCACGCTAATTTCCACCCCTTTTTGAGCGTGATGCTTTGATGCATGTTGAAGTTTTGGATATTGCAGCATAAATAGTTTTTAATCCTCCTCCTTTCAAATTGGCTCAAACATTGTTAAGTTAACGGTCGGCTTGAAAGAGATTCTACAATAAAGAAAATAACAACCGCTTATACATGCTATTTTTTGTGTGATAATGGTATAAGTGTGAGGCTGATGTATTTCAACCTCCATTTTGCACAACCAAGATTTATTATGTCTACACTTACGGCAGCTGGAAGGATCAGGAGTGTTACCATATGTAAACTCCTCTCAGCTAATGTTTACAATTACAGTGGTAACAAATTGGAGATTGGTGGCCAGTTTGCATATCAAACGACACTGAGGAGGAACTCTTTTGCTTTGGTGCACTGGGATGGGTTTACTCAGCAAACAGGTTTAATTGGGAAAATAATTTTCCAGCTGCTGTGGATTAGATGTAGTGTATGTGCCTGTGTGCGTGCGTGCATGTGTATGTATGTATGTGTGGATTTACAGTATTCAGTACAAGGCTCCTAAATAATTAAAAACCAGCCAAGAGGAAATTAATGGACCTAGGTTGTTAGTGGGCTCCATCATGATAAGACCACCAACCACACAATCCCTTTTAACAGACCCGTCAGGATTCCCTGCATGTGACAGCTGCCATTCTGTGTCCTCGCATCTAATTGAACCTCATACAGATTGGCTGCACAGAGAGCGGCTCGGAAAGTGCAGGAACTGGAGAAATATCGACAAAATGTTGGGGGGACTCAGATGGAAGTACATATGCTATTGAGCAGGGAAGGCTTCCTTAGGGGCAGTCTTGAGTCTTTATCAATGTTATGGTATGGGATGGAATCAATGGGACGTGGCCTGAAGCTTCCGAACTGCCTCTGTTCATGAGGAGGTGTAGGTTTGACATCTCTGCCCCTTTTGTAGATGGGCATCGAGTAGTAAACTGTGTTGCTAAAAGCACTAATGGCCAAATGCTATTGAACAGGGCAGCTCATTTGCATATGCCTTTCTCTGTGTGTGTGTGTGTGTGTGTGTGTGTGTGTGTGTGTGTGTGTGTGTGTGTGTGTGTGTGTGTGTGTGTGTGTGTGTGTGTGTGTGTGTGTGGGAGAGAGACATAGAAAGTGAGAGTTACTGAGAAATTAAATTGAGAAAGACATCCAGTACAAGAGAGTGTGAAAAGGGCAGAAAAAGTTACAGTATCTAGCAGTATCTTCAGATTTGATATATAGTTGCCCACAAAGGGCCTGTATCACTTCAATACTTGTTTTTCAATACCACTCACACTTGGATTGAAACGATTGAATATACTTTCCTTACTCTGCTGTCCAATGTAACAAACTTACAGGTGCTTCCTCTCCACTTCCTCTTCCCCTCTCTCTCCCCCCTTGAGTCGCCCTGTGGCCGAGGAGTCATTAGGAAGTGGACAGATGCACTTTGTCAAGGGGGCCACACAGTCCCCTGGCCTACAGGGTGAGTCTGGCTGAGCCTGACCTGCACAGTGTTTTTCTGACAGGAAAGCAAGAGTAGAACAAAGGATGAAACAAGCTGAAAAGAAGGGAGGCAGGGACAGGAACGTGGGAGGAGAAAAATAGATATCAGTGGTAGGAAACATTGGTAATGTGGATTTGTTGCAAAGGACATAGAGGAGATAGATGTGTGCAGCTCAAACTATTACTCTTGTGTGGCGCTTCTGTGATTTGTCTATAATTTCAGGAGAGCAGCTGGAGTTTGCATTCATTATAAAAAGGTAGTTACAGATAACCTTTGCCTTTATTCAAAAGTAATTATTCTACTTTTCTTATCTAAGATAATGTTATCCATTAGAGGGATTTAATTAGAACAAATGTGGCACTAGTGCTTGATATTTTCCAATCCCTGCTTTGTGCACAGCAAATTCTGAATATCAGTACTTCGGAGGAACACATAAATCCATGATGGAAACTGCATGAGGTAGTGCAGTAACATGTTCCCCAGCCCCAAAGGAAGAGTTCAAACAGCACATACAGTAGAATGACTAGCTGCTCCTGTATCAGTGCCAGTTGTCGGAGCAATCAAGCACCCAGCTGGACTATCATTTGGTGCCACTGAGGTGGTTTGAAAAGTAATAGGATTTCTTGCCCTCCAGACACAAACTACTCCTTCTGTGTGTGTTTGACCAAGAGGAATGGAGAGATATAAGGAAAGGAAGTCCTGGACAATGTGGTGCTTTCTCCTGATTGAAAACAAACTCATTGTTTCCCCTCAAGTGGAAACAGTTTTACTTCCAAAATTGTTTTTATGGCTTTTTCTCTTTTGTGTTTCGACCACATTTTTCCCCATTATTTCTTACTTTGATAAGAAGAGTTATAAGAGCAAGTTCAAGAGCATTACAGTCGCTACTATGTGTGTCTTCTTTGGCCTTTTCATATTTGTGCATGAGTACACAACTAAAGCACTTTCTAACAGTTTGAATTTTGGTATCCTCTACAAAGCTAGTACCCGCTCATCAGTGTTCCACAGTTACCTTGAAAAAGTAATCCGATTAATGATTACTGACTACTCCTTTAAAAAGTAACTTAGTTACTTTACTGATAACTTGTTTTTAAAAGTAACTAAGTTAGATTACAAGTTACTTTATTTTACTTTTAATTTAATTACACTCTCCATCTCTGCATGCTCCTCCATGTAGGAAGAAAAATATGTTCTGTGAGGCAGCACGGCATTGATAGTAGCAGGGATCTTGTTTAATATGTCACCAAACAAGGGTGAGTCAACCCTGTTTAATTAAGGGCAGCATTTCCTCTACAACATACAGCCTGACCAACTTCTTCTAACCCTTTGTTGTCAGTACAGAGTGCACAACAAACCTTAATATTCTCATTTTCAGCTGACACAAACTCAAAATAATGACTGCATTTCCAGCTAAGAAAACGCGCATCTCTGGCCTCCCTCCATTGTCGTGTTTGTGTAGCTGCGTGGTGTTACACGTAAGTTGTCTTCGTGCAGAGAACGTGACTTCTCGCGTATGCGACATAACTCCCGACACGCAAGAAGTAAGCAAAAATATATATTTTTACTGAAGAAAATGACAAAAATAATAGTAACGCACAGTGACTTGAATAAGTAACTTTAATCTGATTACTGGTTTGAAAATATTAACGTGTTAGATTACTCGTTACTGAAAAAAGAGGTCAGATTATGAGTATGAGTGGCATCACTGCCACTCATACCCGCACTCATAGAGCCCCATGCTCTTGAAGTACACAACACAAATAAAGCCGATGCACATTCAGATGAAATTTTTTTGGCCCACATTTCTGGAGGTTCACAGTGAAACAGCATAGTTGGTTGGAGCATTGGAGTTTCCCAAAAACCTAGAGTTGCTGGGGGCTTAAAAAATAAGAAAACAAAAAAGAAACCCCACCTGAAATGACTCCATACAGCTTGCCTGCTGTGATTTAAGTCACCCAAGGCCCCATGATCCCAATTTGATTTGAAGAAGACACTTTTTACACAATTTTTAAAGCTGAAATCTTAATCTTGGCTGCTATACTCAAAGCTCCTCTGGTTTGAAGAGGCTGCAGAAGCTCAATCATGCTCAAAGGGTGTAGATAACTTATTTTCAGCTGAATTTGGGATCTCCAAATTCGAGAGACTTGAGTCACGCTGAATGGTGCCAATTTATTTATTTGCTTGTTTATTTTTGGTTGGGTTACTTTACGGTTTTAAAAAAAGCCCCATATCAGTTGTTCGAGTGAATGCTTATCATGTGAAGTTCCAGAAATGGTTGTAGACACCAAAACTTCACTTACTTTCCATCAGCATGGGGTTGAGTTAATAATGCCTACATTTTTATTTTTGGGTGAACTGTACCTACAGTACCATATCAAAGAGAATGAGAAATCATACTACCAAATAAAGCAAAGCAAAATCACACAGCAGAAGTTGCTAAATCTTTAGTGTTAGAGTTAAAATGTAGAATTATTTCAACTCTTGTTAGGCTTAAATCAAACATGCTGCGCATCTTCAATACATTTGAATATATTGTGATTAATCTCTGTGATGCAACATATCCAAGTGGCTGAATAATGAGGCAACTATCAGTCCACTACAATATGCTGTGGACATCTCGGGACAGTTTTCTTAAGGCTTTATGAACTCAGTAGTCAACATTGCCTCCAGAAATGGTCATGGTTTGGTCATGTGTGGCGCTGATTGTTTGAACAGGAGTGATTGACTGTCGGTGAAATGTAGCAGTATGTGTAAGGATCACATCACAGTGTCCCTAGGGTGGTGTGACTGTCTCTCGCTGTGAAGCAGCTCATTCATCCCGAACATATATCTAAAACTCAGAGTTGAGCTGCCAGGTTGAAGTGGGGAGACACCCAGTGAGGACGCCCACAGGGAGGCATGCTGGGAGACATGCTGGAAGGGATTCAGCTGGCCATGACGATTCTTGGGATTTGCTGGAGGTAGCTGTAGGGAGCAAAGAAGGCAGGTGGAGTAGCCCAGATATAATTTTTCTCTTGCTTCATGGATTGGAAACTTGTCCATCAAAAGAAGAAATGCCCTAAATCAGATTGCCTGATTCATAAGTGAACTTATAGTGGAGCCTCTGCTTAACCTACCTTTACTTTAGATGTCTCACTTCCTTTGAAAGGCTCAGTCTGTTCTCAAAGTCTGTTCCCACTCATTGAACTGTGAATTTCAGTGGCTCCCACGTTGCCTACAATTCAAAGCTATAGAAGAAAAAGATTCAAAAAGGCTTTTGGACCTGCAGCATTCACAATGCTGAGTTACAGTCTGACAATCACTTTCTTAGGTGATTTTATTGCAGTGAAAAAAAATGTGTAATTTACCTTGTATTGTTTGTGTGGAATGTTGTTAATCAACACCATGTAACAGAATGTAGATTAATAAGATAGTCAATGGACAGGAAATTAATCTACAGCCATTTTGATAATTTGTTAGCTATTATATAAGTCATTAGTCACTTTTTAAATGTTAAATAAAAAAGATTGGCTGCTTTTAAATCATTTAGATTAAATCATATTGGGTTTTAGAAATATTTGAAGACATCACCTTAAGCTCTTTAAAATGCTAATAGGTATTCTTTGGTATTTTTTGACATTTTAGGAATTATTAACTCTTAAATTTAAATCATAATGAACAATTTAAAGGGTAAGTTAGGTATAACTTTTATCAGATAATGAAATTATTATTAATTGCTGTCCTACAATTTTTACTGTCAATAATAATATGTACTATGACCTCGTCCGACTGTCAGCTGTATAGGTGACTAAAGATTCAAGGACAGATGGATGATATATCAGTCGAAAAGTCTCACACCTAATTATAGACTTGTCATTATGTGTTGCAGCATAGTGGTAGTACAGTACTGACCGTTGCTCTGTTGAAAGAGGTCTTCTCCATTTTCAGCTTGGATACACAGCAGGTATATCAGCGGAGGTGAAGGGGTGAGAGGACATGGACAAAGCATTGCTTTTTTCCCCTCAATTTGCATTTCCAGTTATCATTAATTTCTTTAATGTTCTGGTTTCTCCTCTTTGAGATACCTTGACATTGTCACTCTCATGACACATGAATTGCTGCGAAATCTTAAGTGTGATCAGGCTCCATTGAGGTTCCCCATGGCCATACCAGCACTGAATCGTCTCCATTGTGCTGCAATCACACCAGCTCCTAGTAACTGCCACATGCCTCAGCAGATTCATGCTCCATTAGTGAAGCTGGATCTGCAGGCAACACAACCCCCTTTGTGTCCCAGTCTTATTTTTCTGAGTGCACTCCACTACCATCTTGGATTCATAACCCATCTGTCCTCTGAAAAACAATAATGAATAAGTGGATTGTGAAATTTGATGACTGTTACTCTTGTGATTCCACATGTCTTACACTGAAATGAGTCTTCCTCTCCGTGCACTGAGTTTCCATTGGTGGTGTGTCAATTTACATTCATTATAGCCAGTGGAATCCCCAACCTGATATGTTTCATCAGTCATTTTTAAGCAGAGGCTGCGGAAGAAAGAGAATAGGCATTGCTATTTGGATATTCACAATCCCTTTGTATGCTGCATGTCAATAACAACAGGCCTTTTTAGATTTTTAAAAGCCAAAGTGTTTATCTATAAAAATATTAGCTTAATTATTTGCACAATGCAGTATGTTTATGATAACATTAACCCTGGGACAAAAGTCTATAACCCATCCGACTACTTTAGAGAATCATGACTTCAATGCACAGCTATGTGTGTCTTTTTGTGTTCCTTATTCAACTCAAGTGAGTTTCTTGCTTATAAACCATATTCTGTGGCAGGACAAGTTAAAGATTCACCTCCTTTCAAGTTAAGTCTGTCTCCCTCATGATATTAGAGAAAGTGGGTCTCATTATAGGAATGATTACAAGCAATTTGCTGACTCATTATTTTTTGGATAAGCAGCAACCAATTTTTTGCTTTTATTAAACAGTGCAACATACATATTAAATTCATTTAAGTGCAGTTCTCTTGGCCCAAAAACTTTTTTGTGCTGGTTTGTCTGTAACTGCCCCACCACTCCTCCACACCACCATTTAATGTGAAAATACATTTTATTTAACATGCTACATAAACGTGAAATGACAAGTTTTGTACAATGTCAATATGGCACATAGCCCATGCTATGCGTTTGTGGTTGTGCAGAAACATCACCTACTAACATTACATCCTGGCGACTTGGCTGTGCATTAGTAACAGCTTGCTAGATGTGTAATTTCTACTTAGTTCACTGGATTTGCTCTAGTGCTTGACAGATTGAGTCTGTATTATAATGGATCAGAGTCTTGAGTCTGCTCCATCAGGTCAGTTGAGAATTCCCCAATATGACTTTTTTAAGCCCAAGCCCAGATGGAAAAACACTGGATTAGCCCCACTGCAATGTTTACATCATGCTACATCAAAGGAATTTGATGATTAAGAACCACATGTGGTTAAACCTGACAGAGCTCCAACCAGAGAAATTCTCTACCATCCTGTCCGTCTCCGCGTGAAGACTGGAAATTCTGTCTGTTGAGAATAAATTCAATCATTCTCCATTGTGGAGAGAATGCAACATGTGTTACTCTTCAGTTCAAGGCTCTATATGTTTACCAATGGTCAGGTCTATGAAAACACCAGCTATCCACTATATAAAAATCCTTGTTCCTAGTGTTTTCACTTAGTAGTTCACAGATAATTCAATCCATAAGGACAATTATTTTATGCTCCACGGTCTAATATGTTGTAATCGTTGTACTGATTTAAAGGAGACAACAGGTTATAAAATAATCTAATTAATTACAGGATTTGTAATTAATTAATCTAATTAATCGCATTTTAATCTAATATCTGCTAAAGGTACCCAAATAAAGAATTCGAATTCTAGGACATTACAAAATTGTATTGCATGACTAATCAATTGAATACACCGAGAAGAGAAGAACTTGCCGTTCAAAGGCCCTCGTAAACTTTACCTCACCGAGTGTTTCTGATGAAAAAAAGTCTCCGCGACGGTCAGCCCTCCGGACCGAGTCTTCAGTGAACTTTACACCGGAAGACAGTCTCCGTCGGTTTTGACTGACAGGGGAGACACCGGGGAAACCCCTTGAAAAAACACACACGTCATCATCATGACATAATCATCTTAACATCATCATCATGACATCATCATCATGATGTGTGCGGTCACGTCTCTTTGGCAGCCGCAGCGCCGGCTTTCTGTGTGAATTACGCAGCCATTCGTCTTTACAGCGATGTTTCGCTCTGTGTGAACGAACAACAGCGGAGAATTGGCGAACGACCGCTGCGGTGTTAATGTAGTGTTACTTACAGCTCATAGGGCTGATCTGGACTGGAAGTTGTGTCGCGATTCTGCCTTCTCACAGTGCGAGACAGGTTTGTGAGTGTCACCATTTCAGCTTCGATACGTGTATCGTTACAGCCCTACTCGCGACGCAGGTGGGAAGTGACGAACACGTCCGGACAAGTTCCTCGGTGCTAGTGCTACAGTGACGTGCCACTGCCAAGTAGCCTATGGGTCATTCAATGGGCCAAATTTAAAATGCTTGAATTGCCACTCAGAATTTTAGAATTAATTGCGTTAACTTTCATAACATTAATTTGCAGTGTAATTTATTAATCTAATTAACGCGTTAAACTGACAGCCCTAGTTATAAATATAACTGCAGTTCCCTCACGGAGGTGAGGTGAACAACATTGGCTGGCCCAGTTCATAGCTCTTAAGAGGCTTTGGTCAAATA
>CAEMYA010001996.1:3528003-3613495 GCA_903131615.1 Diplodus sargus
CATTCCCGTTGAGATTCAGAATCTCTTTTACGAGGGAGTCACGACCATAAAGCTCATATAAAGGAGCAAAAAAAAAAACTTTAGACAAACAAGCTAAAAATTTCAAGTAACAGCCAGAAATCATTTTGATGGTTCAGTGTTTTGTAAAAGGGTGAATGGCATCTCTGTCTCAGCCACTTCTGCACTATGTAACATCAGTGAGAGGGTAGGATCACAGCGACTTGGGATTTGTATTTACGACAGTGATGTTACACTTACAAACTGTGGGGGGTGCCAAATCCAACAAAATGCCAACTTCTATGTCCTTTTTACACAATTTCCCTCAAATACGTTTTATTTTTTTTAAAATCTTCAATACTTATCAAATAATCAACTTGTAGCACACACCAGGATGAAGGTGTATTTCGCCAAAGACAGCATGAGCTTGAGGAGTGACATACATATCAACTGTTGAATCACTGAAATATTTACATATCATACAATTCATAAACGTTTTAGGATGGACTAATAGAACATATTACTTAATGCGAAAAGGACAAACTAAACCTTGGATAGACAAGTTCAGCCCGAGTCTGGATCAGGTTCACACGAACTTGAACACACTTAGAAATGTTGCAGTTCTGCTGGCAGAAAACACTGATGAACAAAGCAAATAGAAATATGATTTAGGACCCTATATATGTGAGGACCTCAAGATTTTTATTATGGCACTATACTTCCCTATTGATTAAATAACATTTATTTGAGCTACAGTGTTACGTGCACTAAATCCTTGAGTGAAATTACTCAGAGCAATGTGTCTGCTGTGATATAAAATCAATGCTCAGCTGGGGGGAAAGAACTGCTAGAGTTAATGGTACCGTGTTTTAATTTAAATTATAAATGCTGCAAACTCATTGTCTTCATTAAACTCATTTATACCTTTTCACAATATTCACCTTTTTTATTTATTGATTTAGCTTTGAATTCCATTTATTGCAACAAACAAGATACATAGTTGAGGCACAAAGATGCCAGGCATATTTCCATTTTAAATTGCTCTGCACTGGAAGCAACAGCCATCTGTGTAAGAGGAATAAAAATGTCACCCCCGCATTGGAATCAATCTTCTTCAAAGGCAAGGAAGAATATTCCAGAAGCCCCCTGGCTGTCTGTTATAGCCCATAAACAGATGATGGTACAGTGTGTGTGACCATGCATTTTTATGCTTCTGCAAGTCTGTATTTACAATATTTAACAAGGCTTTTAAATAATTAAAACAAGTAAATGGGAAACAAATGGCTCTGTGCAGTTTACTGGATTCTATCCTGACAAAACAACAAACAATGACAGTAGTTATTCAGCTCTTTCTGTAATTGTTTGTGGTCACGATGGGAGACATTTATTCACAGAGGTTATGCACATCAGATGTGCTAATCAAAAGTGACATTGTGTATTTTTGACAAAGGCGTGCTTCTTATGAAACCTCTCCTCTTTCTCTACAACTAACCCTGGCCATCTCTCCTTGATATGATCAGATTTGTGTTGTTCTCTTTGATTCCTGAAAATGCCACTTAGATCATGTTTGCCCTTCGTCCAGCGGGGTACTCTCCATCGCGCTTGAGCTGAGTTTCTTTAGGACCTCTGGCGATCCGTTTATGGCCCCTATCAGCCTCACACACGTGCAAGTGCAATATTGACTTGCCCTGAGCCCTGATAACATCTCCATTTAATCCACAACCACCCAGTCTGAGAGAGGGGTTTAGTAAATGAGGGGGAGAGAAGGTAGAGGCTGTCACATCTTCCTCGGCTCACTGTTTTCCTTTTATCTTTAAGGTTTTGTATGTTACATTAATGGTCCCTAAACATGGTTTGTTTGGGTAAATTTAGTATAGTAAGTTGAGTGGCACAGGCAACCAACCAAAGCTCCAGCTAAGGTGCAGAAGCTGATGTGAAAGCCTGAATGTGGGATCAGATTGGAGAGCTTGTGGGGGTGACTTTGAGGCAGCCTTTTGAAAAATATTCGACTCAAAAGATGGAGGCATCATATTGATCATTTAATTCAATATTTATTTCTGATTGGTTTTTAAATTTTAGTACAGAACACTCTCTTGCTTGTCATTTGACGCCAATGTTTGCCCTTTTCAGCTGTGACAGCAGCATACGGATCGGCCAAACGCTTTTATAGAGTTTTAATGTCACCTTTCAGAAGTTGTCATTAATCTTGAGACTAAGTGTTTTGAATTGTTCCAGATTGTTTTTTCTTTAAGGCCATATAATCTCTGGCCTTCCTTCCACAACATATTATTAGGGGAAAATAGCCTGATTTGAATCTAATTTCCTTGGTGTTGATGTTAGGTGAGAAAATAGATGTTGAAAATGTCAAAGAAAAGCAGTCTCCAGTTGAGATCCAGTTTTTAAATGAAAAATTCAAGTTATGAGGGGTTGTTACATGACAAATGACATTACCACATAATGATAACACCTTGTACATGGTGCACATGGCATTTGATTTGGTCATTTTGAGATATAGAGCAAGCTGTTCTACATACAGGCTAATTGAGGGTCACCACTGGAAAATACAGTGTAATAAATGAAGCAACATTATGTAAAAATAATTTTGATTTAATATTATTATGTTCAAAATCATTTTGATGGTATAGTTTCTTGTAATAGGGTGAAATGTGTCTCTGTCTTAGCCACTACGCCCCCCTATCACTTGTTTCTGCATATAGTAACTTCAGTGTGAGGGTGGGATCACAGCCTTAAAAACATGTTTACTTCAAGTTACAAGTTTTTAAGACATAACATTGTTATGACTGATGAGTTTTGTTTGTAGTTAGCACCTACATTACGTCTGACAAATTGTTACAGACCTGTGATTTGTATTTACCACAGTGGTGTTTTTTTTGTTGCTTGCATAGGCTGATTGATAAAACCTTGTGTAATAATTAAACCAAGTTGGAGTAACTTGCACTTTGTGATTATAAATCAGCAAACTTGCATTCCATTATTTTGTGCACTGTAATTAGATGAAATACATTATTTGATAAAAAACTCAAAACTCTGTAATTTCATGCAGATATATTGCAACTACATACATTATTGTTGAAAAGTTCAAGTAGTTTACATTATAATTGTTGAATTATACAAAATACGCAATACAATCCTTACATGCACAGCAGTGTTATTCGACAGCCATAATAATTAGATGCCACCGCAGCAATGGCAGCTTTTTTTTATACTTCTCCTTCAATCTGGATTTGTATTTAAGAATTCAGTGCTACCTGTGGTCAGTGAAAAGTATCACCCTGAATCATGGCTATGGCATGCTGAACTGACAGCTGGAGCTCCTTTGTGAAAACAAATGCCATAATGATTGGTCATGATTGCCACATTCATAATATCTGATGAATGCCGATTGTGCTCAGGGCATTTATGATATTTTTTATGACCTTGTGCCTCATCGTTGCTTGAATATGAATACAAAAAAAAGCAGCATTATGAGGTACAAGGTTGAAATCTCTGCTGCTGTTGGCTTCACAACAAAACAGGAAAAGCTGAAGACCTCTTATGCAGTCATCTATGGAAGTTTTATGAATAATGCAGTAAGCATGAGGATTGGGAGGTGGAGAGAGAATGCCAGTTTGAGCTTTAAACATAGAGCATTTGACATCTGAGTGAACATGGACTGACTCTAGATCCCTGCTTTGACAAACACATCGTTCACTTGACTGTGCTTGTCGACCTGGCAGGGGGCCAGCTGTTTTAATTTCTTGCCAGTATGGATTGAAATATTGTATAGTGTATATCTACACAGTATATTTTGGTGCTTGCTTGGCACGATGACGAAAATTTACATTTACCTCCAATTTAACTGAGCAGTGACCCTGATGAGTGTTTTTTATTTCTGGTGTTGTTGTCAAGTTGTTGAGAGTCACTTGACGGAAGAGTTGAGTTGCTAAGTCTGAAAAGAAATAATTGATTTCTTTCAGTACCATGAATTAGATTTTTTCCCTAGGTTTTAAAACGTTAGCATTCACTAAGCCCTAGTCCCTGCTGATAACCAACGTTAATCTTTCATTTTTCCATTATGGAATACTAAAAAAGATTATGTGGATAAGTTGTACTTTTTCTCGTGATTATGTGTCTTACTATAGTCCCACACCCGCAGAGCACCCTTGGATGTGTGTGCACCCTCTTGAGAAGACTTCCAGATCATATTTAAGTGAGCCCCACTGTATATCTGGACTGCTGTGCCGTTTTAACCGTAGGCGCTGGAAGCCCTGCAGCTTCTCAGATTAGGAATTCGTCTCACTTGCCTGATAATTACATGCTGATTTTAACGGTTGTTTTTGAAGAGCCAGCCATTCTTAATGAAGCCTAAGCCAATGCCTAAAGCTTTCAATTGGAGTTCAATCCCTTCTCACTTAACACATTTGCCTCCTTAATTCAAATTCAGATCACCGATACTATATACCTAACTTTTAAGTGTAGCAACCAAGTACAACTTACTACTGAACATGTGTCTGGTAGGCTCTATCAGTGTGTCAGGACAGAATGGCATTAAATTGGAGGATTTATTTATAGATATACCATCCTAATTGATGAAAATGAATCTCATCTATTTGATTTGTTGCCATGGTGATGCCTGTATGCTGATGAAAGTACATCCATAAAGTAGGACAGAAGACTACTGTTGTTATTGTTTTCCTTGTCTGATGACGTCAAACCACCACAGTGCAGTGTCACCGCTGAAGAAAGGTCTGGCAGCACCCATTATCATTCTGCTATAATGGAAAAAAATTCTTGGGATTGTCTGTATTTCTTTAAACTAGTAACAGTCTTAGGCAGCACAAAGCCCAGGGTGCAGCAGCAGTACCCCTGCAAAATACTGCTGTGGGTACTTGTTTTGCATGTGGGGAGGTGACCCTGTATTAAAAAAGCTAAACCCCTGAAAAAAGAATCGGTTCGTACCATTGACGACCAGGTCAGGGTTAGGGTAACTTGACATTTCCAGCATGTAGGTCACTAGCTCTGAGGTTGTTGTTTTTTTACTGTAGTGGCAAGGAGTTTTATCAGTATTTTTCAGGCTTTATTAGATAGTGCAACTGAGGAATGACAGGAAACAGGATTAGAGAGACAGGGGATGACATGCAACAAAGGGCCAAAGGACCCTGGGCGGCTGCAGCAAGGACAAAGTCTCTGTACGTGTGGCGCACTCTCTACCAACTGAGCCACTGGGGCACCCCAGGAATTTTTTAAATGGTAGCACACAGCATGCCATTCGGTGTCCAAGGTACTGCTTCTCTGTCTCTGAAGTAATTAAAGCATACCACATTTGGAGGATGCGTGTCACATGCACCCTTTCGTGTAATGGTTTAACATGACAACACAGAAGCCCAAACATATGTTTGCAGTAGTCAATGTTAAAATACTGTTTGAAACCAGGTTTTTATTAGCGTGTTCAATGCGTGTGCATTATTGGTGCTGCAGTCAATATGTTTAAAAACATCAGTGTTGGGGTGAATTGTAGACGCACTTTTAAGTTTTGAAAGTTTTAAGACCAAGAAAGTTTGAACCAAAAAACTGAATCCAGCGTCATGCTGATGTGAACACTGATAAACTGGTTATGTGAAGGTAAATAAAAACTTAACTCAGCATATTGCTGTCTTCCAGTTCGGTCTTTGCGTTTAGACTAATAGGTGTTGAAGTCAAATGATAGTGATATATTGCATGCTGGTTGCATCTAATGAAAATACATTTTAGGTTTATTGCAGTTTCTAAAAATGAGCTACAAAGTGTTTTATAGCTCTTAAGTACTTCAAAACCGAACGACAATAATAAAAAAAAAAAGGCAGGGAAACAGATAACTGTAAAATCCATCAAAGAACAGTTACAGAAAAAGAACAATAAAACAACAGTGTATAATAAAACTACTTTGGAGGTGGCAATATAAAGCTTAAGTAAAAATATCAAGTAACATACAACTAAATTAGGACACAAGTCATATACGAGAAGATTAAAGAGACAGGTTTATAAAACAAAGGCCTGTTGTGGTGCTAACCCATGCCCTACAAGACTAGATTGCAGATGTCCAACTTTTGCAGTTGTATAATTGAGTTGTATTTATGATTTTCAGTATGCGCTGACTTTCTTTTTTTTTTTTCTGATATTCATTGTTTCAGGGGAATAATCTTTTTGAAGCACCTTAAACTTTGCTTTGACTCACGTTGGTTCAGTTCACCTGTAGACCTGCTTGAAGTTTGATGCAAGCTGCCCGATAGCCATCAGAATCAGAATCACAATACTTTATTAATCCCTGGGGGGAAATTGTTTTCCCCATGGGCCTAGCCTAGGTTTTTCTTTTTGTTGAATAAAGCATTTCTGTTTTTTCTATTTTAACATTTTGTTATAATTGTTATTATTTATTTTCACATCCACACCTAAACTGGCAAGAACTGCTTGCCTGTCTTGTGTGAACTGCAAAAAACCCACAATCCTACAATATTATTTTAACTGATAAATGACTAGATACATGTCCTTGGGCAAACCCCTTACTCTAAGTTTTACAGTCAGCATTGATCTGAATGTCTTCATTGATAGGACACCTGAGGGTGAAGAGCAAAGAAAAACATTTAGATCAAATTTTAATTGATTTTTATGGCACAGTAAGTTACAGACCGAGAATTGCTTAGATTTTCCCCCCGATAAGAATAATCTGTTCTGATAATTACAGTCGCAACTAAGTTTGGAGCACAACTCTTCCAATGAAAAGTAGGGTCATCGTTCTCAATTTTCTACATTTTTCGTATTGTCAACAGATAAAAAGATTTCATGCTTGTGAGAATTACTGCAGCAGGACAGTGCCTATGGCAGAAATACTGCCATCATCATTGGAGAGCAAAGCAGGTGTTTTGGATTAAGAGCAGCAGACTTTGAGAACATAATGGCCCACGGCATCTTTCAACCATCCAACCTGGACTACCCCAGGGATGAAAAGAGTTGGAATAAAAGCCATGCTAATCCAGCTTGGGTTAAGGCTGCTCCTGGCTAATGTTTGGTCAAAGGAAAAGGAAATGGACAAAATGAGGCTTAAAATGGGCTGGCAAAACAACGTGAAATCATACTGTTGTGCCAACAGAGACCTGTCTCCACCACAACATCCGGATAAAGCTGTTGCACTCGAGGGGTGGACCATGTTTGGAACACCAAAGCGCAGGACTACAGCTCGCTGAGGTAAGGTGGAATATGTTTCCCAGATGTTCTGTGATTTCTGTGGCGTGACGGAGTTTACGAACTTTAATTGTATTACATAACCCTGTGTTGTATATTGACAAATAAATTCCCTTGAACTTTGTACCTCCTACCTTGGATTGACGAGGAAATGTCTCACCCAATGCAATCATGTGGCTCATTGATGTGCATTTAATAGTTATTGGACAACAATTGAGGTCAATGTCACAGAGGAATAATCTGCAGTATATCAGGATTCGTCCACGCAGTCAATACTAGTAGGATACATTTATTGTTGATTTTGGTCTTTTTAGGGTTTTTGTTGACATTTAAAAAGAAAGATGTCAGTAGTGACAACCTGATCTCATCTTCATATGCCAGTGTAATTAATTGAGTTTATGCGACATTATGAGTGTGAAATTGGCTGTGATTACATTGGCTGGATGGATAAGTAGGTGGATCTATAGACTATCTGCTTTGTGATTTTTCCTTGAAATGTTTACGAAGTTCTTTTTCTCAATTTCCTGTGACAGATGAGTTGTAACTGTTGCTTTGAGCAGTGCAGTATGGGGGAAACAACCTACAGGGCCTGTGTCATGGAGTATAGTGCCAGTGCTTGTTATAACAATAAATTGGTTTCTTAGCGAATCCATCGTTGTAAGCTGAGAAGCTGCACTTCTCTCCACTGCTGTGAGTTACCCTTAACATTAACAGCTCCCTAAAACTCAAAGCTCTATGGCATGTCATCCATGTATCCCAGTAGTTCCGATTGTTGTGGAGCTCCTTGGATTCCTCTTATACCTCAAGTTCCTTTAAAATGGTTTGATGCCTTCAGGCAGCTATTCCCTCCCCCATCCACTTTCATCCACTCTTCCCTTTTGCTGGCTGGAAAGTAATAATAGGAGAGCTCCCAAACACACTACTGCTCACAGCATGTATTGTATAGACTCAGTAGTCATGCAGATATCATCTACATGCATTTGCAAAGGCACACACTATCATTGCCTCCAGATATCAAGCTAGAAGCAGAGTCAATTACAGCAGGATTCAGAGGTTGGAACATCAAGCATATAGAGATTTCACTTTAATGCTGCTTTGTAGAGAAATGTCAACAGCACTTTTGTGTGACTGTTAGTATTTTGCCCATATTTGCATTGATGTTTTTGTGTTTAAGGATCTTAGCGTAGTTAATCATTATTTTTGTCAACACAGTGTGAAGTTAACCTCGAAGGGGACCTTATTCAAACAGTTGGTTTTGTTCAAGGCCACGAGACACACAAACTGCCATCGATCATCTATATATTGACTTTCATGTAGGGGGAAATGTCTACAGCAAAAATAAAATTTAAAATGAACTTGGAAATATCCTGGAGAGCAGCCTCCCCCCTCTCAAGTGCTTCATCAATTATTGAGGTAGCTGGTGCAGTTTGAGGTACAGCATGCAGTGAAGCAGCAAAAGCAATAGGAGACAACTTGCCCAGTGTCCCACAACCCACTGCTCCCATTATCTGAAGCCATGAAGGTTAACAACAGCAAAACAACAGCTTCGGCCATTATTATTCAATAAGTGCGGTCTACTGTGACGCCGCTGTTGACTGTAGTGTTTGTTTAACACTGTTAAAGGATATCAGATTAGATTTGTCGTTAAGAGCAGCAAGTGAGAGAGCAGGTGTCTGTTCAGTTTTGTACCTCTACATTGGTCATGTCTGGTATGTTAGTAGTCAGCGTGATTTGGATGTTTTATTAATTCAAGGGCATAACCCAAGGATGTCAAAGCTATTAATTCTTTACATCAAGATACATCTTAACTCAACTGAGCACAAAGAGTGGGAATCTCAAGACCTTACAATTTGATTTGATTTTGATTCAGAGGGTAAAGATACAATAGTAAAATGCATCAACATATTAGATTTGTACACATGATTTATGTTCTCTAACTGTGACTACTTTAAAACTTACCTTTAAAAGACACCCTGTTTGTAGTGATCCCTAATTGAAATAAACAGATGAATTTATTTCCATCTACTTTGCTTGCGCTCAGCCATCCTCATCCAAACTCAAGAGGTAACATCATTTTGGATCATGTTTATCTCAGAATGAGTAGATACCTTTTGAAGTGAGCATGCTAACCACATAGCCATCGTCCAAAGCTCCGAGGTCCAACCACCTTCAAGCCTCTGGTGCACCAAGCTCACAGTCCGGACCCCTAGCTGCACAGCTAATTGTGCCAACTAACTATCAGCAGCTACAGTTAGCAGCAATTACTGGTAATATGCCATGTATATATGCTGTGTACCCGTATTTGTTTTGAGAATGAATGATTCTAAAATATTGCATCTTTACAACATCAAATTTGACTTCATAAAACTCAGGTTTTCTAGATGTGCAATAGATTTGGGCCATCGAAAAAGAGCGGTGAATACAACATTTACATAGTGTGACCTTATAAGTTATTGTTAGCAAATATATAAGCATTCATTTGGAGTCAACTGACTTGCCACCTTATGAATGCAAGTCCAATAATGTTTGATCTTTATCAGCTTCTGAGGGAAAATTCGTGCTCTTTAGCTGCAAAATGCCTCACTGCTGGATATTTCAGGCTCACTCATTTTGTCTCTGCGTTGTTTGTTGCTGGGCAGTTAGTGTATCGTGGAAAAATAATGGTGACACATTGAAGTTGTGAGCCAGAAAATGACAACAATGAGAAAAAAACTATAAAACTCTTGTTCTGAATTTTGATTCTTTTATTCTGTGCACTTCCATGACATGACAATAAGTCTGATTTCTTCTGGCAAATATCCATAACATAAACACAGAAATTCATGGAGAATAATAACACATAAGATACTGGTATTTCTTTTGAGTTGAAGAGATTTCTTGCCCCCCCGCTGTGCAAGCTCTGCAGTGCTTCCCCTGTTAGGTGGTATAGTCTGTCGCCTGTGTGAACCGCCTGATCAAAGCTTCTGCAGGCTCGATGCAGCGGGGCCAGATCCTCTCTTCACAGCTATAACAAGGCTGAGAACATGAGGAAATAACTTTGCAGTCACGGTTACTCTCCAATATGTAAACAGATTGATATAAATTACATTAGTGAATACATACACGCTCTGTACATATATTGCTCAGTATCTGTGACAATATAAAATATTTGAACTGAACATTGTTGAGGCCTTGAGTTTATGTGAATGTTTTTTTCAGCACGTGTAAAGATATACATTTTTTATGACACGTTACAGTGGCTTCAATTAAGCTAGCATAGCAGCATAATGGCAACTATTATTGAGTCTCTTGAACATAGTATCTTGACTGGCCTGACTTCTATTATAAATCTTTGATGATAGATTCTTTTGTTAGGGCTTAATCATGTCTTGTGCTTGTTGGACATTTTTTGGGGAGTCCCAAGGCCTTATATTGAATTCACTTTGAGGCAGTAGATTGGATTTAACACAAATAAAGACAGTAGGTAGGAAAAAACCCATTACAAAGTCTCTAAGTAGGCCTGATAAACGAGAACAGCATTGTATATCACAGAAAATCCTCTGTTGTGTTGAGTCTGACAGCGTAATAAATCAGTGTGGCTAATTAAATCAAGGTTATAAGAGTTGTGTCATTAGATTGAAATGAATGAAGTCCTTTGAAAGACTGTCCTTATTTGAACTGGCTGGGAGTGGTGGTGCTACTGCTGTCCAGTTATCAAGATGTTACAGAGAACAAAAATTGTTGATAGAAACATGTTTCAGTCATTTACCTCACCTGCTTTATGAATATAAATATTCACCCTGTCAGATTTGTAACAATGAAGCAGAGGATGGCTGATATGTCTGTTAACACTTTGACCATGAGAAAAACATAATCCACATACTAGCTTTGTGAACAAGTCCTAAAAGTGATTGGGCTGTCTCACTCTTGTCTTTCCAGAAAGCTTTTAACCCTGGTGATTAGCCTCTGTCAGCTCCCTCAAGTCTTTCCGTGACACCTCTTTGGGCTTTTATCGCCCATTTGTTGCTTTTCATTCTGGATACTGGGAGAAAAATCATCATTAGCTCCCGCCTTATCTACTCTTTATTTTACCCCTGTGATGAGCCTTGTCGCTGGGATTTGGCTGATAATGATTGGTGCAGCAGTGTAAGCTTAATGGCTTCTCTTTATCTTCAAAGGCTTTGATTCCTCATTGTTGTTGCTTAGCAGACAATTAAGGCGTAAAGGCCTTATTGATGATGGATTTCTCTGAGTGTTTTTTATTAAGGACACTGCTGAGCTGTAGCCCTGAATTAAAAATGCAGAGTGCAGTACAAATTATGACTCAAGGAACCAAGTTTATTTATGGTGCTTGTTGACTAATTTTTCAAATAGAGTCATGGAAAACATACATTTATTTTCTTCTCTATTTTATTGTTACAGCAAACCTGAGGTTAATGAAATGCTGTTGGACACTCTGTAAGCTGAGGTCCTGTACCTCATTTTCAAGCAAAGCATAGATATAAATATACCTAATTTTTTGGAAGACAACTTGAAAAATCTGTCCCTTTAACCACAACATCAGATGATGATCAGACTATTTTTGACAGAACGGTTTAACACATGTTTGCCCCTTAAACTTCTTCCACTGGGGCTCCAACTATAGAGTGATTTGGGGGCTGGTTTATGGGCTTTGGGGGGACACATCCTGTAACTGCAGCAGCAGCTTTAATTGCAAAGCCAGGCTTTCTGGAGGAATAAACACCCAAAGTCACATCGCATTCTGCTCTGATCCCAAACTGTTTACTTTTTGAACTTTTGGGATTCAAAGGGTGTTTATCTTCACTCACACTTCACTTTATTGACCCAGGGTGTTACCTCCATTGTTGGATGTTTATGTGACGCACAAAAGACATCACATAGACAAGGGAAATAAAGAGACAGAGAGCCAGAGTCCATGGTGAGTGCCGAGTTTAGTGAGAGTTGACCTGAATTTAAGCACAACGACAAACAAACAGCCTCAGTATTATTGCTCGCTATCTTATGTACAATAATCTGGCTGTCTGGGTTGAATAAACTCAAATGCTGCCATGGTTAAAGTTGCTTCGCTGTTGGTAAACACTCTGTGTCTGCGGCACAGAATGTTAAAAGGCAAGGTAATGTTTTAAAGTTGTATTCACATTAAGTTTAGTCTTGTTTGTTGACTTCCCTATCTCGGACGTAGCAACAGTCGAACAAATTAAATGCACCATTGCCTTTAGTATTACTTGTGGATTGTTTGAAACATGTGGGATAATGTAAGTACACAACAAAAAAAAAAGAATACATTACAGAGTCATTTTTAGACATTTGATACAAATTTCTCACATGTCTAAGTGAAAATCTAATTTGGAAAGTTTATATACAATATTTAATTTAAAATTGGACCTGATGGGGCCATCAAAGGTGCTTGTACTATCCACACACAAAAATAAGCCATGTAGTTTCTGGTGATGCAAACAAGGATGATTGATTTCATCATAGTTGCAATTATGTCCACAATACTTTTCTGTATCTTTGTTTTGCTGGGAGCCAAGTTATGTTCAGTTCCATTATTTGACCAAATCCTCAACATGGTCTCAAGTCAAGTCTTGATCACTAGCAAAATTCTCCACAATCTTCATGCACATGAGAAACTGTCCACTGGATGAATGTGGACCCAAGTGAGCATACTAGCACCACCATCTCACAGTCAATTTCAGTAAAAGTAAGAGGATTCCTTCTTACCTTAAATAATAAGTCAACCCAGGCTCTTACTTTAAAAACATTTGCAATGTCCACTAGGACAAAGTAGAGGCTTTTGTGTGTTAAAGAGTGATTATGTTACTTATTTATGTACTTGCAAACAGGGCATTAAAAATAGCTTGTGTGGAACAAAGTTTCTTAACTAATTATAGCACTAATTAGCAAATGTAGGCAGTTTAATTGGCACTGTGTATACTTGACTGGAGCTTGTCATGTCCTGACAGATGCTAATTGACTTTGATACCCTTGATCTGTGGATACCACAGCACTGGGTTGTACTATATGTGTGCCAGTACTGAACTGTTCTTTAATCTAAAAAATTAGCTTCTCGGTTCACAGTTGAGCATGTTCTGAAGGACTTGATTTAATCAATGCCAAATTAAAGCTATAGAGATATTCTTTCAGTCTTTATAGCTGCAGTGGATGAACTGTTTAGTGTGAGGGGGGAAATAAATTCAGTTCAGAATATGTGATACTGCAGGGAAAGCAAGAACCATTTGTGACAACAACATGAAACTTTGCTCGTAGTATCACCAGGGTCTCTACACATGAACACTAGCATTGAGAACATTGTTTGTGTACACAGAGTTTACTAAAAAGAGAGTTTTTGGAGGGTTTAGTTTCATGTTTTGTTGAGCCTTCTTAGTGTTTTAAAAATAGTGATTTTTGATGCTATCGCAAAAGTGCCCCTTGAACTCCCATTGAAAATGAGCTTGCCCGAAAATGAAAATGTTGTAAATCTTAAAAGTGCCTCTTTCATCGTAATTATGCTTTTACAAGGTTTGACTTATATACATTCACAAATAAAGCCTAGGTTGCATTTTGCCAAGAGTTTAATTTTAAGAAAGATGTCTTCAGCATCTGACTTATATATCAAAATTAGATATAGTAGAAATAGACATACAGCTAAAGAAAATAAAGTCTATAATGGGAACATGTTCTTGCATGAGACCCATTGTGCTATTGCCTTTGTGTGCTCTGTCTTTCAGAGTTGAAAAGGAAGGGTTAAACGTTCCTGTTTTGTCAGCAGCAGAGCTTTTGGATTGTCTGTGTAATTGTCCGTCTAACCCTTCATAGCAATAAGTCATGACATTTACTTTCCAAATTGTCATGAAATTAGGTATGTTTATAATCTATAAGGACCCTGATCTTTCATATTCTCAATTTTTGCCTCTGACCAATAAAGCAAAGTATCTAAAAAACGTACACTCACATCAATGGAATTTATCACATACTTTTGTATTAACTAGTTAGTTCACACTCCCTGTGAGGATGAAATATAGGCATTTTAGATTGGATGGTATCCAAAGAAATGCTTGTTGCCCTGGTACCTCACGAGCATACTGATCCGATACTAAGAGGTGGGGTTATTGTTTCATCGTCTGTGCTCTGATGTAGAACGTCCTGTTGTTTTCTCAGCAGTCTTTTGTCTAAAGGTACCTTTTTTCAAGCAAAGCCTGTGACCTTGTTGTTATAATTAACCACACATCTAAGCTGTGCATAGGGAGTGTGTGATTGAACAAAAGAGAGAGAATGGAAGATAAGTGAATGGAGGAGCACAGGTAAACTAAAGGCTACCAGTTTCTATCTGTGTTCAATTAGGCAGTAATGTACTGTAACAGTCATATAATAGATGCAGCAGCTTAGTATACCAAAAGTACAAAAAGTGGATGTTAGGTTTATGAGTCCTCCTCTTTGGTACACTTTGCTATTGTTATTTTGTTGCTCCTACAGCTTCTTATTTTTTTATGATTCAGTTCGTTTCAAACCTTCTCTTTAAGCCTCAGAATTGAGGTTTCTCTCATTTGCTGTAACCAATTTATGATTGTTTTGGAGTAAATTGAATTCTATGACTGTAGCTTTAAAAGAGAGACAGGACGAGAGTGACGGAGCTGACCTCCATCAACCTTTGCTGCACTGCACTTCACAAGAGTTTGAAGTCTGGCCAGCTATGCTTCTTCATGGAAGGAGGACCTCATAGTCTCTGGTGTGCTGAAGAAACCCTGTGGCTGTCCCTCATTAGAAATTGCCTGTCAAAAGACAGTTTGTAGCTTGGAAAATAAAACCCTACTGTGGTTAACTGTCCCACTGTTGCCCAGTCATGGAAAAAGTTTATGTTAAGAAATGCTGACTGACTCTGTCTCCCTTTATACTTCTGTGTCGCAATGCGTATGCATGTGCCAAATAAAGATGTTAGTAGTTGGAGGGAGAGACAACATAGTTATGTGTAGATGAAATAACAGGTATCAATAAAAAAATACGACATAACAATCATTTTATGTTAAGCTAAGTAAAAAATAGCTTTGTGATGTTACAGTTGAATAAAAAGCTTGTTCTGCTTGTTGCTTCGCAGGCTGTGAGATTTTCCAGCCATATGAAAATTAAATGGGCATTAAACAAACTATTTACCCTTTAAAACACATGCATGACTTATAAGTAGAATTATCTATGAGCCCCATTAAAAAACAGAAAAGCAACATAGAAGAAGAATCATTTTGGTTCTCTTTCATGTAATAAAATCTTTTGGAAGTCACTGGTTTGAATATGTAAGGTGCTGTTGCTTTTTTCCCCTTGTATATCTTTGTTAATAGCGATGTCAGGCAAACCAAGCAAATCGAAGGGATCACTCAATATTATTTTTTATTTTCAATCATTATATATATAATGTGTATGTTTGTATGTATATATATATATATATATAAATATATATATGGATTTGGATATATATGGATTTTCAAATACACAATATTAATGGTCCAGTCTATGACCTGCTCAGAGAGGGTTTAACATTAACCTCACACACATGCCTTCCAGTTGAAGGTCATTGCTGGCAGGTGAAAAGAAAAGCATGGTGACAACATGTGTCATGGAGGCATGTTCCTCAGGCTAACACTAGAGCTGGCAGTGACTGCCCTGGGACTGCAGTACAAAGGGAATTGGAAATTCTAGAAAAGTATGAATGTTACTTTGGCTGATGTAATACTGTGTGTCATCCGTTAGAGACCTTTGAATCCACCTCTGCATGTGTCCTTTCTCTCTCAAAATGTAGTCACTATTGTTTGTGCGCTGTCTTTGCCACTATATTAATTTTTTGGACTGTCTTAGATACATAATGTTAAATATTTAGTACATTCAAGTCTCATACCTATGTCTGCGTCAGATGTTGCTTAAACTGAATTTAACTTGATGATCTGCCCTCTGCTTCTCCTGGGCTAATTAAAAAGGAGCAGTGAAAGCCCAAATGGCCTTGGCTTTCATTATTTGGTTTGACAGCTCGGATTAAAACGTATCTCAAAAGTTTCCATCCCCTGCCACTGAGTGGAAGCATGGCAATTTACCATCACACCCGGACTGTTTTATCGCTAATAATATTCACAGTACACAAAACTGTCATTGTTGAAAACACTCACTGACTCTACCAGTGTAATTATCCCCAATCACCACAGATTGAAATGCGTTCCTGCATATTATCAAGTACATTAAAAGAAAGATTATTGGCTGTGATGGAAATCATGTGCCCTGCACGTGATGCAGGATGACAATTTTCTGCTGCACTGTGTGTGGAAGTAATATGGTATGTGTTCTATATAATGTGATGATTGTGATGATGGTGAAGATGCCAGTGACATGGATCATTCGGCAACACTCACACATGCCCTCTCTCTCAGTTTGTTCAAGCATGTGTGCCCCCTGTGTGTTCTAGTCCCCTCCTTTCCTGACTTTCTTCCTGTTGCAATATGCTATACTGTGTTAAGCTGTATTGTACTGTTGGAGTATCCTGAGTGCTTGTGTCAAGGAGGCTTGTATGCATTGCATCAATCCTTTGAGCCATGCAAATAATTGTGTTCCTGACTGATGTCCCATGCATTTTTCATATCAGAGCTTGACTATGAGCAATGGGTAAAAAGTTTTTTTCCCTCCCAGCATCTCCTGCCACCACAGCACCGTACGGTGTTTCTCACCTCCCCACACCCTCTACCTTCACCTCATGCTTATCCCTCTACACGCACATTTCCAGCCTCTATCATTGAAATCAATGGAATTGATTCTCCCGGGGTTAATGGATTTTGCTGCCAAGGTGAGGAGGATGCACTTTAATCATGGCAGATCTTAAATATTTTATCAGGGAGAGCCAAAGGTTCAGAGCTGGAGCTGGCTATGTAGAGGCAGGAATGAGAGAGCTGGAAGAGAGGTTCGCTGTGCATCTCAGCACTCTGGTCTAGCAATGGGCCAAATGTTGCTCACTTTAGAAAACAGCAACAAAATGGTATCAGGAAGAGGATGACAGGATGGGCTCTTGTGTTCGTAGACAGACAAAGTGATGCAATTGAGTTTTGTTACTTGATAAGAATACAGTGTCAGTCTGCACAGTGGTTTTAAGAGAGGATTGAGTTTATCTGGGAAAAATTTGGTTTTATAATGTTTTTGTTTTTTTGTTTTTTTGTTTTTTTTGCATAGCTTTAGGATGGATAATTAACCATCATAACCAGTTGGAGGATTGAGGTTTGATGGAAATGCACTCAGCTATAAAATATCTCATTTGTTTGAGTAAATATATAATAGAATATGACTTGAATGACTAAATCAAATTTCAAACAAGGAAATAAAAATGTCTACCTGAGTCAGCCAGTGCAGTTTTCACCTCTGTGATACCCACACACTCAGGAGGGATTCCCTACTAATTCCTGCCGGTTTCTCTTCAAAGGGGATGAGCCATGTATCCTCATTCCCCTTCACCTCAGCACAAACACTCTGCGCTCCGTGTGTCCACCTTTTTTTCATTTCTGGGCCAGCTGCATTGACTGTGTCTGCCTTTTTTGCATTTATTATGCCAACATTGTGTTCACCAAACAGCATCCTTTTTCTTGTCTCAAACTTCACAGCAAGAACTTAGATTTCACACTGTGGGAAATCTCTGCATTTCACACAGTGGGCGTTTCACTGATTATTTATAGGCCAGAGATGTACCACATTTCAAGGTGATTGTGATTTATAAAGGAAACCAGCGTAAGATGCACCTGAAACTGCAACATTTCACATCATTTTTACTTTGATCTGTGCCAGATGTTTTCCTATTCAGTGATGCCGGTGTTAAGTCTAGAGATTTCACACCTTAAAGGTTATGTTGATAACATTTCTATGTAGAGGACACATTTAAAAAAGCAATACAGAATACAGGTACAGGATAAAAGTATCTCTTTTCCTTTAAAACATTATTATTGAATGATGTGAAACAATAATTTGTCAGTTCCAAAATGATTTTTTTTATCTACGTGTAAGAATTCTGACAGTTGGTTCCAGTTTCTAATAGGGGTTATCAAACAATAATGCAACACCGTTGGAATCACTTGGTATCTGTGTTTGTAGTTGCCAGCTTGTGGGGAAAAAAAAGTTCTGCAGGGTGCGCCCAGCACATTTACACAGACAGCTAACATTAGCTAGTGTTAGAAACATTAGGTACAACAAACTGGCACTCACTTGAGGGGACAGCTGATTCGAACAACAGCGGTGTTGTGACATGAATGCAATGGTAGGTCAGAGATGGAATACCACATTCAGTGGCCAAAAGTTATCAACACCTTTAAACATGGAAACTAGAAAATGTGAGAGTGCCGGCTGGGCAACATTTCATACACTTTATGTGAATATTGATGACTCCTTTTAGCAATCCAAGCCAGCACCATTGTCTTCAAGGGACTTGAATTTTTTGTTATATTCAGCTTCTATTCTGTATTACACCTAAAAACCCCAAAAATGGAAGGCCCCTTTTTTCATTTGGCCCCCATTTTGTGTCCTATGCACTGAAGTAACATATAATGTCAGCAGTCATTTCTTTTCACATTCCAGTGTTTAAATGTTACTGTAAATAGATGAATGAATTCAAATGTATGTTATATAGCACATTTAAAAAAACACAAGCTTACCAAAGTGCTTTACAAACAGTGACAAATGAAAATGTGGTCAACAGAACAGACAATAAAAGATCACATATAAACCCAGAGTTCAAGATACAATCCCTGAGCAACGTAAATTTGTTACAACCATTATGAGGGCCCATTGAGGAGTAGCAGTTTAAGTTTGATTAAAAGCCGAAGAGAAAAGGTTTGTGTTGAGCTGTGCTTTCAACGGCTCAATAGATGTGGCAGATCTGATGTGGTGGGGCAGATTGTTCCACAGGATGGGGCCTGCAAAAGCGGTCACACTTGAGTTCCCTCCGAGCCTGAGGGACAATCAAAAATGAGTGCAAAGGACCTGAGTGGTCAATGTGGAGTGTAGGGAATTAAAAAGGCCAGATAAATAAGAGAGAGCCAAACCATTGAGTGCTTTAAAAATATTCAGAACAGCAAAACTTTAGAATGAACTCTAAATAAATTGGACTGCTCTAAAAACATAATACCAACCGCTTCAGTTCCACACACCGCTCCACGCACCCCTTCCAATTATGAGCAGTCACTAGTGCAGCGATAAGGACGAGAGCCCTTGAATGAACCACAAAACCAAGATGGAGGTACGGCTATTAGGAATCAAATCATCTTTTCAAACATTAACCCCTGCACCTCCCCAAAGCCCTCATCTTTGATGTAATTAAAAATGTGCTAGCCTAATTCATCAATTTGAACAGTAGATCACTTCAGCTTTGCAACTTTGGAATGAATTTGTCCACAGTCGACACAAGGGAAGGGCCTTAATGAAGCCAGGGTTCTCATCAGAGGTCATTTAGTCATCACATATTTTAAATTAAAATTCAGGATGAGTGAAAATGTAAAATAAATGAAAAAGTAGACAATATAATTGTGAATGTTCAGACCAACAACCCGTCACTCATTTCAGAGAGAATTTATTATCCAGATATAGAAAACCAATAGCAGTATTACAGAGTATTTTCTGAGTCTGACAAGCTGTCACATATGTTTATGCGCCTTTGGTATCAATGAATACACAGCCACTTATCTAAAGCGCAGGCACAAATGACCAATCACAATATATATGTATATTTTATAATATATAATAAATATTTGTAAAATTTACATCAATACACAGAACTATTGAATTGTGAATGAGGATAAGGGCTGATTTTCCATTTCTCTGGCAACAGTTCTGCACTTACAGTATGTGTGTGGTGCACTGTGCTCGCTGCACTTTATCAAAGATTTGAATTAACAATGAGCCTGGATTGACATTCATGAGCACAGCCCCTGGCTTTATTCTGCTGCTCATACTGCAATCAAACTAAAATTATTTCTGCACAATAATTAACAAGTTGTCCCAACCAAAGAGCAGACATGTTTTTTTAAGATAAATTCCATACAAATGAATGAAAACCACAAATGTACTTAGTTTTGTGCATACGAGTTAAGATAAAATGCATACACATTTTTCATTGATAGGGCCTAGGGTCCCACTTTCCACTGAGAAATAGTGTTTCCCATTGTGATTATCATTACGTAACAAATGTTAAATCAGTCCCAATATCATCGCTTGATATAATTAACAATGCCTCTACATTGGTACAATTGATATAGCACTAACATTTAATCAAGCTTAAGAAGCCTAAGTCTGAATAAATTAATTGCTCTGTATTATTTATGTGAAATGTGCATTGTTTGGTGCTTTAATGATTTTTAGAATCTTTGGATTGACACAAAAAATATGCTGTGTAATACTGTCTTCTGCCTGCTTCTTCTTCTTTTCCTGTGTTATGTTTGAGCCTAGATATAGACGTAAACCTACTCTCTTTCAAGTGTTTTAGAAAAATGCTATGTTTTAATCCTTTTTTAACCGATGACATAACAAAAATGAAGATAAGAAATCACAAACAACACTGCAGTTTGAAATGTACTTTGAATATTTTCTGTCGAAAAAGATTTAGAAAAGCACCTTACCACCTTTGATCAAAAAGTTCTGAGCATATACGAACTATCAGAAATAAACACGGGAATGCAAGACTCAGGAGATCGTACAGTTGGATCAAAAAAGCCTTTACCTCCAAAACAAGGTTCAGTACACAGAAAGGCAGTCAAACAAGCAGCAATCCAAAGAGGGCAAGGCAAAAGGGTCAGTTCAAAGAACACAAGAAAGGATCTAAGAACCAGAGAACACAAGGAACTAAGGGTGTAAAGCATGAGACAAGGGGCGAAGACAAACTGGCACAGAGGACTGGGAGAACACAGACTAAACCCACGCGGGAGGCAGGAATAATTGGGCACTGGTGAAGCACATCAGGGCGAGGCAGACTTTCACAAAGGTGGGAAATACACAAGGGTAGGGAGTAGGGATCTCAGATGAGAGGAGAGGTGAGCAACACAAAATAAAACCAGAAGTGTGAAACTATGGCAAAAAAAAAAAGTGCATGCATTGACCATTCTGATGTTTTAGGTTTACTGGAAACTGGACGTGGATATTTGTAAAATTCCTGCAAAATAAAAGCTCTCGAAGAAATGATCCTCATAGCACGCATCTCTTTAAAACAATAAAATGAGCCCTGCCATGTATTTTTGACCAATCGCTTTACCATCGTTTCGATTTTCATTTACAGTGCATGTGTCTTTATACAAAAAATTTGAACAGCAGCTCTTTTGATGTCAATTTTAACTGGAGCGTAGATGAAAGCCTAAAATGTTTTAGACTTGATGAACACACAACCTCCTACATCCTCTCTAAACCTGACAAGTTTAATCCCATCTCTTGAAGTCTACAGCAGCTCTTTATATTGCTGCTTCAGTCTTATGGCCTTTTGGAATTTTGCACTTTTATATTTGGAAAAATGTCTTCAGAATAAGAAATTGTCCACACACATAAAAAAAAGAAAAAAAAAGTCCAGCCCTACTTTTAAGACGACACGGGACGTATGATACTCAAAATATTTATTTTGGTTGCTTTAAAGTGAAACAGAGAGATTTTGCAGAGTGTACTCTGTCTTCGTCTTCTGTCGGGACCAGATGAGTCACTGCATTTCATTATGGCTAAATATGACACATCATAATGAAAGCAGTTTCATGTTCTAGCTTAATTGACAGTGGTAAAGTAGCATAGTCATAATTGCTGCACTTCCTACTCAGCAGAAGGGTTGAAGAATAAGACATCTGCACCCTGAGACAACACTGCAGACAGGAACATTGGAAACAGAAACGTTAAATTAAATATCATCTTAATCACAAAGGGAACGTCACACCAGGCCACGTTCATAATGTATTCTTCTTCTCTTATTCATATTCATTCATAACTGGTTTGAATCATTTTAGGGTTCAGAAAATAGATCCCCCTAAACTAGATGTAATGCAACCAACGCTGTGTTGAAGGACTATAATATATATATATATATATTTATATATATACATGTTACTAGTATGTAGTAAATTATTGAGATTATTGAGAACCTGCACTTATGGAGCATGGATTTATATGATTTGTTTTATTTTCTGGTATCTTTAAAGAAGAAAAAGCAATGGCGTTGGCACCTGGGTCAAATGCAGGAAAGAGTGAGGCTGTCGCACCATGGATGTATACCCTGAGTACCTCATTAACTGAGCTCCAGCATCAGAAGCTCTGCCTTACCCCCACACTTAATAATGAGTTATGTGGAGCTGCATAGATGCAGTTTAAAGATGATATATGTTGTGTCATACATGCCCCAAGAGTAGTAAGATGAGCCGACACACATGAATGCTCAGTGTAAGCGAGTAATTGCCGAGGCACAACTTGTCTATGCTTAGTGTTAGTTCGTTTAATGGATAATAGATACTAAATGGTCATTAAAACAATTCGCGTTACTATGCACATCAATATTGAAGTCAACCATACTCATTTCCTGCTCACTTTTGGGCATCTTATATAAAGAAAACTCCCCATACCTTACATTCTCTGCTGACTCATTAAAATCTTCAAAAGATATTTTTCCATTAAGAAAGCAGACCCAGGTGGAAGAAAACTTTAGGTAGAACTTTTGTGCCCATGCAAGGCTGTGGGATGCCTTCTTAAAAAGCGATCTTTTATATGTTTATACATTGGATTTCAAGGTTTTTCAGTTACTAGTGACCTCACCTAAGTGTGAAGAAGAGTAATGGTTGAGTGCCAGGCTGAATATTACAAGTCTCCAACAGAGTCACGGCAGCCCACACCTCTTATAGTCTTCTCATCTCTCCCTCCTGCTGGAAACGATGGAAAGTCATGCGTGCTGGGAGGGATGGTTTCCATATGAAAAGGCAGGAGAAGACAGCTTGTCATTGGCTAAGACCTTCACAACATGCAGCATCGCATGATAAGTCATGGCATTGCTCAGCAGTGATTTTAAAATGATATTCACACTAAGTGCATTTATTTGCACTATAGTTGTCTGATTTTGAGTTTCATCCTGCTTTGATCATATTTGGGATATGACGTTTAACATCGAACAAAGAAAACCTGATCCAGCAGATAATTTCTGTCCCAACTGAGTTTACCTCAGCAGCTGAAAGTGAACACTGTAGTTCTCCTACTCTGCTGGAGATGGTAATGAATGACAGTGGTGACAATTTAATTTATTCTTTCCATTACAGTATCAATTTATGATTTGTTTTTCTTTAAATTTATCCATGAATGACAGTCTAGCACACAACCAAAATTGTTCACAGCTTCCAATGTCCTGCTTTTCCACTGGCCTCGCTGAGTCAAACCCTGACACACTGTTTTGCTTTCCCAATACCAGTCTTACCGTGGAAACTTAACTTAGCTGCTTCTGAGATAAACCTTCTCCAGAGTAGGACCAAAGCACATCCACCCCTCCACTAAAAGGCCTGAGGGGGTGACTACTTTCCCCCTCCCGAACAAGCATTTGCTGCGAAACTCATCTCATGTCTGTGTAGGAAACCTGAGAGAAAGGTGTCTTAAAAACTCTGTGTGTTTAGCTCTCAGTACTTTTGTAGCTTCTGACTCTCTGTTGTCTGAAGTTTAGTTTCTCTCCAGTGTCCCTGTTCCTGCTCTGAGATATCTGCTATATTTTACCGCTTCATCATGTTCGCTGTCAGCTGTTTGAGGATTTGTGTTAAGTTACTGCTGGTGAAAAACCCAACAATTCAATTTTTGATAACTGAATGAGGGGACTGTAATCGTGAAGGATTTATAGAAAATGCCAAATCCTAAGCAGAGCCTTCCTGGACTACCTTGGTTGTTCAGTTAGAGTCAACGTTGAGCTTGGTTCAACTTTTTTGCTGGCCAGGCCTGCATTGTTTTAAATGTAAACCTTGGGTGGCACCACTACTTTGACAACAGATTAACTCCATTTATATAATTTACAGGGCGGAATCTTTTCATTCTTTCAAAAAGAGAAGCGTAAGAAATACATTTTGCTAGTTAAACTGCTAGTGGTCAGCTTCTTTGCTTGAATTTATCATTATGACTTAAGTGTTGATCGCGCAGTTTAATGACACCATCCATCATCCATCCACCATGACACCATCGGCATTTAGATTGGTTGCCTATAATATTTGCATTCGCTATGGAGCTCTGTCTGCCACGAGATATGAAACCTCCCAGGAATAAAAAGGTTCAGTTTACGGTACAACCCTATCTGTTTTTTAATGTCCCCATTATTGACTAAAATACATTTATAAATGTTTTATTTTTTTCCCTAAAACGTTCCTCTACTCCCTCCTCCACCCTAACGCCAAACTTTGCTGTAGTTACAAGATAAAGTATGGTTAGTTATGTTTTTTAGATTATGAGGATGATGACTGCAGTTTTACTGTGGGTTCAGAGCCACATTTTTTTTAAAATCTTTTAATTCATTCTCAATTTCCTTAGAAGTTAATGACTCACTGAATTAGTTTTTCAAATAATTCTTACTTTAGAAGCAATAGCCAGTCGTATCTTATTTTCTCTTTTACAATCTAATCATAGCGTTGGCAAATGCTTTAAAATAGTGTATTTTAATTTAATTAGTACATCTATTTCTGCAAAACCATGCACAGTTTGTTTTATTGTTACTTTATACAAATTCAACAAGGCTGTCATAGACACTGATAGAGTAATTAGCTGCTGCCTCTGTAAATCAGATGCCAATTACACGTAAATGATACGCTCAAATTGAATGAATAGCATAGAGCAAATGCATATATGGCCAGTATTAGCAAAGGGTGCCTAAGGTTAAGTTTGGCGTCTTACAGTGTACGTTTAAAATCTTGTGCTTTTCATTTCATCTTGTTTGGCAAACAATAAATGAGGGACTGGATATAGAGGTTGCTAAAATAACTGTTTTTCAGTCATGCTGTTTCTCTGCTGAAAAATTGTCTCAATTTGGATCACAGGGTGATACATCTGGGTCTGACTGCTTGTTAGTGCTTTTTCACCAACGTGATCAAGAGGATGCAAAACACTGGCCAGCATCAGCAACCTACCTGCCATTAGTATCATTAGCATTCACAGTCCCGTCCATTTATACAGTATTGGGCACTGCAACACAATGACTGAACAGTTTTATCCTCGTGTAGCCCAGCAGGGGCAAACCTGCACGCTGCCAGTCTGTAATTACCCGTCAGTGGCTTAACTAATCTGGATTGCATTGTGTAATGCTTCTGTGAGCCAGCTGCAGTGAGAGACATGCCCTACCCTAAGAATGGGCCAGACAAACAACAGGGGCACATGGAGCTGTGTATGCCTGCTGTCATTCTCTGACAGCAGGCATACACAGCTGACAGAGTGCAGGATCAGGGGGCTGCTCCTCTCAGCTGTCTCCGTGCGCTACCCTCAACACCAGGCTGGCATGCACGAGCTAAGAGTTGGCAGATTCATGAACGTGACTTAGTGCCATGCATTTAAATACCAATCGCCTTTTAAAAATGTGTAAGGGAATGCAGTGAAAATAGACACTATGCTTGATTTTGGTTTTTGTGTGTATTTATTTATATTTGTTTATGTTTGGAAGGCATCCTGCTGGCCCGGTATGAGGCACTTGCTTTGCAGCATCACCACTGTGCCTCAGATGTAGATGACAGCCATGAATTGGAATCAGTCGATGTTTCTAGCTACAATATCCTTACTCCTTCCCTTATCCCCAGCTCTCGCCTTGTCCTGCAGGTGGCCTGACCTTTCCAAATAAAACTCATCCCTCTGCTGATCCCTTCTCGCAAAGCTCTAACGTGCAGCGATGTTGCACGTTCCTTTGACACACAAGACAAAGACTGAAGCGTTATTTTAATCTGTTATCTATAGAATGGAGGAATTTGTCTGCATCACATGTTTTGTGGATGGATCAATCCTCTAATCTGCTTGGCTTTGTAGCCCAACACGGCTATTGAAGAGTGTTCCAAGAGGCCGTTTGAAAGAAGGCCAAACCTGAGGTTTGTCTATTTAAACATACAGCAGCTCCTGACACATGAGCCAGTGGTGTGGAGAATGAGAGGAGGCAGGAGATTTCCGGGAGCAGGTGTGAGATTTATGGTTTGTGGCTGACTTAATGCTGTGCACATTACCAGGTGACAGTATATATGTTGTATAACATAAGATTTATACTGCAGTGGTCTGGAGGGAGATTTGATGATGGCATTACTCTTAAGATTTAATCCTCCTGATTCCTAATCCTGAATCATTTCCCTGGCTACCTGGACTCAATATGTAGATTTATTGCAGTTGTAAGTGTGGAAAGGCGTTTATGTAAAAGTTTCTTGCTTTGCAATCATTTACTTTCTCAGAGGAAGTTTATAAGTCTAAACCATTTATAAAGTTGTATTTACTTTAAGTAGGACATCAGTTGTCACCAACTATTAGATGCTAAAATCCTGTTCATTTTTAACAGCAAAGATGTCCGGGACCCTAACCATATACTGATAACTAAATCTGCTGTCAGGCTTTCTGTCAAATATGTTTCCTAGGTGGTTTGGTCTGGGCTTTTTAAAAAAACTTTTATAGCACAGACGTTTATGACTGATCATAGAAATATTATAGGAATACTACAGGCAGCAGTTTGTCTCTATGATCCTCTCAATCTCACCTAACTTCTCGTTACTATTTGTCATTTTGATCATGATGGTGACACTACTCTATGGAGTGTGTTCGCTCCAAAAGTTGGTACAAAGTTGAGTATTTGTAGTGTTCAGTTTAGACAATATTATTGATCCAAAAGAAAAATGTGCATTTACAAATCTGTCTGCTACTTCAGCACCCGAGACAGTGACATGGATCAATACACAACTCACTTCAGGGGCCGATTTAAACATTTTCAAACTGGTTTGATATGAGGCCTAAGACCAGACTGTGTTATCGAATTGCACCACTAAATGTCACATGAGAGTCAGCCGCCCCTAAGATCACCTACTCAGTGAAAGATAAGTCAGTGTTTTCCCTTGGTTTGTGGAAGACTTAAGTGAAGGTATGTGGCAGCTACCACAAGAAAATGTTATTTTTTTCTATAAAAAATAATAATTGTCGACCTCTGCTATTACAAAATCTACAAAGCTAGAGCCTATAATAAAAAAAAAACACACCCAAAAAGTAAGAAGCCAAAAGTTGGCAGGACCAACTACAACCAGATCAGGCAAAAGTCACTGAGTTAGTTTTCATACTGTCCACATTTATTTTACATTCCATGTCAACAAAAGCTTGGGTGTATTGCCGAAGCCTTGTAAAAACCCTGTTAGCAGTATGCCGATTAACAGGGCGCAAAAAAACCTACATTTTTAATCCTAAGCCAAATGTCTATTTAATGTTTAAACTTAACCAGCCACTTCAGAGTTACAATTTTCTTGTCTTTTTTTTTTTTTTTAATAGGATTTGGCTGGAGGCTGGAGCTACTTGGTTAACAAGTCCATTATAAGTCCAGCTGAGGTTGACAATAGAGTTTCGATGGATCAAATTGAGCCGGTTCTAATAAGAGTTGAGCTTCACTCGTTCTGTTTTTCCAAGATTTCCACCGTACACCGAATAATTCCTTTTGAAATTGATAATCTTTTCTGCAATGCCAAACATTACAGTGTTATCCCAGTAGTGGTGAGAAAGTAAAAATAGTGAAGCTGTGTCTTGATTTTACATCCAATCAACTATTTTGTTTTATGGAGAGCATTACAGCCTCAAGGGACTGCTAGCGAGGCTATAGATTTGTTTTCTCATTAAAAGCACTGGTACACTGTTTGCTTTGGAAGCTTGGTGTGATCTGGTTTGATTTACAGTATGGGTTTTCCAGCCATAAAAATTCTCATTACATATTGTATGCTCCTCAGTCATGGTTTGCATATTCTGAATGCACACTTTCTTCCTACGACTGTGAATGGTAAATTTGATCTCCAGACCTGTAGATCACATTTGACATTCAATCCTATGGTTACATAAAGGTCCAGTTTGTAGGATTTAGGGGGATTTAGAGGCAGAATGTGTATATGTATGAATATAATATTGATAATTATGTTTTCATTAGCATATAAACACCTGAATTGATCATTATTATGAGCCCTTTGTTATCTTCAGAGGGAGCAGGTTATCCTCCACATAGTTTGTCATATTCTACCCCTAAGTTTCTACAGTAGCCCAGTTTTGACAAAGCAAACTCTAGGTCTAGGAGGGTCTTTTGTGTGCTTTTAATTTTGTGAAGCTGGAAAACTAAGCTAAGCATAGGATTGAATGCATAGATAGCAATGCTGGTATATTTCAACCTGTCCTCTCTCAGCAAATCATTGGCTCATTTGCATCTACAATTAGCAAAGCATTTAGCTCAATTAGCCTACTGAAAACACTATTCTGATTTCTTTTCCTGAAGTTGGCAACTGCCCTCAGTATTACCACCTTCGATAGACCTATGCAGTGGGGAACAAAGAGGAGAAATGAGAAAACATATATCAGTTTGCGTTTACTTTAGGCCCAAGTTGGCTTGTGTCCCAGCTCTACACTCATTTAAAGTTAATATTGAATATTTCCATAAAGTTGATACATCAGATATCTCAGTCCACCACTAATGGTGTTATCCTGAAGAGGGTTTACCAATGCCACAGTTGATTTAGTACTACATTACTTCGCTGGTTGTATTAGAGAATCGGGCAACACACCTCATAGCTGATTGTTGGATGCCTGTGTTCACTGAGAATTGCTGTTTCTTTGGTCTTACAAGCCAAAAAAAGGCAAATCAAGCACATAAAGCACCTGGCTGTATAGAACTTTGTGTAACAGTGGGGGGTTAGATCAGTATTGACCTTTCCTGATGGACATTATGTTAGTTATGGAGGAACAATCCTGATGAAGAAATATCCAGACAATCTGCCGCGGGTAATGAAAATACTCCTGCTGTGTCTGTAAGAATGATCCATGGATGTTGGCACTGTGCTGTGTGTGTCTCTGGCAGCCGACTAATTCAGAAACATTGTAGAAACAGCTAATCCATATCTATCACTGTACTTTCAACATTGCTGGTCTTCTCGAGGAGATTGAGTGCCCAAAGCCATTCCGTTTCTACTGTGTCTGAGGCACTGCTAGCATAGCTGGAGTCCTTCCCCTGTCAGAGAGACCGTTGTAAGTGAAGAAAAGGAAAAAGAATCACTTTGCAGCCTCTTCAGCACTTGTGCTATAAAAACTTATTTATGGGAGTAAATTTGTAATCAAAGCACAACTGGAGATTAACGATTACCCTAGCCCAGGCCAAGGGAGGGAGCCAGTTCCACACTGACAGTCTGGACTCCAAAGGGTTAGAGTTTAGCAAACACTACACAGATCTTAATGGGCAATAGTGGAAGGAGCATTAAATTGTTTGTGTGAGGTTAAGAGTTCATTTTCGTGTTTAACTGTCTCTTTGTCACATACTTCTGCAAGTTGAATATATACTGAATCGCTGATGATGCAAAAAGTGTGTTTTAATCCATCTGTTTTCATGCACAATTAAAATTTTGCGTAAAGGTTTTTTGTTTTTTTTTAAGCCATGGCTGATGTGGAACTGACTGAGGTTAAACAAAAGAACTACATTGAAAATAGACTTGGTGAATAAAACATGAAGCACATGAACCATGTGACTTCTGCAATGGAGAGACAAAAAACATCAGCAGACCAAAACGGACTTGTAGACTGTAACGTCCCATTCCACTGTAACCTTTTATCCCAGTCATACTATATAATGTTGGCAGTTAACACTTTTGCAAACCACCATTTCGTTCACCTTGTGAATTTGACTGATGTACAACAGTACCTACAGCAATAAATGTTTGAGTGGAGTGTGTGTGGAAAGTTTAGATAAGTTTACGATCGATGCCAAGACATGATATTAAAAAGGCCCTTGGGCTGAAATATAGCTAAATTATTAAAGACCACAAACAGACATGGTAGGAAAATGTGGCTTTGTCAAACAAAGAACACCCAGTGTGAGGAGAGACCTTCGAACTTCAGTCATAATGTGAAATGGCAAAGTGATTTCACATGCCATCTTTTTTCTCAAATTGTGAGGACTGCACAATATAAGATTTTCATCCTTTCTTGACAATTATGTTTATGTTCAGTAGTTGACCAAGGCCATAACCTTTTCTTTAAACAGTATTCATGTGCCTATATGTGCATTATATTCAAAGAGTTATGGATTCTTGTAATCAGTCCCACTGTTGATATTGGCCATGAAGTGAACTTTTCATAGTAAAACTTCAATGAAAGAGATAGGTGACAAGATCAGCAGACTTGTTTTCTTCAGTAATGTATTCTGCTGAAGTCTGACTAAAGATAATAAGTGAAGAGGCGAGGTGCATGTCAATCAAATCAAGTAGATATCAAGTGTTTTTGGTTCAAAAGCAAGTTTTTTCCGCCATTCAGCAAGGAAACACAGTCTGTGGAAACCAAAGAACGAATTTCGCACTAAAAAGACTTTTACTTTGTTTGTGTTTCTCACAGGAGTGCAAATTTTCATACCCGTATTTATTATTCATTAACACCAACACACTGCCACATTGCTTACAATTACACTGTTCACAGTATGAAATGTTACGTTTATACAATGTATATTTCTTACCTCTTCATTATATTGTTTATTTTTTATTATTATTTTGATTGTTTATTGCAACTTACTGTCCTTTGGCTGCTGTGACAAAGAAGCGTCCCTGTTTTTCATAAGGAAATTCTGATTCTGAAAGATAAAACTGAAAACAATGTGAATTTACCCCTTAAGTATATCCATGTGCGAATGCAGACTTTTTAGCATCTTAATTAGAAAAACAAAAAGTTTTTTCTTTATCAATATCAGAGAGTTGGGCTGGGTCAGTGGGTTGATGTGAAGAATGTAGACTTTCTAGTTTCAAACCCAGTCAGATCCACATCCTCATTCCCCAAGCAACTGAGTGAATCCACCTTACAAGAAACTGGAAGTCAACAACTGGGATGTCAGTCAGCAGCAGTGCAGTAAAAAGAGGATGTTGTAACCTGACATGACATCACATGATGAGAAATCAATAGCCTCATCTCTCCACATTCTCTGAGAGGAAAAGGAGTGAAAAGGAAAAGATGGGGGTGGGATGGGCGGGTAGACATTTTTAATGTGATGAGGATTCATGAGGACCTTGACAGACATTGATCGTTGGTCTCATTAGACCAGATGACACAGTTGAATACAAATAGTGTACAGAAAGACTGCATATTCTGATATATTTTTGGCACACCTTAAAAATGCAGGATACGCACTACACATAGCATTTTTTTTTAGTTTTATTAACATTTCTTCAGGTCTACTTTAATTTAACATTTGCACCCCCATATGTGCATTAAAGGATTATTGGTCACTGTGCTTACTCCTCCTGTCTATATACGGTCTGCAAAGAGCTTTATTGTTAAAGCAATTTCAACAGAAGCAACATTTTGGGGGGGTTTTCAGTGAATTTAAGGTTAAAATGAGGCTTCATATCCTTGATAAATAGCAGCTACGGTAATATGCTGCTTTTATCCATTTCCATTAGAATATTTCTTATGCACATTTTGAATTACAGCATTAGATAAGGTTGATAATAAACAGCATCATTTGAAAAAATGCCTAATGGGGGGTGGAAAAAATCTTTACTTATAAAGTCTGATGATCAACTTCTTTTGGTCTCGGCATCTTCCCAGATATTCCCACAATAATTCCCACATTCAGTCATAGATAGCCATGGTAACAGACTGCTGTTCCATCTTCCAAGTTAGTATTTCATTAGCAGTAATTATCGATACTGTACATGTCCACTCTGAAATTCAACCTGCTGTGTTAAGTGAGTGAAGTAGTTACCAAACAGGCTGCCTGCTGCCTGGAAAAGGAGCAGGATTGTTTCATTCTCTAGCAAGCATCTACCGGTAGAAACAACTATAAACACTATGGACTACTTCTTTGACACTGCTAGTTGAACTCATTGATTTGTATTATAGCTCTCCAAAGTAAAACCAAAATCTTTACAGAACATTGTAATATTTATGATCTTTTAGGCTACGTACTCGCCTTACCAGATGTGTGCAGTGGCTTCTTTCTATGCAGTTTCAGAAATGTATTTATGACAAAACATGTTGAAATCGAAGAAAAGGCGGCCAGCTAAGGTAACTGTCGAGTAGTTGAATAATTTGATGGTTGATACACTCAGCATGCTGATTCTTGCAACCTCTAGTAAAACATTAATGCACAATACACTGTATAAATGCAATAAACCAAACTGGATATGTACGTGTTACCCATGCAAATCAATAGATGTATAATTGTCGTGCAGGAATTTAAGAGCTTGGTGCCATCACGGCAGGAGTGCCTTGACCAGTGTCCCTGCGATCATCTTTGGCCACAGTGTGTTTTTACACCATGCGATTGGGATGTCTCTCGCTGTGGCTTTTACTACAGCTGTGTAACCCTGGCAGAGGCAACATACACCCCAGAGTGAATGGTGAATCAAGCTATTGGCTGTCCTCAGTTAATACTGTGAAGGAGTGTATCACAAACTCTAATGGGCCTGAAGTGCTATTGGAATGGGTAAATGTGAGGATCTATTCTCCCGGCTTTGAGGCCGAATAGCTAAAAAGGGCATGTTTATTTTCTTCTCCTTTCCTCAGTGTACTTGTACTATTCTCCATCTCCAGTGCATTGTCTATTGATTTTCTCCAGCCCCCTCCATCAGTCAGGCTTTAATAAGACAACACATGTCGCCTTTAAAAGAAACGTATTAGAATGTTAATGGTTCACTCCACAGATCCGCTCGCCTCTCTGCTGTGTTGTGTGCGTTCGCGCAAACACACGCACGCGATTGTGATTTTATGTGTGTATGTGCCACCACATTTTCATTAAAGCAGAAGAGGCCAACATTCATCTTGATGGTTTTAGGGAGTAAAGGGGGTGGAAAACAAGGAAAATGTGGCAATAGGGGGATGAGGGAATAAGGATGGAAAGAGAAGCAGAAAGTGAAGAAGAAACCTCCTCGTGCAGAGTGGATTCATCTTCTGTCTTATTGCTCCTGTAGGGACCAATTTATCTTCATTTAGGTTTTTGGCACCAACCCCAATCCCGACCAGCCGCCTTAAGAGATGGAGATGAGCCCAACGTGGCTTTTTAGAACACGTAACTTGGACCGAGGTTTGGTTTGACCAGTACTGTTTTTTGAAGGGCAGATTATGTTGTTTGGTATATTGGTAATTTAAACACTTAACACATAACACAGAAAGAAATACGAACCCAATCTCTTATAACCTGCATAATTAACATGGCAGCCCCCCAAAGGGTTCATTAAACTGGCAAAAGACACTTTTAAAGGCAGTAAATACTGATTGCACTGTGCGATGGCTATAGAAAAATGTCACCATCCACGAATAGATTGATTACCTATAAACCTCACTTTCACTGTGCTATTCAGCCTGTCCTGCTGTAATGAAGGACGAATTGCTGCACACAGGAAGTGTCTCCGCCATTGCGCAACCAAAACAGGAAGAAGTTTTCCCAAGTAGCTCTGCCAAGGTTGATAACCATGGAAACTGTGCACTACAAAGTAAAAGAGCCCGCTGATGGAGGAGGCAAAGAAGGCAAAAAGTGCAACTGGATGGGCATTCACTCAATGAAGAGCACCAGTGTTATGTCAAAGTTTGTTCATGCAAAACAGGCATTCTTTGAACTAAGCCCATGAGGTCAGCAAGTAGCAAAAGCATTTGCATTCGACAGTGGACAAGCCGTTAGCGGTAGCCATGTTGCTACTATTGCCTTCGTAGAAGCGGCGCCAACAGTTATACAACAGGTAAACGTCAGGAGAGGGCAATCTCCTGAAGTTGTCTGTTGCTGCTTTAAAGAGTTTTAATGAGGTTTTCACAAAGTGTTCAATACCTTTCTTCATAGAGGGTTTCAATACTTTTAGAAATATTTTACCAATGCAATCAGTGATACTCATTATATTCTCTATCTCAAGTAGCACTCAGGGTCATAGGTAGATAGCAGATCAGACATTGACAGGAGCCTGACCATTGAGGGCTTTAAAAACGAGCCGTAAAATCTTAAAATTAATTACAAACATTGAGGGACAGCAGGGACGCGACGCTTTCTATCAGCTTCAGTTTTTGGATGTTGCTCCTGCTGATAGCAGAATAAAGTGCATTGTAGTAATCAAGTCTGGAGGAGATAAACGCATGGATGACCTTTTCTAGATTTGGGGAAGAAAGCCGTGACCTGATCTTGATCAAGTGTTTCGGTTGGACAAAGCATGATTGCACCACTTTAGTCACCTCAGCATCAAAAGACACCAAAAAATAACATCCAGGTTAACTGATTACATCCTTGCATGGTGACAATTTGATGTTTTTGTAGCTCATATATGCAGGGTTTGTGAAAACTACCTCATCGAAAGCAGTCAGCAATCCCCTGTTTTAGCAGATTTAAAGCATTTTTTTGTTCTGTCTTCACGTTGATTGATGCTGCATCTCTTCGTATTTCATAATACATTTTGTAGGTGTTTACCTCCTTTAGGAGTTTGAGTCTGCTGCCTTATGTGTCTTTATTGAGCTTCAGCTGAAACCACAACAGCCTCTCCATTCAGCAGGGTATAAATGAACATTGATTTTATATATGGTCTTAGTGTAGCATCATGGCCTTCGTGGCCAAATAACTAACAATAACCTTCACTGTATGAGTGGGTGGACAGGCAGCAAGGGGAACACATAAAGACACAGAAGAAGAGAGCTGCATTATTCTGCCAGTGTAGCTCTTCATTATAAGTAATTGCTGATTAGAAAAAAATCTTGTCGTGTCGTGTCTTTTTGCCTAAATAACAGAAGAAACATCTATTATCGCTGGAACTTTTTCTATTTAACCTGTTGATTTAACCCTGTGGTGAAGTTGACATGTTGGGTTATAATCAGCAGTTAAAAGTCACATGCTGCATGATGCTGGCATTAACCGTATGGAGCTCAGCAGTCAGATTGTTAATTGTTTTTCTTCTCAAAAAGTGGAAGGGAAGGGGGGGTGGACTGGCAAGGGGAGGCTGGAGGGGAAGAGGGAGACGGATGTCAGAAATCAGAAAGACCCCTGCTGCCATGTCTGGATGCAGCATTGGCTGCGCGGTAAGAGGAGAAAAAGAAAGAGAGAGGAGACAGTGTCTTTCTGACTGTGTTGTGCTGTGCAGTCGGGTCTAGGTGCCCTACTGACAGCCCAAGATTGATGGATAGAGCTGTGTATCGTACATAACATCAATTCTGTCCTGCTTTCTCTTTCATTCTGAATCTCACTCCCTCATCACTCCTCCCTTCGTTTCCCCTCTCCTGCTCTACCTCTCTCTCTCTCTCTCTCTCTCTCCCTCCCTCCCTTCCTCTCTCCTGCCGCTGCTCCAGGTCCCTTGCCTGTCCCTCTCTTCCGTATTAGTTTCCAAAAGGCATCTTTAATGCTGCCAGAGAGCGCGCTGTGAGGCAGCAAGAAAGCGAGGCGAACGGATTGCTATCTTTGTGACAGCTTCTCTGCTTGGCAGGCTGTGTGTGAGCCGGGGAACTGGACTGGACTGTGGTGTTTCGAGGAGGTGGGAGAGGAGGTGGAGGAGCAGGAGGGAGAAGTGAGGGGCAGGCTGGACAGATGGAGGACGGCACCCAACACCTGGGACACTGCATGGTTGACATGAAGGAGCTGAGCGCCAACCCTGAAGGACTGACCGCTGCCGGTGAGCTGACTGCACTGTGTTGTCTGTCTGTCTGTCTCTTAATCTGTCTCCTCTGGCTCTGTCCCTCTTTACACAGTTAAACTCTGTGACACCTAATCTGCTGTTAGATTGGATTCTGTCTCAGTATACTGTCTCAATAAATGCCTGTCCCATTGACATCCAGTTTTTGCTTATTTTCCTTCTATTTTCGTTTGCTGTGGTGCTCTCTCTCTCTCTCTCTCGAGCACAGAAAGAGAGAGTAAGGGGGAGAGAGAGAGAGAGAGAGAGAGAGAGAGAGAGTGTTAGAGAGAGCGAGTGAGAGAGACAGAGAGAGAGAGAGAAGGGTGGAGGTACCTGTGAGAGTGGGAGAGGGAAAGAATTTTAAATGCACGATGATCAATAACCAAGTGACTGGATTTAATGCAGTTTTGTTGTGTTATCTGGATAACCCTCACCTCAGGGTCAGATTGTTGCAATAATTACAAGGGAACATTAATTATACATGCCATCAACAGCAAGTGTTTAAAGGTGATTTTTAAAAGAAAAAAGAGCACACTTTGTTATCCAGGGGTTTCACTGATTTTTTTGGATCAACGTCATGTTGATATGTTAAATTTCCCCGAGGACTTCTTCCAGTGGATTGATTAAAAAACTTAGTGGCTGCATTTCTGCAGGTTTCCAATTAAGCGTGCACTCCTTGCAGTTTGGTTCAATTAAAATCCCAAATTGTCTCAGAATGTGGTCAAGTCAGCCTCAACTAGCTCTGGGCAACACTGAGTTGGATTAAGTGACAGAAAAAAGTTTGAAGGAGACGGTCGTGTTGACATGTCTATTTGTACATTCACGTGTGTGCTTGATTCTGCTTGATTTCTGTGCGTGTGTGTGTGCATACCTTTCCACTGCAGTCATATTCCATGTTGCCTGAATGTGTTGTCACTAATGAGCACTGGCAGAGGCAAACTAGATGTCTCAGTGCCCATCACAACAGGAGAATGCTAAAGAGATTATCCATATCAGCGATGCCACAAAGCCTGCTCTCCAAGTTTAATACCTTTGCTCATGAAAAGGACAGACACTGCATGCAGCACCACTAAGCATTTGCATTGGCATGCGAGCTCAACGCCATCATATTCCCCATGGGGATAAGTAAATGGAGCTGTACAAAGAGGAATGAAAGCGCAATTCATGATGCCTTGTCTCCTTTGCCTCGAGCCACGCTGATACACATTGAACGGGTTTACATGCACAAGTACACCTGCAAACACACATACACACAAGCAAATAACAAAACGAGTGCACAACGCCTTAGCATGCATTCACACTCACACTCAGCTACACACTCATGCTCGTACTCAGTTATGACCTGATGACGAACCCTAGATATTCCCTTCGATAAAATCACACAGTCACAGTTTGGAGATGACATCTGACAGGTGTGGGAGTATAACAGTAATGACAAACACCTCACTGTACCTCTGTTTTCTTTCCCCTGAGCATCCCGGGAGACAAAAGGGAAGAGCAAAGCACATAATTACCATGTTTGGCACGAAAGACAGGTTGACAGCCCTGCATTATCAGTCGCAAGGTGAAATGGTTTATCTCCTCCTTCTTGACACGAGAGAAAAGTGGGACCCAACAAGGTGCTGCTCTGTACTTATTAGACAGGACTGAATTGGCGTTTTACAAAGTCCCCACCACAAGGGGAAGAATTGTTTTAACTGTTCATACCTGCCTATGGGCAAGGTTTTAATGGAAGCGGCGACATAATTGATGTCGTTTTGATTGCGCAGTGTCTGACCTGATGAAACTATCGTGGAGCAAAAAGTCTCACTCCATGCCCTTGATATCCCTCCACACTCCATCTCCCATCGACGCGACAGTCAAGACCTCCTCAGCACACCCAACTGATTCACAACACTTCATTAAATGCTGGCAACAAAACCATCTGTCCCCTCTCAATCTCCCAGGGCAGTAATGTGACGATAACTCACTCTCCCATTCAGCACCACTTGTCCTAATAGGAAGCCTGTTTGTGCAAACATCAATCGAGTTAGAGGTACGTTAGCTCGGCTGATGACTGCATCATCAGAAAGAATGTACAGGTGTTGTTTCTACATTTGGAACTACAGAATAGAGAAGAATGGAGGAGGACAGGATAGAACAAAAGGAGCTAGAAGAAAAAAGATTGCAATTAGTGTGTGTGCGCCTGCGTGTGTGTGTGTGTGCGTGCATATGTGGGGACGTTGAGTAGAGTTGATGGTGCTTGTGGTTTTGGTACAAAACGGTTTATTGAGAGACAGCCAGCCACATAAGTAAATTACCATTTAAAAAAACAAACTAGATAATATTCAAAATATACAAAGCATTTGTTCCTAGGCACAGGCTCTTACATGTAATATCTATTCATGAAGAGGATAAGGAGAGTGATTAAGAAAGTGTACCATCCTCTCTGCAAGGGGTTTTATCAGAGCTCTCTTTGGAAATTGCCTGATTTTTTTTATTGAGCCGGTAGCATATGATGGGGACCGGAGCAGCGACAGGCAGTGTTTTGGAGCTTTTCCACAATTATTTTTTGTGGAGTCAGGAATAAGCAGCAATCCCATGTGAAATCTGTGTGCGCACTCCCCAACATTTCCTACTTCCATTCCTCCTTTCAGAGTCTCTGCTCGAAGCTGGCCAGTGGTTATCACACCATGCAGTGGGTGAGGAAGCAGGGCAATGAGAAGGGAAGAGGGTTAAATGATCATCTGCAAGACAGACAATTTAAGTCCCTGTACATTAATTAACTCTGTCATTCCAGAGAAATCACCTAGTCTGCTCGGATCCTAATAAATTACTCTCTCCTCTCCCTTCGGCGTGCCTTTTCCCCCACTGATACCACCCGCAGACAGGAGGGGGGTGATAGATTGGAGGTACAGTGGGGCTGTGCTGTTATTTCTAGAGCCAGATGAAACTGCAGTATAGCGGGCGGGCACACCTCATTTGCGGCAGGCCCCTCTGGGAGTTACATCTGCATGTACCGCCTGCCTGCCTGCCTGCCTGCCTGCTTGCCTGCTTGCCGCCTGCTGCCTTGCTGAGCTTATTACCATATTCATAATGCCAGCGGATATCGATTTTAAATACCACACCTGTTCCACTTTTCTCCACATCCTTATCCACACAATGGAGCTGCATCACCTGTGATCTTCATATGCTAAAGGAGATGTGATTGAGGTGGACAGTACAGGTGGTTGACCTCTGCCCATGTAATGGGTAATTATTGTAATTAGCCACTGTTTATTTGTTTTGGTCAGCCTGATTCTCACCGGGGGGTTTAATGACATGCAGCGTGTTCAGTGCTCCAAGACAAGAATGATGTCACAGTCTACAAAACAGGTGTTCTGTCCTCAGGTTGCTCCGCATAATTTCTCTGCGATTTTAATAACTGTGGAGTCACTGTGACTATGTGAACAATAGTCTCCAGCGCTACTATGTTAAATGTAGCATAGTCAGTATTCGTTCTCAAAGTTGCAGCATAACCTGTGTTGCCTGTCTTACAATCAAAGCATCAGGCATGATCCTTCTATAAATACTTGACACACTGTCAAGCTGTGCTCTAAAATTCAGACATCTTTTAACTCCAGCCTTCCTCCTGCTTCGCTATCAAGCATATCAAGTTGCTATGCCACGTGTGCCTGTCTCATGATCAGTATCCCAAACCCATATCAGACCTAGACTTAAGCTTTAAGTCTTATCTGCATTCAATTATTTCTGCAATGACAGACATTTTTCCCGGCTTTCTACCACTCTAGATAAGTCGTGTCTAGCCTAGATGGAGTCCTCCAAAGTAACTGGGCTGTACTGAGAGTCCCCTATGATGGCACCAGAGACAGGACCCGGCAGCTGGCACTGTCTCAGCTCACCTAGCTAAAGGGCTTGCTGTTGCCACCACACAACATGTCAGGCAGGCTTATTAAAGTTTCATCAGTGCTCACAAGGAGGCCGTAGTGCTGACAACACGTGGAGACATGACCCCCGAGGAATGGGATGATGATGAGAATAATGTGAAAACCAGATAGCGACATACAAAATGTATTTACATACATTATTAGCCTATTTGTGTAACCGTGTATTTGTGTGTGTATGTGTGTGTGTGTGCTGTGTGCGCACTTGATTAATTAGACGTTTACTGTACTTGTATGCATGACAGATATTGCACCAAGTTTGCATAAGCCTGTTTATTTAAATGTCCTGACAAGCACTGCAGCTGACACAGCCAAATTCACTGAAACTTGAGAAAACACTGGCAAACTGAGACTTTACTCACAGTTCTGTTAACATATGCGTTGAATCTCGATATGCACTGCAAGGCGCTGCTTGGGTTTTTCAACAACGCACCATGTGTTGGGCTTTCCTTGCCTCAGTAGACATGTGACTCTCAGGAGGGCTCAGGGAAATGCAAATGATTTCTGTAATTTAGTATGCTTGTTAATCATTAGCAATCCCTGTAACATTGTTTGTTTTGCAGAAATTTAAATGAACATTCCAAAGAGAATTGAAACTTCTGAAGACTTGTTTTGACCACGACTGAATTCATTTATACTAAACTCGTCATTTTTTAGATCATTTCAAATTTACAAAGCAAACTTATGAGAGTGTGTGAAATAAAATGTGCGGTTGTTCCGATAATAAAATCAATAATAAATCAACCGGAACACCACAGACAGTATGATTAGATACTGTCTGTGAAAGTAGAAAGTGTACATTACTGTATAAAAATTAAGATCTCTGAAGTCAAGCTTCATTATGCACTTTTTATTATGTATAATGTCTATGTATTATTCATTTACACTTCCATTGCACACTTTGTGAAAGTATGGATGAGCATATATAAAAGAGATAAAAATCTTGCCTTCTTTACTTCAATAAAGAGCCTGGAGAATTTTAAAACTAAAGATCATATATTATATTCCGACCCAAATGTATTTCAGAACATTTCCGTGATCTCAGGGAGTCTACATTTAGTTTCCAAAAGATGGAAACTACAGCTCCAAGACATGCAAAGAAACACCTTTGGACATAAACTGATAGTTACAGTAAGAAAAACTAAACTAACTTATCACATATATAATTGCACACACATGGTATGGTAGAATACAGTAATACTGTACAGTTTTATCCTGATAATTAACCAAATATGCTGAAAACTCTAAAAGTGGCACTAAAATGTTTTAAATCTTTACCTCACATTTTGTTTTCAATGAGAGACAAACTGTTTGGTAAACCGATCTGCATGCTGGTCACAAAGATTTGAGTACAAATTGGTGACAGGATTTTGGAATGACTTGAAAGATGTTGCGATTCAAAATAAATGAGTAAAGTATAGGACTGTACAGCAGCTAGCCAAACAGGTCAAACAGTCACCCATGTGAGGGCTTTCACAATTATCAACTTATTGTTAACTTATTTATTTATTGACCCATCCCTACAATTGGAGAAGAGTACCTCCAACTGTTTTTCTTTAAGTCCAAAAATCCTCCTGTCTTTGTCAGTGGGACATCCCAGGAACACAGCTGTTTGATAACTGTTAATTATACAGATGTTTTGAATGTTTTATTTGCCCCACCCCGAGGTTTCCTCAGTATTTTCTCTGATAATATTTTCTTGTCAAGTCTTCTCTTCACAGAGCTTCAGAGGTTAGTGTTTAGTGTGTTTAGGATAGACAGGATAGATTGTATGTCTTCTGAACATGCAGTCTTGTTTGCCCTGTTTGTTACCTTACTATTGCATCATGTTGTTGTATGATAGCTGTTTAGTCAGATCCAAGCAGGCTTGTTCTCTGTAAAGACCTTGAAGACATGCTTTGTGATGAAAGGCTTTACAAATAAATGAACCTGATTCGACATAAAAGCCAAATAAAAAGATCTGTGGCTGAAATAATTATAAATCATAAGTGAATCATTTTTAGTCTTTGTGAAGGATCCTCATTATATAAAATGACTATTACCTAAAGTCACGTGGCTCCCATACATCAGTAAGCAACGAGTATCCATGGCCCATTAGTGGGGTTGATGAGCCTTAGAGGGGCCAATTGTGTCCAAGCACCCCAGGAAGAGAAAAACGCCATTTAGTGGTTTGGAGCCCCTTTACGTGTTGCACCATTATGCAGGTGTTTCGTCTTTTTCTGGTGTTTGAATGGTTGTGTGTCGGCCTGGGAAGGTGATAAATGATAGACAGCGTCGGTGACAGATGATACAAGCCGTCAGTCCGCTACTCATCATTATGGCATAAGCCCTCAAGGACAATGGATTTCCAGAAACTTGTTCTGACACTCACAACAAATGCAGTGTGTTTGCATAATCTAAACAAACAGTGGCATCTATCACTGTGGCATTTTGGGAGTCTGTCATGCTCCTACCTACAATGCTATCTCAAAAGACTTTCTTTTTTTTTCTGATTAGAATAGTTTCTGTCACTACATTCTTGCCACATTGGTAAAATGGATTCAGCCCCTCAGTCTACTAGTATTCTGTCATTCTGCTCTGTGGTTTAGAGCCTGATCAATATATGGTTAGCCTATATTAACAGCCAATATTGGCATATCACATATATCAGTGTTCTACGATTGGCACCGATATGAAAACTGCCTCCATTACATGTTGTTTGATAACCACATTTGAGGGATCATTGTAAAAAAATGTTTGTATAATGGCCAACGCTTTTTTTTCTTCTTTTTTTTCCCCCTTATATATGTTATATAGGTTCTTGTGCAAGTAAAAGGTCTTTAAAGGTAAAAATCTGTGCCAATGTACCACAGAAAACACTGCTCCTGAAACGCCTTGTCAGTAGTCCTGCCTTTAATTCTGTGACTTCTAGACACTAAGTCACCATGTCACACATTTAAATAATTAATGCCTATATTAACGATCAAGGTGAAGCTGACGAGATGCTGAAAAGATGTCAGAGCCGTTATTATGAGCCCAAAAATGAGCACAATATGTTTCCTTTAACATTGACACGAGCATCCTCCCCAAAAATCATTATGTTACCCCTTTTAATTTACTGTACTTCTTTAGGTCTCAAACATTTAGTTGATTGAATAAATAGTAAACTGTGAGGAAAAATAATCATCCATAATTTTGATTAAAAAAATCATTCAAGCTCGGAAAGCATGCTGATTATTTATGGTTAGCTGCTTTCTTTCTTTAAATCACTGAAAATACATGTATTTCTTTGTTTCCTCCTGTTGGAATATTTTCCTCTCTGTGCTTTTATTTCAGCTCCACTTCATCTTTCTTTCTCTTTCTTTCTCACAGGTGTTATTCTAACACCCAAGCTGCCTCAAGTGGAGTTCAGCCTTGGTAAGTCTCGTGTTTACTCTGTGATTCAAGGGTCATTTTACTTTAGCGCTGAGTACTATCCCACACTCTTCTGACATTCTTGTAAGCACATTAGATAAAGGACATACAGACACGCTTGCACGGCTGCATGCTTTTATTAATGTCAAATCTCTTTCCTCTGGCCCAGAAAACACAGTCAAGGTTTATGGCCTAAAATAAATCCAAATGTAACAGTTGTAAACACACACCAACACACAGTCACTTGCTGACAGTTACACTAATGCAGAAGTCAGTCAGAATTAGACGCATATCTGCAGACATCCTTAATCTTTTCTCAATTCTGACACATTCACACACCCCAAGTGTGGTTGCAAGGGACAACACAAAAAAGGGCAGAGAGAAAACATTAGACAGAAAGGAGACGGGGTGCTTTTGAACTTTTCGTCGAGATGGCCTCATTCATTTTTTATTCAGCTGGGATGTTGGATATCTATTTCTAGACAATTCACTGTGGCTCAGGTCAAGTTTCCTAAAGCGAAAATCCAAGACAGAAATATTTATTCCTGTGGTCTTTGACAGATGAGATTGATGGCACCAAAGACTAGCCTCTCGGCTCCCCTGTTTCTATCTTTTCAGGCAACTGCAACAAAGGCTTCCCACTGCCAGCAACAAACTGAAGAATGACTGAATACAAAATATGCGAGGCTACAATTTCTCTGTACTATCAGGAAAGTTGATCATTCTAAGAATGTATCCTCCTCAGTGTCACTAAATGACTTTTATGACCAGGGCAGTGCTCAGTGAAAAGTCCTCTTCCCATTAGAACATTTTTTAAGGTGTTTAAACTGTGTGCTGGTACCTCGTGATTCTGAACACTCCTCATTGTCTGATTGCCATTTCTGTGCATTGATGCAAAATTGCAGTGAGCCATAGCGACATGTGATCAGAGATCATTGTGTGAAGCTCAATAGTAGAGTCATTATACTCAAAACATGCACATACTCACACAGCTGGATGTGTGTGCGCACCTATAGTAGATACGGGCACAGCATTATATTCTGCAAAAAATCAAGTAAGGCCTTTGTAGTGCTTGGTTTGGTTCCTCAGTGTCCATTCGGTTTTGAATCAAGACTCAAATGCTACTATAGCTGTAGGGTTTGCGCTTGAGTAGAAAGACTATTTGAATGTAAATTTTCTGTCATGGTATAAAATAGAGCTGACAGCTGGCGAAGGGAAATGCCATGTCCCTCTTCAACCTGCCCTGGTTGAATGCGTGCTCATGTATGCTAAATGTACAGTGCATCTGTGGAACTGTTCTCAGATCTATCAAACCCTCAATGACATGGTTGAATTTATGAAATTTTAACAAGATGTGTGCATAGTTTTTATTCAACCTTTATTGATCTTGATGAAAGAAATACGGCGGAAGTTGAATTACTTTAACGCTGTTGAAGGTTACATGTTTCAATTCATGTTCAAATACTCTTTGCAATGGATTATTCTCAACAAAAATCCAATGCTGTTTGTCTCATAAGTAAATACCCCATGTTTACCTGCCTTTAAAAAGGTGGTTGCTAACACTTGGCCAAATGAGACTACAGAGTTTGTCAGGGACATTAAACATCCTAACACAGAACACAGAGACTGTCAACTCTGTGGTCTTTACAGGCTGACTTTAGTTGCAAAGTCTTCTAGCTTTAGCTTTCCATGTTATAGATTGATCAATTTATAGTTAAGTATTTGCAATATGTTGTAGTAAGAAGCTTAGTGGCGATGCATCCGCAATGTAGCTTGTTTAATTCAGCTTTGTACTTCTTGTGACTGCATTTAGGCTTCAAAAATAATAAAAAAGTGTTCTGTGTATGTGACGATGCACTAGTACAAAATATTTCATAGGCTCTTTGTTGAGGGAACCCGGGGGGTACTAACTTCTGGGTTAGCCTAAAAGAATACATCATCCCTGTCACTCTCAATGCCATGCCCTTAACCTTTTTAAGGGCTCAGCAGCTGCTAGCTAGTGAGCGACTCAACAATAGATCTGGAGAAAGGCAAGCCAAAACTTAAATCATGCAGCGATTTTCATGTACAGTGGGAAGCTCAGTGCGGTTTAAATGAAAATTATCGAGGACAGAGAAGAGAAAGACCCATTGACAAAGTGCTCTGTCACAACAAGCAGACAGGAAGAAATTTGAGCCTCAGCCTGACAGCCCACACAAACTATTCAGTGGCAAAGATATAATAATAATAATTGAAAGCAAAAAGAAAATAATAAAAGGTTTTGAAGCTGCTTTTGAGAGAAGTGACAGTCAGAGCAAATCTCAAGTACTCAGGAAGCTGCTTCCATCAACTGGGAGACAAACAACAAAGGCAGCCTCACCAGACTTTGAGCTGACCGCCAGTATAGGCGAGCTGGACTGAGAAGTCTGGGTGGTTTGTAGCTTTTTAGCACGGTAAAGACACATTCCAGAGAACTAGTGTTTAGTGCCTCATAGATAAGCAAGAAAACCTTCAAGTAAACTTTTCAGTATACTCAGAACCATGCATTGATTTGAGGAGAGGTGCTTCCTTTTTTGAATTCCTGTTTAAACTCTGGCTCCAGTTTTCTGAATGAGCTGCTACTGAGGTGGAATAATTATGCTGTGTAAAGAGTATTTGTTGATTGTTAATTGTGTTTGTGTGTGGTTGTATGTAGGAGTGGTGCCCAAATTATGCAATTACCTTTGCAGCTAATTGACATTTAATTATATCACTGTAGACAAACGTGGTATTTAGAGGCATAAGCCTATACTTAGATGGTAATGATTAAAGGGTCACTCCACTATCTTTACTTGTCATGTGGAGTACCGCTCAGCCTGTAAGAGCAACTGTTGTCTATGGCTCTAGAGCAAGCTTTTTAAAGCTTGGCAAAAATGACCCTGAAGATGTTGTCAGGGTTACCTCGACTTTGTGCTGAGACTGGAAATATTTTACTATATACATAGTTGGAAGAAATGACCATTTAGTAAGCAGCGTCTTAGAGTGTTTCAGGAGCAGTATGTAGGATTGTGGCAGATCTATTAGAAGAAGGGGAATATAATTTTCACGATAATGTTTCCATTAATGTATAATCACCTGAAACTAAGAAATTTGGTGTTTTTGTTAGCTTAGAATGAACCTTTTATGTGTACAGAGTGAGATTCAACAGCAGGTCACGATGGATAATCCAAACTGTGGCCCTTGAGAGGGCTGTTGCGTTTGTGAGGGTCGAGGCGAGGGGGTGTTCAGTTGTTTGCGATTGCCAACCAAACTGCTAAATCCCACTAAATCTTACACGCATGATCTTTTAGTCAAGTCAGAACATTTGGAAAGCTACTTGAGGAGTCAAATTCCTACTTGTGAACTCAGGGCACTTCCATCTACCCTGACTTTGTGAGGAAACGGTTGCCTATTGGGAATGCACTTGGTGTATATTCAGAGAACAGTATTTTTTATTAGACTCGCAAATTAAATATTTAGCATAAAAGGGCCAAATAGAATGTATAATGGCGTTCGTTGCCTTGTGCAGTTTTCCCTCTTTCATTTCCTTTATACGTGCGAGAAGAGTGCAGTGCCATGGGTTCAATTTTGTGTACAGCTGCCAAAGAAACAATGTTGGTTACAGTCAGCCAAGGTTTTTGTAGGCTTTTGGCTGTGTGCACCTGGAACAACTGGAGGTCGTATGTTTGAACTTTCAGCGTAGAAATTTCAAACTCTAATTTTGATCAGAACGCAGTGCAAGTAAAGTTGATATCCAGTTGCGGGGTAATGGATCCAGTATTTTTTCGAACTAGAAGTCAGAATATCTCTGCGTCTCCTTCTCTGCTTTTGCTCAGTGTGAGTTGAATCAGTCATTTGTGAGTCCACAGACTATATGTAAGTGTAAAAGTAAATTATTGAACTGCATCTTTAAACAAAAAATCCTGCGATCAATACCATAAACTAGTCAGGTGAATTTCAAGACCATCAAGTCAAAATAATATGAACAGGGATTAATAGCGACTTGACTGTAAAAACAGACTGAGAAAACATTTCCTCCTTCTGCACGGACGCAGTAAAATAAAGTTGTCAGCTGTTTATCAGGCTCCTCGCTTGCTGGTTTTCTACCACTGCAGCATTGGACTTATTTTTCAAACCAAAAATAATGAGGATATTTGTGTGTCTGTGTTTTGACACTGTCAGAAAAGCTGATGTGAAAAAAATGTTTTTCTGCCCATAATGTAAGATACAAGCTCGCTGGAGAAATTTTAATGTTGTGTCTGTGGCTTAAAATAAAATCTTATTTAAAACGCTGACTTCTGTACCAGACTGTGACAGTTACCAGAAGACCTGTTCCATTTGTAATTTTTAAACCACTGGATGAGGAGAAATGTTGGTGAATTGAGCAGTTAATTATTTATCTTGTCACCCCGGACCACCAGTTCACTTCAGAAACTAACACCTATAGGGGAATCCAGGTTTTATTAGAGACAAGTCCCTGGCTCCCTTGCAATTTAAAACACTGAACAAAAACTCAGTAACACCCACCAACAGAAGAAACTAGCGGCATTCACAGGTCAACAGACTCTGTAGTAATCACTGGTGTTTATTGGCTCCATCTGTAATCGCCCGTTGGTCACCATTATCCTTGGTGGACATCCTCTTTTTTTAAGGACACTACTCAGTTAATATGTTTCCATCTGTGCCTGTTAAAGTCAAGTCTTATTCTTTGATAAAGACTTTTAAAATTATCATCTTCTGGGTGTAGCTTGATGAGGTATATGATCTGCTGCTTTCTACTTTTACCTGTGTCCAGGTACGTTCCTGGTGTTGAATGTGACGCACCCAGTAGAAATGAAATTAGGTGGAGAGTATATAGAGTCATACATATTCCAACACTAATGCCTGCACAAAAATTTAACAACATCAAACTGTGATTTTAGAATATTTTAAACACTTGTGTCTCCTCTCTGAGCTTCTTATCCTTTTACCAGAGTGTCGGTGTAAATGGTGGCCCTAACAATTGAAATATCAGGTCAATTCTGTGCCTCTATTAACCACGGTAAAAGCAAAAGCTGACGTTTTCTTTCTATGCAGACTCTGCAGACGTCTTTTGTTCTTTATCAAGTAATGCTCTTGCTTCTCTATTGTCGTGAGAAGCAAGAACAGTAGATTTTGACAAGATTTCTTTCCAAGGTGAATTGTAATACTGTTCAACTGTGTTTGAGCTGCAGTGTTACAAGACAGGAGGTTTAAAAATACATAGTCAGTATTCAAATCCACATTCACTTCCCTGTATTTTTCACATGAAAAGTACTTTGAATTAAACATTTCAAACTTGAAGCTCCCTTCACATACAAAAAAGCAAATTACAGGCTTTATGTTAAAGTCTTTGTACAGATTTAACATCATATGCTTGACAATCTGTTCAGCAGGTGAAGGATGTATTTATCACAACACGACAGCCCTAATTTCCCCTCCGTTTTCCCCAGACCCACAGGCAAACAGGTGTGCAAAATGGCGGCACATGCAAATAATGTTGTCAAATTAATTGAAGCATTGAAATAATTATCATGATGAATGAAGCGTCTTGCGGCAATGAGCATATATTCCTGTCTCCTGTGGCAACTCCCAGGGCTCCCCTCTCGATTAAATGGAATTTAGAATCATTGTGGGGTCTCACAGGCCCACTGCATTAAAACTCATTTCCAGCAAATTCATCTTGAAAGAGCTCAGCATATTCCAATCACACAAAATAAATACAGCATAGTAATTGAAGCCTCCAAGGATGAGCAAACATTATTACTCCAATTGCTCAATTGTTATGGTAATTTAGAAATCAGTCTCAGTATACTTTGGTAGCTGAGTCGTTTTACTAAAATTGCAAGTCACGTCACTGTTGAATTAATTTCCACCTAAACTAAAGCAGGTAATTCACTAATAAATTACCACAAAATCTCCAAACATAATGTTCTTTAAGGCACTTTAAATTTGGACACTCTCTCTTCCTGCTCTCACTTTAATAGTCTTTCCCTCCTTCCATATCACTCCCTCATTATCTCCCCTCTCACTCAGGCTTCCTCCCTCAAACTCTAAATGCCTCTCTTAGGGACTTCCATGTCCTTTCTCTCCGTCGCCCTCTTTATTTCCTTTTCCTGCTACCCCCACCAAGCATCATAATAGCTCTGACCTTAGAGGGTCAGTTGAACTGTCATATCCCTGTAAGAGAGCCAGTGTAGTGATGCATGGTTGGGCACCCAGTCCCATTTCAATCACCAGTGTGGCTGTGGTTAACTGTGCAGCGGAAAAAGGGAAGATCCTCCAGGCCAGTCAAATATACGTCTCCTGAGGGGACTAATGGGGACGGTCAGCAGCTTATCTGCAGTATCCCATCCTAGGCATTGTACGTATTGGATTGCCGGGGACCAAAAATTAAAAAAGAAAATTGTGAGAATCCAGACAGCCAGTGTTATTTAGAGATATGGGAAGAAACTCATGGCAGAGGTGATGAAATGATGAAACAGAGTGAAATAAATTAGATCAATCTTTTTGGAAACCATTGTGGCCACTGGCGATTAGTGTATGAGCATGGGTGTGATTGTCATTGTATGTGGACGTGCATAAACAGTTAAACACCTTTTACAGCTACAGTATTTACACCACAGATCCCCAATTACAGCCACACAGATACCAATGTATGAACATCATTGCCTGCACATAATCTCCTCCGACTGCATGACCAAATGTTCAACCTCCTTTACCGTGATTCCAAAAGACCTGGCGTCAGGTCTTGAAGCACAAAAGGGAACGTGGAATCTAAGTCGCCCCTCAGAGATGATACATGCATGAGCTCTGCAGTACTCCATGATGTTTTCCCTAACAACACCTGCTGAAAATTGAATTACCAGCTGTAAACATGTTTGCTGTCTTCCCCAATTTGTCCTTTTAAGCTGGACAGCCAATCTGTGACCAATACCTCAATCCAGTCACCCTTCATTTATTTTAGAATCTGGCTAAATTTTAGGGTGACGATGCCTGACAATCTGACTCTTGGACAAATTGGTCTGCGAGCAGTTTAAACTGTTCAAAGGTTTCCCACATAACTGCGATCAAAAGATTCATTAAAGGTTTTATTTTTCAAGCAGTATCTTTCACAATGTGGTTAACTATAGCTGTGCTCTGTGCTGTGATGGAAATAAAATCAAACATTGCAACAAAACAGACCATATTGTCCATATTTCCAGCCACCCATTGGCTTCTTCTGTATTTCTTCTTTCTATTTGTTCAAAGTAGAAAGTTCAAAGTAAGCCTTTCTTCTTTTGTTGGATGCTGCTACCCTGCATGAATAAAACTTTATTGGAGTTGCCAGTGGTCAAAAAACGACCCGGGGTTCTGTGTTTATGTTGTGAGAATGGAAGTAGTTTTGGCTGTGCAGAGGGTGATTAAAAGGTGTAGTGTGCATAAGAAAAATGGTACTGTCTCGCTCAGCTTCATGCACAAATGCATTTGAAGCATTTGTCTCCTTCTCAGTCATACATATGCCCGTTATACATATGTATATGCACCAACAGGATATGCAAATCCTTTGTCAATCTAAATAAATCCACCAGTTATGAGGTGGTTTTAATGCAGCTAATATCATCAAGTAGTTAAACACGCAATAAAATGTATGAACACATGCAGCTGAGCCCATACACTACTTAAGACCCCACTTCACGTCCACCTTATCCATGTTTCATTTATTCTCTTCCGTTACCTCCTGCGGTTTTCACAGAAAACATGGCAGATGTAGATCAATGCATCTTAATCCCATTTCTATTGAGTCTGAGTGGTTTTAAATTGTACAAGGTGCAGTGCTACATTATTGCCTGGGGATCCAAGGTAAATTCATACATATTAGATGGTCTCAATTAAAATTATCCAAGGGTTTTCTAGTCTTGTTACAGAAAGCCCTGCTCTACCAAAGATGTGAATGTAATGGATCATAATCAGAATGAAGACCTACCCAAGTAATTTTATATTTGCTGTAAAAACTCCTTATGCAGACAATAAATCCATAAAATATATCGACCCGACAATATCTAAACTCTAGTCTGGTAAGGAAATAATTTTCTCCAGCATGCCCTTCTTTTTATATCACTAGCAGAACAGCATCAGTAATACATGCTTCAAGGTTCGCCTTGTAATGGCTGCATTGCACTGAAGTCCATTTAGAGCAAGTTATTCCCTTCATGATTCACTCTGTGCTCCCCTGCTGTGCCCTGACACCCAGACTGTTTAAGCAATACTCAGACAAACACTGAGTTGTTAGCTTCACTTAAGCACTTTTCAGTTTAATTTTACAAAATTAGGTGTTGTGTTGTGAATACTATTAAGTGGGTCTCATGATGAGACATACCCTGGAGACTTGGATGAATAAGCAGATGTTATTAACTCCAATGCTGTCAAAGGTCTGGTTTTAATCTAAGAGATGGGAATTGTTATCCGTATCTATCACGTGGTCCTTTTAGACTGTATCTAGTTATTAAGGTACCTTCAAATGTACTTTTAAAAAGGAATTTAAGTGAAAATACTGCAGTTATTAGCTCCAGGGTCAGTTTATTTACTGATGACCTCTTGTTTTTTAAGTTTATGTATGTTTGATGTTTGTTGCGGTTCGAAGCAGAAATTCCAGTTTATTTAATCTACGATCATTCAGGTACTACTGTAGATGCTTTTCACTTGCAGCCTCGCAGCCTTCCGTGTGCCATTATATTTGCTGTGAGATATATTTGTCCATCAACTCCTTTTTCTAACCACTCACTGATGTTTTACCAGGTGAAGGAGGCATATTAAGTCTTTATTTTTTGGACCAAGTTACATTTTCTGCTTTTTTAGTGTGTCCAATGTGCGTTTGTGTCCTTGCCACTGACATACTGCTAGCCACTGTTCAGGACCAACTGGTTCATGGTAATTGTGGTCTTCCTTTTCATGCATGTTCTCAGTAGAACTACCAGCATAATATATTGAACTACTAACATCCTGAGCTCCTTTATAAGAGAAAACTATGCTTGCTGCTCTTATCTTGCTTTCAGGATTGGATGGACCAGTTATTTCTTTCCCTTTGTTCACAAAGTAAAAACACCACAAAATCATAACTCATATTGTGAATTTTCACAACGAATAGAATAATTCCAACATCAGTCTCAGAATGCAAAGTTTCTGTGCTTCTTTCTTTTTATTGGATTACATATTAATGCATGGAAAAGAACAGACTTTGTGTACAAAGGCTTTCACTGCTGCTCACTCTACTGGATGAGCCACTCTCTGCTGTAGCTATATTTGGCTTTTGCAACTAGCAGCAGTTAGCAAGTAACTCCCTTCTTCCGTGGAGCTAAGCAGCCCTATCAGCTGACAGCAGTCTGCCTGAAACAGACTCAGATGGCAGGTGGAGTCACTGCAGGCAACTGGGCTCGGTCAACTGGCCTCCCAGTGAATGATGGGACACTAGACTGGGGGCTGAACAGAGATCAGGGACCAACAGATGCCAGTCTGAAAACAGTGGGGACAATACAGAGGTGATTCATATCTGCTCCTACCAGGACTAAGATTCTGGGGATGAGAAGACACATCAGATGGGGACAGAAAGGCACGAAGTGGCTGAAGACAGAGAGAGTCAGGCATTCTTGAATTTCTTAAAATTCTGGCCATATCGTCTACATTGCCTCTCTTAGCTGTTGTTATAGTGCAAAGCACCTGTATTGTTTCTAGTGTTGTCTTGTGTGTAAATCGTGTAAAATGCTGTTGATAGAATATTATGTTTCATAGACCGGAAAATAATAACATATGAATAAAGATTGAGTTCTAAATATGTCTTTAAATAGTCTAAAGCCCTGAATATTTTACACTGTGTCAGTAAACCTTAAACCAAATATTTCTCTGCTGTATTTGATGCTGCGCTTCCAGTTTCACATAAAGGAGGTTGAAAAGGAATAGTAAAGTCACAGATTACAAAAAAAGGCTTTGAATGTTTTATGTGGAAAGTTCTCTTTTATTCATCTGCTCTCTTGCAGACAAGAGTGTGATAAATGCTCATTAAATCCCTGCTTGGTTTGTGTTCTCTCAAGTAAGAAAAATAGCCAAGGACAGTCACCTTGACTGCATTATCAGCATTCCAGTACAAAGGGGACATTTCTGGTTGAGTTTTACAGCAGGTGAAGAGGTGTGGGTTTGTGGATGTGCGTGTACATAGTGTGTTGGACACTGTAACTGTCTTAATAAATCACCGAAAAAAGGTACAACTTTTTGTTGTAAAAACATAACTGTGCAGTTTTCCTAAATTCTTTACCTAAATCACCAGGTAGAGTAGGGTAAAACGCCTCTTAATCTGAGAAAAGAAAGGTCTTCAGAAGTCTGGTTGTTTGATGCCCTGCTCCTGAACCCTTCATTTCTTTCACCAACATTATTCTGGCTTTTTCAGTCTATATAAAAATACCTCCCACAGAAAAAAACGCTTTCATCTTCAGTTGCTGCTCAGTTGCTTAATATTTAAAAATCAAGCCCATGAAGTTGGAGCTGAACACAAAGAAGCAATCATCTGCCCTCGCTGTTCTTTTTAATGGAATTTCACCCACTGAGTGATATTATCCAGACGGTTTTTTTTGCAGAGTAATGTGTGAAACTGACCAGGCATTGCGAGCGGATCAATTGCTGTTTACATGCCAGAATTGTGCTGCGTGGATAAAATGCAGCTCTTGGACAGGATCCAAGGAGGTTGCTGAACACAAATTTGTCATCTCTGTAGTGGAGTGTATACAAATGTTCATTAATATAATAAATTCAGAGCCATATGGTGTAATTTTCTGGGTCTCAGGCCAGATGAGTCACATCCAAAACATGTTTTGAAAAGCTTTTTTCCTGCACAAGGTTGCGTCTCAGTAACAAAAAAAATGAATCAAGCCGATATGTTGCTGTTTGATTTGGTCAAAAGTGCAACTACACAAATAACTTTATATGTGACTTGACCAAATAGATGACGAGGACAGATGCTTCAGTTTTTAGCTCTAATGGGGTCAGTGAGTGTTATCTTTCTGTAACCAGGAAGCTGCGGTTTCCTATAATGGAATTACGGGATGCGAAGTCTTCCTGTCCTTGGAAGAGGACTGAGTGACAAGCTGCTTTGTTGTCGGAAAATGAAAGCTCTAATAAAACTGATATCTCACTGCCAAAAGGAATTCTAACCCTTTCTGCCATTTTAATCAACTGCTGAGGCAACATTTTTATCTGAGTGTATATATGTATCATATTTATTTGCTCATACAGAGTATGAGTGAGTGAGGACAGTTGATTTGGCTCCTCTGTGATGATGCAGCTCTTTAATGTTTGGTGACATCTAATCTGACAGGAGATATTTATAAATCTTCTACCTTTAGCTATTTTCTTGTCCTGTCTTCTCATATGTCTATTTACCATGTTTCTCTCATTTATTATCACATTCTCTCTATTTGTGACCCAGTGTTGTGTGATTTGTGTCCATCATGACGGATTATATCCCCTTCTCATCTTTGATTTTTCATCCTCCCCTTCTCCTCCCTGCTCTCCCTCTCCATCATCTCTTCCTCCCTCTCCCCCTCTCTGCCTCTCTTCCTCTCTGTAGCCTGTAATGATCTTGTGGCCTCAGGCAGAGACAGGAAGCCCAATGCTTTGGTCCAGGTGGCTGTCATAGATCCCCACAAGCAGCACCTCGTCTCTCATGCCTGCACAGAGATAGTGGAGGTAAGGCTGCACACATACACACACGCGCGCGCACACACACGTGCGCACCATCCTCTCTCTGGCGCTCTCCGACCTTTGATGTTTGTTGTTCTGCTGTGTCTCTGGGTCACTGGATCCTGGTTGGCGTTCTCTCCATCTATGTCCCTCCATCTCTGTCTGCCCTCCTTTTTCTCAACCTTTTTCCCCACATTGGACTCATTGAACTGGAACAGACAATGAGCGTTAACCTTCTATTTCCTGTGACAGTCCAGACATCTCAAACTCAAACACCAGACTTGGTGTGTGACTCTAAATCTCTCAGTACGTACAGTATTTTTTGGTTTTGAGTGTGCTGGTGGTCCCATAGAGTGAGAGTGTTTTTGTGCTCTTTGACTTCTTTAAATGCTTCCAAGGCAACAGGCACACAAGTGGGACAGCTGCCCCCTGTCCCACTGTGGAACGCCTACTTACACACATTTATGCACACACACACACACACACACACACACACACACACACACACACACACACACACACACACACACACACACACACACACAGACAGACGCACATTCTTTTTTCCCTTTCCTCATGTGAAGGAAAAGTTTCCTGACGCACATTATTTTTCCAGCTAATCCAGTAAAGCTAAATTACCATAACCGTCACTTTCAAAGGCTTCATTTCAACTGCTTCTTCCCGCAATCCTGTCAAGGGAACAGCAGTGTGTATGTGCGTGTTTGAGCATGTGTGTGTAGAAACACAGGATGTGGTAGGATACTGTATGCTGGCTCAGCCGGCTCTGCAGACACTCAGAGTGCCGCTGGAGTTTTGATTTCATGGCTGTAATGTTGAGGATTTGGAGCTGAGGATATGGACTGCTTTCGACTCCCCAAAAACAGGGTACGTGCACTATCTGTGTGTTTTTACAAGTCTACTTTGAGAGAGAGGTTTGCAGCCTAATAAGAAGTGTTTAAGATAGTCTGAGGAGTTTTCTCTGCCATATATAAATTTTATTAGTCTGCATGGTATAATAAAGGTGATGATCCCTTATTTAACATTTCACACAGAAATGAGATCAGTAATATTAGTGTTATTGGTCCTCAGAGGTTGAAATTTAAAAACATTTACATGACTTTGAGATCCTGTCTGAATGAAGTGCTGGTGTGTGTTAGAGGATCAGAGGTGACTTGTCAGAACAGTGTGACAGTGGTAACCAGCGGGATCTCCCTCTCATAAATTGCCATCCAACATGCACAGCATCGGATGTTCATTTACGTCCGTGGCTTGGAGGACCAGAGTGTGTGTTTGTGGACTTTCTTGTTACCTGTCAGCTACATCTGTCCAGTATGAACACTGACCTTGCCAGGACCAGAGGTCCTCACGGGGACCGAATACTCGTTCTAATGATGCAAAAGGTCAGTGTTAGAGTTACGGTTAGGCAATAATTGGTTATGGTTGAGGCTAACATTGGGGTTTGTGTAACCTTGCCCACCACTAATAGAAGTCAATTCAATGTCAACAAGCATAACTGTGAAAACCTGTGTGTGTGTACTGGGGAGCCCCATTGTGTGTGTACCATGAATCTGAATCTGAAGACAGCCCAACTGCCAAGCTCATGTTTGTCACATTCCTGGGATGCCAGCTCTCAACAGCTGCCAGTGACTTTGCTGGACACTGATTGGATTGCATGAAGGCTTCAGCGTTCGTCCTACCCATGTGCTAAGCGTATTATAAGGAATCCACAGTATATGATATAAGGGTTTAATTTTGAATGTAAATGATGGATCATGCCAGCTGCTAGGTAGCCCTTTCTAGTCCCACCCATGAATCACTAGATAGGGGTCAGATAAAAGGAACAGGATAGCATTTAATCATGTTGGATCTGGACTTTACTGCCTCACAGTTTGAATAAATGACCTCCCCAAGCATTAATTATTTATAAAGTCAAAGTTTTACTGAATACAGAATATTCCAAATGGAAGTAATGACAGTGTTTAGAGCAAATCTGTCTGTCAAGTTCAGAATGCTTCTGAATATATATTAAATTACTAACTGCTACATTACCAAAGATTAAATCAATGTTTTTCCATTAATAAATGGTGTCAGTTAACAGTCTCCCACAATGTATACAACAGAAATGAGTTAACTACTTAATGCTGAAATCTAGGGTGAAGAATGAGAATTGTAGATGGTGTTGCTACAGCCTCGAGTGAGCAAGGAAAACAAAAACATTATGTAATTGACCACTGGAACAAACATTTAAAAACATTTAATTGGTGTTGAAGTTTTAAAATTGTGAAAAAAATCCAGCCTGTTGGTTTCAGTGTTGCTTAATTGGATGGGTAAAAAAATCGCCTGTGAAATTTGAGTCAACATCGTGTACCATTTCAGTAGTTTTCCCTTTGGCTTAAATTATATTCTAATGAATCATCCCCTCTTATCCTGTCAAAGCACTGTTTTGTTTTTTTTCCCATTCTAGAATTTTATTCAATCACCTCTTTCAAATTGTACCTGTTGTCATACAGTAAGTGGACATTTTAGTTCTAGTGTTAATGGATAGTCCTAATTTGGTTGTTTTTTTGATAACTGAGAGGTTTCGAGGCTCTGATCGGGCTCATAGACATCTATCAAATGTGGCAGCGCTGACTGATGGTAGACTGGCAGTGCTAGACCAATTTGTAAATGCAAATTAGTTAAGAAATTCTCAGTTCATCTGTGTTCATCAAGGGGCATTATCAATGGGCACCGACCAAAATGCCTGTGGACAGATAAATTGATGGATCAACCTGATAAATTAAACTCACTGGAGCAATGAAACATGTGACATAGCAATGAGCTTGTTAAAGTGACAGCAAAGCAAGCACAGCTCAAAGCAAAGATGAAATCTAAGCTTGTTAGCTCCCATTGAGTGGTAGTTTAGGGAAGCTAGCTAGCTAGCTAGCACTTAACTTTATTACAAAGATCACTGGGAATCAAGGTGCGGTGATTTGCTTGAATTGGTGTTGTTAAAGTATCGTCAAATCAACCCTAGCCAGCTTACTTCTGTCCATGATAGCCATTGATGCATTCAGCCGAAAGTCAACTGTTAACATAACCACTTGTGAAACAGATACACCACCAGTGCAGCAGTACCTTTAACTTCTGAAAGTCGGAACAATCTTTTAAATTGCTGATGTTAGTGAATAAAGATTCAGCAGCTGGGATGCTTATTTCTTGCCACAAATTTTGTTCTGAAACAGATTTAGATGGAATAAATGGAAGTTTACCTACCGCTAGCCTAACGTCGTTTCAAACCATAGACTGTATAGTCAATGTGTCAAACCCACCTAATATTAGATAAAGAGGTGTGATTGAGTAATCAAAAACAAGGACAGAGTTAGATGGAGAGGGGCCTGACACACCTGTCATGTCATCATCCCTAACCGCTTATCCCTTTCCATGGGGTCGCGGGGTGTTGCTGCTGGAGCCAATCCCAACGCGAGGGCAGAGTACTCCCTGGACAAGTCGCCAGCTCACCACAGGGCCCTCACTGATGAGCAACGTGGGGTTCAGTATCTTGCTCAAGGGCACTTCGACATGCAACGCAGCCCAGCCCGGAGCTGGGATTTGAACCAGTGACCTTCCGATCACTAGTTGACCTGCTTTACCTGCTGAGCTACAGCCGCCCCGGCCTGATACGCCTGCCAGAGCAAATCAAACATGCGCTTGATCATCTGGTTCCCAGGTTGGATGGCACAACACTAAGCAGTTTAGTACATACATTTTTAATTCTAAATAGAATAGCAGTCGTTAACGTTTGAGCGCTGTTTAATCTCTGTGTTATTTATACACCGCATGGTATAGAATGAGACACAGTGCCATATTTCCACAAAAGGCAGACCCTTTTGATCTCCACAGAGTGAGTGTATGTGTCAATGCTGGCCCTGTATCTTAATCTACTGTTGGTACAGAAACAGAAAGAACCAGTGACAACTTAAGTAGAAAATCTAAAGCCCTCTAAATCTCTGTAAAGTGCAATAGAAAGCATCTTTGACAAATTGTATTTGAAGCAGGCTTTACAGAACTGCTATCTAGTATCTGGTAGGAAAATCCTGCTCCTGAAACACGGGCAGTGGGTCCACAAGTGGTGGTACTCCAGGGGATTTGACGTCATGCAAAGCTAACGGATAAAACAGCCTTTGATGTCATGCTAGTCAAGCGAAGAACCCCTTTGTCTGGAACAAGTCCAAAAGTCTAGTGTGTGTGTGTGTGTGTGTGTGTGAGTGTGTGGTAATTATGAGTGGTCAAGGGAGGGGAGAAAAAAAACTACAGTGTCGGGAGATTCGAGCCAGAATTCTTGTACTTCCCCCTTCAATCCAATCACACACAAACACACGCACACCCTCTAATGGCCCAAATTGGCCATTCCACCGAGGTTTGCCACCCAAACCGACAAAAAGACAAGAGAGGGGCAGCTGTCTCCCATAGCATATGTTGACCACTTGTATGACAGGCTGGCTTACTTCTCTGTGTAAATGGCGACAGGCTTACCACTTTAGCTCATCTCAGCCCATCAGTAGCACTAAGAAGATTCAGCCGCAGTTGAGGCTGCCAAGCATGCTGGTAAGTCTGAATGAGGCCTATTCAGTGTGCCAGTGAGGGAGGTGTAAAGGGGTTGTGTGTGAGTATGTGTGTGTATGTGTACCTGCACATTCTTGGGTATAATGGCTCTGTCTGTGTTTTTGTCAGTGTACAGTACTGATACATATCCAGATTTGCACTGAGCTCAAAGCACTGGTCCCTCTGTGTCTGTACCAGCTGTGCTGAATCGGACTGTGTGTTCAGGTTGTTGCTGTACACAAACCACAAAGCTTCATGGCTGGGCGGCAAAATCGTACCGGGCATCAAGACTGGTATTACCATGTCTAGAGAGGCTGAAACAAGAAGGGATAGACTTGTTTTATTTCCCCTCCGTCAGCGCATGGAAGATTTTTGAAGGCTCAGTGGGGTTAGTGGTGCGGTGAGGAGGTGGGTCTGCTAGTTCCCTCTGTGTGTGTTTTTGTGTGTGCTGCTGAACACATTCTCTCTTTGTGTGTGTTTGTGTTAAGAACACTGCTGTTTTTTGGGCACTTAATGTGTCGGCTCCCAATCCTCCGACTCATCTTTATTCCAGTCAAAGACTCTTGGCTTGTTTGCATGTCAGTCTTACCTGAGCTGCAGTTATGCTAATTTAGCATTCATATAGCATTTAGTTTTCTCTATGAATAACAAATGAATGCGTGTAGGCTTTCTGAGGCAGTAATCGGCCATTATGCAGGCATCCATGAAAAGAGGATTGCCTCCACAGAGACTCTAAACCACATATTCATTCAGATAGAGAAATATAGGGTGTGGTATCCATTTCAAACATTGTTGACTGAACTAAGGTATGACCGGGATCAAAAGTGTCCATTTTAGTACATTTGTGGTTTGGAAGCAGTGTGTTGGCATCAGTTTTCATTAGTGCTGCTATATACTGTACATGTGATGTATGCCAAAACACTGCTTCTGATGTTGATGGTCTGTCTTATCGTTTATAGACTTTGAATGAAATCGCATATTGATGATAAATCACTTTACAAAACCTTGTTATTAGTTTGTAGTCCAAATTGGATTCAAATGTTGTTTTAGATATGCGAAGAGAATTATCTTACAATATTATTCTTTCATTTTTTCCATGATAAAAAGTTTTATTTGTTTTCTTGTGATCACAAGTTATTTTGGTCATTGTTACGAGACACCAACAGCTAATTTTTAACACTATCAATAACAAACGTTGTTTTCCCAGGATCACAAGTTAATCGTCTCATTATCTAGAGATGTTATCAAGAACTGTTTTTTTCTTGAGATAATGAGATGTAGTCCAAGTTTAACTTACCAAGTAAAGTTTCAGAAGTATTTTATCTGGTCCTGCATGATTTTTCTTCTTGACACCCTCTTTTCTTCAAGGCAGCGCGGAGCAATGTGTCCAGTATGGTGGTGCTGAATAAATGAGTGTTGACAAAATATGAAGTGAGCTCCATTGACAACATTACATTGATTCAGTTTATTATTAACTCGAAACTAATTTAGAATAAAGTTTAAAAGCACCAAACAAATGCAGAAAAAGGCTTTTTTGCTTGCATGAGTGTTTAAGTCATCCATCAGTTGCTTGCTTGTGAACAATGGTCATTATCCGAAGATCTTGACAAAGATGATCTTGTTATCTCAGGAAAACAACAGCTGTTATCTCGACATAATGAAATAAATAAACGGTGATCTCAGGAAAACAAAGTTTGTTATCTCGACAGATTTATCTCTTTATCTCGGGAAAACAACAGTTGTTATCTTGTGATAATGACATTAATAACTCCTGATCTCGAGAAAACAAGTAAATCTTAACTCCTTATCATGGGAAGACAGATGAAACAATATGTTTGATCTATGAATGTTTAGGGTTTCCCTAATACATTCTAAAAGTATTTACCAGGATAATCATTATTTATTTCAACCATACAAACCAGCCTCACATGATTATTTTTTTAACTCAAGGGTGTGACCAACTCTTATACATGTCTGCCAGTCTGTCTGTGTCAGTCTCATTACCACTCCCTAGCCTGTCCCCACACGGTCCCAAAGGGCTGCGTTCTACAGACGCCCATCAGCGCAGAGGAAGAGGAAGTCCCCAGTGTAAACACAGAATGCTTTGAAATGGTTCAAGCAGACAACACCAAATGGCTAAACAATCTCCCCAGAAAAGCCCCTCAGCTTCTGGTGCAATAAAATTCACTTATGTTTGGATTTATTGCAGATTCTACACAAGCCCATAATTTCTGTGAGTTTATTTTCGGCGGCATGTAGTCCAGTACGTACGGTATCAGAGAAAATAATGACAGAGAGATCACCTGAAATGGTTCCTGAGCTAGAATTGACTCAGGGCCATGTCTGGACTGAGTTGTGGACCTGAGCTTTCTGAATCTCTCAGGATAACACAATATACACTAAAAATCTTGTCAGACCGCCAGGTGATACAAATCTTTAAAATTCTTTAAACAAAACAACAAGAATCTCCTGTCTCAAGAACACTGTTTTAATGAATATGAATTATGTTGAAACTGCCAGAAAATGTCCCTTTTTCCAGAGTGTTCTTGAAACAAGTGACATGTTTTAGATGCTGGCAGAGAGACCTGTCTTATTTCCTGAAGCACTGTGTTCATAGGAAATTCAAGTGACACATAGATCCTCACTCTACTAGCACTGCAGAGGTCTTAGAGAGCGGTTTGAATCCAGAGTAAATGTCAGCAACACCCTTGTTAAGGTGGACATTTTTTACAGTGTAATGAAAACAAGGCCTCTGAGGTTCAACCGCTTTGGGAATTAAAAATGATGACAGGATCTTGTGATGTCAGGAAAGTTGTGAGTGACTATTAGGGACATGCAGCCATGCAGCCTTCCGGCGTGTTTGATGACCCAACACTGGCTGCTGTGAGCACTGGTTTAATCCCATTGCCACCCTGTCACTGTGCTAGTTTACCTGTCAACAATTGTTGCTCCTGGCCTGCAGTTTCAGTTGGGAAGACTATAGTTATGCCTGAGCTCCAGGTAGACCCACTAGGGAGAGCTCTATCTACTCCTCCTTTGTGCCCAGGAGAGGCAGCAGGGGAGCGGGGAGAAATGCCGTGAGGAGGAGGAGGAGGAAGGAGGACAGACTGAGCCCAGCTGTTGGCTAATTTACCAACCCAAGCCTCCCTCTCTCCCTCTCTCTCTCTCTGGCTTCCTGCTTTCTTATTTTGAACATGTGTGTTGTGGTAAAAATGTGCATGAGGATACAGACAGTCACACATGCACACAAACTAACACTCACACATTATCTCACCCTGTTTCTCTGGCGTCCCTCTCTCCGACAGGCGAACAAAGACCCGCTGTTTCTGACGGGGGTGACCTTCCCTTCAGAGTATCCTGCTAGCCCGGAGACACTAGTCAAGCTGACTGTGTATGATGCAAAGGACAAGAGCCAGGAATCAGTGAGTAAACAGTTGTTGTGTTCCTGAGTGTTTGTTGCATGTTTGTATGTTGAGAATCCAGTGTGTGTGTGTGTGAGAGAGAGAGATAATGATGAGAATGTGTTCAAAGCCAGTTGTGGAGCAATCATCTCTCAAATGTTGGTAGTGCGGCACTGAGCTTTAAACTTTACAGGGGATGAACATGAAACACTGTGAGAAATCTGCTGCAGAATCTCATTATGTTTAAATTTATCCTACAGATTCTGAGGTGCAAAGAGTTATGTGCTGATTTATAGCAGACTGTGGATTATGGCACTTTCTCAGTAATCATTCGACTGAGTCAGTCTGAGACCAAGACCTTTTGCCTTGAGTTTTGAAGGAAAAGGATGTGCAGCCTTCGATGAGCATCTGAGCATGGCAGCTCATCTTCTGGTGTTGATCCCCTGAGAAAACCAGCGAACACATCAGTGGGAATGGGAAAGAGAGCCCGACATAGAATTCTGAATGGTCCGGGTTCTCCAATTCAGACATTTAAAACAGACTTTATAACAGGCTCTTCAGTGTGGGTGTATGCATGATCTTAATCAAGCACCCCACTTAACCCTGAGTGCTTAAATCACAAGTTGGCATTACTTACTATGAAACACTCATGAGCTTTATAATGAGTACGTCTTCATTATAGCAGGGGTTGGTGTTTGCAGATGTATCACATTGAGGCCTCTGATTTTGTGCCACAAAGCCAGCAGTGGCAGAGCAATAGTTGAAACATGGCTTCAGTACCATTTTGTCTAGCAGAAGTCAGTTTTTGTGCACTAATAGTGTGACTGTTAAACACGTATGTAGCTTCAAACGAATCTATTTGCACGATGGTGGGTAGGTTGTGCAATTTGTTGCATGTTTTGGCCTGAAACTGTGTTTTTTTCCCCACCTGCTGCCACAGTTTCTCATCGCACACTCAAGTACCAATATCCATATCATGCTCTTCAAAAACACCAAACATTTTTATGTATGTTAAGTTTATGCTAATTTAATGTGTATATAATGATTAATGAAATGAATTACTGGAGTAGCGTGGTTGCTTTAGTGTTCAGACATCACACCAGGCTTTACTAAATCATGAAAACAGGCTTCTGTGTTTCTATAAACACCAGACTGTTTCACCGATCTGCACATATTTCTTGTTTATTGAGTGAAATCGTTCAGGAAGCGTCCTCAGGATGCATCCCAAGTTCCAACAGACATCTGGGGACATTTTTCGTTGAAGCAACTCCAAACACAGCTTCCTCTGGATAATTGAAGTAATATATGAATTTGTGTCAATGGGATTATTTTGGGAAGCTGTCAGTTGATGCAGTTGCATTTAAACAGCCAGACCATTTCTTTTCCCTCAAATTAAAGGAATAGACCATCATAAATGCAAATGAAACACATTTTATCATCTTATAGGTTATTTAGTTATAGCTTACATACTCTGTCACTCCATTGGAATTGTGCAAAGGAATATATGTCTCCTGACACATAATTCAACTGAATTAAGGCCATCATCTGGTCTTGCCCCCATATTTGGTGTGCAAGATCTTAGTATTTGGGACAATGTGTGTTTGAGCCATGGGAGTCTGCATCCTGGAGACAATAATCTCCCTAGAGATGTGGGCCTGGCCTCCCGTCTCCTGGTAACAGAGGAACAGAGGGTAGCTGATTTGAGGCTGATTTGTGGCAAACTCCACCTGCTGATAATGTATTCTTCCAACCATTAATGTATTCATCCTGTTCCAGCTCCTTTTCTAGATTGTGCTGCACTGTGCCAGAATACCTTCGGTTGCCAAATCTGCAAAAAACTAGATTCTGAGCATGTTCTCACAGTTTGCTGATGTATTTGATCCTTTAAACAATTAAAGGATCAAGTGATTATTGACAAGTTCTTTGAAATTGAAACTCTGATGATTTTTATTTAAAGGAACATACTGTACTATCTGTTGTCCTGTCATTTAAAAGCAAGGCATAAAATAAAAAGCAAGGTTTAAACTTAGTTTCTTAGTTGTCCAGTACTTTGCAAAAAATAGATGCTGAAACATAAAATATGTAGACTTTTATTTCGTAGCACACCATTTACTTGTTTTTTCCTGGAATGGCTCTAACTGGGGTCTCTCGCTGTATCATCATTTACCTCTTTGAATTCAGCTGTGGAACATACAGTAATCCCCGATGAAATTTACTTGAAATGGGAACACAATGGTTTATTCTAAGGTGTGTGTTGAATATTCATGTTGAACAACACCAATGTGAGCTCAGCACTGTATACGCTCTCTGTTCATTGTCCGCCTCCTTCCTGGGAGTATTTTGTGTGCTGTGCAGTGTGCTGCCACCTGAGGTTTTACTAAAATAAACAAGTGGCCAGGCCAGCCTGGATACAAAGATATTTTACTGATTGCCTGATGAAATATTTACTACCTAAATTCAAGTGTGAAAAACAGGTAGATTAAAAAAACTACTCTTCTCGGTAGCTGCTTCCGTACAATGTGTAATATACAGGCACAGGATATGAAAATGTATCAACTGCTTTAGAGTCTGGCATCTCAAATGCCTTTCATGCTGTCCCTCACTCTTTCCACATGTGAGTGATAGTTCCTAGTAGCTCCTGTCAGTCTGTCAAGAATATAACTGATACACAACACAGCATTTCACTCAAGCTTGGCTTTGGCTTAAAGCACTTAAAGGTCCAATGCGTAGGATTTAGGGCCAGAAATGGAAGATAACAATCATTATGTTTACAATTATGTTAACAGTCATTTATACTAAGAATGATTTGTTTTTGGTACCTTAGACAGAGCCTTTCATAACTACGGAGTGAGCAGGTCCTCTGCATTAATATACTATTTAGACATGGAGATGTTTACAGTTTTGCCCAGTGGCCACTAGGGGGATTGCAACTATAAAAAAAATCTGTTGCAGCCCAGAAAGTTTTTTCTGTACCAGCATGAGTAAGTCTACTGTGCATATTCAGTGGGCCATATAACCAGGAAGTAAAGCTAGAAGCAGAAAACTTTGTTATGTTGTCATATGTGCCAAGTGAGCAATTCTGATTGGACTGAATAGGTGCCATCTTTGCAAAACAGGCCCACTTTTTTTTTTCTAATCCATGGTCCTCTTCCACAGAGTCCATCATGTGTCACATGATGCCATGCCACTAATTCCTTCACACTGGGCCTTTAAAACTGATCCAAATGCCTTACAGGACACTTCCTGCTAAACTTTTCTACACTCATCTCCACACCCACCAAAGTTGTGAATGATGAGCTGCATTCACAACCTTCTGTGACCATTTGTCTCAAGTGTTTTTGTAGCCATTTCAGAAATCCCATCTCCCTTTCTCTTAGTGGACCTCATGTAGCGGCCTTACAATACTTGAAGACCTTTATTTCCTCTTTTTTTACCCAAGCACCAGTGCTCTCATGCTGCGGTTAGCTTTTAGATTTTTTGGCTCCGCTCGGCTGGGCACAGCGTGCTTGTCTGGGTCTCATTAGAGAGTCTTTAAGTGACACAGGCATGACCCTGAACACGAGCTGGCACAATGCGTCAGCCCCCAGCCGCTTAAGTGGCAGATCGGGAATCACTCAGCCTAGGCTCACTCAATTAATGTTGGGTTTTTTCAGAGAGAGCGAGTATGGGGGCAATTTGCTGTGTTTGCGTGTGTGTGTGTGTGTGTGTGTGTGTGTGTGTGTGTGTATGTGTTTTACAAATCAGCTGTCAAAAGTTTTACATATCACTTTCAGCTCCTGTAGCAGATGTTGTGCCAGGAGCTGATCACTGCAATGGAAAGCAGATAGCACACATGGTAACCACTCAATATGTATTGAAAGTAAACTTTTTTTTTTGAGATGCCACGTTGTCTGTTCTCCAGAAGAGTTTTGGAGTGGAAATGAGAAGGGAAGAAAGTGTAACAGTGAGGGGGAGGGAACTGATGGAGCGAGGTTTATACATGACTGCTTTAACATTCGTAGGGGACCGGAAAATTTCATAGTAGGATGATTTCCCTCTGCCTTGGGCTTCCCATTTAGATATTCTAAGATGACACTGGCTGCATGGTCATGAATATTTGAGAACACACACTGGGCTGAGAGGACGATAAGTGAGTGAGTGGAGGTGTGAGAAGGAGCGCAACGGGGTTAGATATCTCTCAGGTGTAAGTGATCCCCCCCCCCAAGCCCTGGTTGTCAAAGGATGACAGGCTAGCCTTACTTTGTCACTGATGTCTTACCTGCAGCTGCACTCTGAATGCCTCCCAGGGGCAATACATTCCCTTTTCAGCTCGCATCCTGATCTCTGAATCAAGAAGTATTCACTCTGGCTGAAAAGAAGTTCTTTCACTGAGATCACTTCATTTAAAGCAATTTTATCAAAGGCTCAGCCAAATCTTTGAGCTTAATGCCTTAAACAAAGATGATTCAACTATAACTAATTTGCTTCAGCTTGTCTCAGACATTGTTGAAAGCCGCATCAGGCAGTCATGGTAGAGAACACAAAATGATTGTAATTACATTTCAAATACAGGCTAGATGTTCAAGTATAAAACAGCTTTTACCTGCATTGGTGGCTGGAGTGGAAGATGGGGTCAGACGAGCCATTCAGGGCTCTTAGATTAAATCTCAGTGGCCAATCATTAACTTGAGGCTCATCCCAGAAAGGTGAGATAAACAGAGGCCTTGACTACCAGCATATGAAAGAGGCAAATACGATTCTTTGTGTGTGTGTTGCGTGCATTATGTTTGTGTTCACTTACCCCTTTGAAGACGCTTGAAGTCACCCTACTAATGACAGACCTGTGGTTTGTTGTCAGAGCAAACCTATTACTGAGTGTTCTTGTGGTATAAAGGGATAGGACAGCTGCCTCTGGAAGAGCTCTTCTCTCTAATCACGGCCTTATTTGTCCTGCCTTTGCTCTCTGCAATCTGGAATGAATGTGTAATGCAGTTTTCAGTTTGCATTCCTATTACCGACCATGGTGAGGAATTTTGATTGGTTCCTGCGATGTGCACCGTGGTGTGACAAACAAAAGACCTCATCTGAGTAAAACAGGAAAATGGCGCATGTCCGGTCATTCCCATAAAGCCGCCATAAAATGTATTCAATCAAATAAAACACAAGCACAGGGGTTTTTACTGTGTTGCTATAATGGCCATCTCCTTCTCTGGCTGACACAAGCACCCTGATGAACACACACACACACACACACACACACACACACACACACACACACACACACACACACACACACCTGCACTAAAAGGAGAAAGTGAGATATCTTTGATTCAGGGGGCAACGGAGAAAGAGCTGATCAAAGTTCCATCTCAAACTGCTGACCTGCTTGACACACACACATATGCAGGATACACACACACACACACACACATGCACAGACACACACAGACACATGCAGACACACATACACACATGCAGGCTGAGAAAATTGGATAGAGGTTGTAGGAGTGGAATCCCAAAGCTTGGTGGGATGAGGAATTGTTGGATTTTTTTTTTCTTGCAGTGGTTCCCTTGTTTGAACTTTTTATATCGGATCAGATATGATTTGGAAAAAGACAATTCATTTGGTCTCCCTCCCTATGTAGTAACAATTGAGACTTTGGGTCCGAAATCATGAACAGGATGAGGTCACTCCAGTTGTTTGTACCCTGGAAGCATTTTATTATCAGTAAACAGATGTTGTGCAGCAAGATGCCAAAGAGGACGTTATAACAGCCCTGTACTTATTTGAATACATGTTTACAATCACCCAGTATATCATAAGGAAGAAGACACCATGACATTGATATAAGCCACTGGTTTGGGCTAGACTTGGGCCACCATCGTCAGTGGTTGACAGTCATTGACTACTGAGCCCTGTACCATCATACTGAAAGGCAGTGTGTGTCCCCTCGGAGTTACCGTCTGGAAAACTCGGGAGAGAAAATGAAAAGTTTGTTATTTATTATTAATATTTTCTGATTAAATCTGCTCAGGCAAACTGAAGATGCTTGGTTACATTTGTGACACTAGTGTTTCATTTCTGCGGGCTGTGTTTCTCTCAGTCGTTCCCCTATTATCTGTGTTTTCTTAGCTTAGCTTCCGAGTGTAGATGGCTAACTTTGTTTCAGGCATCTGAGGCTGAACACAACTAAGTTACGGACATGTGGTGCAGAGACGAAGATCGTTTGAATGCAGCACAGGGATGTATGTAGGTGGTGACGGTCTACAGTTTTCTTGCCTGGTTGAGCTCATTGGGTCAGAGCGACAGCAGCAACAGCTGTGACTACAGTGATGTGCTACTGAGCAACCTCCTGCCTTAAGGCAACTATAAGGAGGCACACTACCTCAAATTCAAACTCACATATTCAACCATAACAGTGTTTCAGTGTGGACATCCTCATGTGCCAGACATTGCACAACCCTAGGTGTTACTCCAAAATTCACAAGCAAAAATACTTTTCTTGCTTGTTAGAAAATAATTGCAACAGTGACAACAACAGTACCATTTACAACTTTGTATTGACCATTGCAAGCTCCCTTATTTTGCTTATTCTACCTAATTTGAGAACTGTATGGCAGATATTAGCCACATCTCAGGAGGCAGTTTGAGCAGCCACTGTTCCATGGTGAATTGTCGCTCCAATTATGAACTGCTGAAGTATGGAGAATCCCAGCCCCAGTTAATCCTGCCCTGTCAATAATCATGATGTGTAAAAGGCGGTGTCTTGACATATTTTTGGCGCAGCCACTTGCTTTTAGCTGGATGAGTGTCAATGTGGTGGGAATTTTCTGTAAGTGCACAAGTTAACTGCCAGAAAGGGAGAAGGGGGGGGGGAAGAAAATGGAAGCAGACAGTGAGAGAGGGCTAGAGGACACACACACACACACACTCACACACACACACACACACACACACACACACACACACGCACGCACACACACACACACACACACACAAACACACAGAAACACACTTTTACAAGAACCAATCTCAGAGATATACAAGAAAGGTCTTGGTAGTGATTGGGTGGACAGCTGAGCAGTGATAACCTACGAGAGTAACAGTCCTCAGATAAGGACTGTCTCCTGTCTGATGGCCACTTTGCTTCCCTCACCGTCATTGTGCCAATGTCAGCCAATGTCACAAGTGCTGAAAAGTACTGCTGTTCAAGTCGGCAATACTAAAATTAGTCAAACCAGTGACCGCTTGCTTTTTCTCACTCCCTGGGAGTCTTGCCAAGCAGAAAATGTGAAATGATTTAATGGTACTGTTGGTATTAGATCTGCTGCTGTAATGGATGCATACTTTTCATGCCCAATTAAAGTTATGTCAACACAGAAAAACACAGAGACTATGATTATATAACAGTGTTCCATTCTTTATTAAACTGTATCTGTTTCTGTTTTTGTTTCTGCAAAATACAGCTATATTCAGACCTTCCTTATGATAATTGTCTTTATAATCTCTAAGCAATGTTTTTATTATTGCTTGCAAAATTGATCAGAATCAGCTTTATTGACCAAGTGAGTATACAGTACATTCACAGAATTGGACTATACTACTTTTAGCTTGATCTTAGTGTGCTTGCATAGGAATAGACATAACAGATAAGAAAAAATACAGCACAGCTGAACAAATAAAGGCAAAGAATGCAGAAATGGTATGTACACAGTTATGTGTAAATATATATAAAGAATATATAAAAAGCACCAATATTTGATTTTTCATGCCTAGCTTACGTTCAGTTATTGTTTTAAGGTAACCTTTAACATGTGTAGCCCTTTTTTATCATTGTGTGTTCAGGGTGGTGCTCTCTTTGAGTGAGGTACTTCCACACCTGTTCTCAGCCTCCCAGCAAGACCATAGTGAACGGTACCTGTACTGCACTTAAACTGAGCTTTACTACTTTTGGAATGACCAAAATGCTTTTCGATTTGCCTTTCATTCTCAGACGATCATTAAGACTGCGAAGGGAATCGAATCACCAAACCTGTGATAAATGGCCGACTCTTTGGCCACAGAAGCCTTCATAAGTGTGATAGCCTGAGCTGTTGGCCTCTGAGAAGCTCCACTGGTACAGCTGGGGTTAAGGGTCTTGCCCAGGAGCACCACAGCGATAAAATGAGGGTGGATAAGCGCTGCTCTTTAACCTTTTCAGCAGATTTAGTCTGCTGGGTTTCAGGATTAAACTGCTTTTTTCTTAGGTCCTGTTCGCACGTACTTATTAAAACAAGATTTTTTATATATATGTTTTGTTCTTTCCTGTGCACTGAAAATTGAGCTTTTGGAAAACTTCTTCCAGGGTGAAGACATTCAGAAACTGTATTGTCACTTTTTACGCCTGAACGGACAGAAACAGAGATTTTTGGAAACAATGACGCAGACACACACGTTTATCGGTGTATATGGCATCATAAAAAAATGCAAACTCATGAGTATGTGATATGGTATTGAGTGTGTTTGTACGTTGACAGATTGGACGTTATATTTAGAAAACAGACACTGATGATTCAAGAATGGAAAGAGAGACAAAAAAGGATACTGACAACATTTTCTCGACAAAATAGTGGGAAGATTCTTTGAAGAGCACTCGTGTTTCCCTGCCTCTTTCAAAGTATGTTCTGTAGCTAAGTGACCGACCAGATTATAGAATCTGCTTCCTATTCACAACAGCATAAGCATGGCCAGTGTACATGAATGGCCTTGGATATGCTGGATATGGTGCTAAAACTTGAAAACAAGATATTCTTTTTTTTTTTAAACTGTATTTCCAAAAAAAGGATGTGTAAGCGTGGACAAGGCCTCACACTGGATAGGAAAACAGAATATGGCATGCAAGGCTGAAACATGAAGGGGCTATTAAATAATCAAAATAGGTGACTCAGAGATCCACCTCAAATATATGAATGCGTGCAAATTAACAAATTCTACTTAGATTTTCATCAGCAGGTGAGTTGAATTGTCTGACCTTTCAGTCAGTCAGACGCGCGTGAATTCATTTCTGAAAAGTTAGCAGAGGTGTGACTCCTGCCAATCAGACCAGAGAGCTCTGTGGATGGTGACAGGTTTGACATTTGTCAATCACAACAATGGCAAGCGAGCCACATGGATGTGAGCAAGTCATAACATAGGGAACTTGAGGGGCAGCTAAGGGCATCGCTTGTGGGCGTGTGTGAGAGACGAAGAATGAAACTCTTGGCTTTCAGCATGCAGCTGTGATGCGTAGTAAAACTTTCACTATCACCGGGGAGAAGAGCTGCAGTCTCAGTGATTATGATATGATATACTGTACATAGAAGTTCCATTTTTGCCACTCTCACATTCTACGCATTCCAACTGGCCATGAATTATCCTCATTTATGAGCATTTAATTTTCCGCCGCTACCCAGGCAGGCAACAAAGAAGGCATTTGATTGATTGCACAATTATACTTGTGTGAACTTCTGTGAACCTCTAGTTGCCTCTCCGAATCTGGGAATTGCCTCTCTTTTATTTTCCCCGCAGCCGTCGGGCAATACAGAGTGTCTTTAGAAATCCTCTTTTAAAAATTCTCCTTGATTCCAGCTCATTTTATGGAGTTAAATTTTTTGTGCTTTGACAGCCTCACTAATTATTCACTTCATTACTGAGCCACTGATTTTGTTTTTAACACTGCGCCTATGAGTGTTGCCAATGGCCTAAGTGTTTCAGCCCCATTATAAGCAGAAGTGAGATGATAAAACATCAGGCGAGAAAGGAGAGAGGAACCTGTTTTGCCTTGTGTGGTAATTGGTGTAGCGGAAATAAAACACCTCTGGAAGAGACTTTTGCTCTAAGTGCTTGAGCTACATTAAAGCAGCTGGAGGGTACTGAGGCCTGTCGCAAGGAAAATGTATGGATAAGTGGCAGATATTAGAGGGGTAACGCCTGTCTTGTTTGTGAACACAGCCTGCAAATCAAGCTCATCATTAAGACACCATGGCAGCTTTTAATATTATGGATTCAGAATATATGCTTTATGGCATGCCTCCAAAACCTGAATGGGATTTGCCTTTCATAAGACTGTTTGACATAGTAATGAATTAAAGTGCTTCTTCGCTGCAAAGTTCTATACAGATGTGGTGAGATTGCCCTCAAAGCCCTGAAAGAACATCTCTGCCTGCCTTCTCTTATTAAAAAGAAAATCCTGTACTTTAGCACACTTGTAAAAGTGTTGGAGCCAGACGGATGACAATTGAGGGGGAATAAATGGTCCCCGACCCTGGAGAATAGAAGGTTTAAACTCTCTAAAGCGTTTTTATTGACAACTGAGCACTCGCTCTGCCATGTCAGGTTAACACTACATATGTCTCTCATGGCATCTGAAAAGCCTTGTGGACAGGCTATTAGGAGCGTAACATGTCATGCTGAAGTGATGTGTTGGAAAATATCTCAGGATCTCTCCTCTGAAGTGCTTTCTCACTGTAATGATATCATTTCCAGTGGCTGACAATACTTAAAGCTCCTGTTTACTGTATTTAGGAAAGCACCAGATAATTACTTTGTTTTCCCACATTGTTTCCCCCCACTGCCTTGTCATGCACTTCAATAAAGTGACTCACTGTGCCAATGAATATTTACAATTGTTGGAAATTAAGTGCACTCTAGGTTTTGTTGTGAGGGTGCATGCAGTCATTTGTGAAAATAGTTGTTGGAATAGTGCACACTCATTAAAAGCAACCAACTAAATCTAAGCAGAGAAACTAATTACTTATAAAACTGCTGAGCAGATGTCTGGTGCTGGTGCCATGAGGAGACGCCCTTTCTATCCAGGGTAAAGCCACATGTTAACCTTAAGTGGAGTGCACCAGTAAACATTCTATTTAAATACACGTTTTACCAAGATGCCTTACTGGAGATGTGACTTTAGCGCCAATGAATTGAGTGTGTTTTCATTAATATTTATTTTATTGGTACATCTCGTAACTCTCGTAAAGACACTGCATTTAGAGGTGATTTAATAACATTTCAAAAAAACTGTAACCGCACTCTAACACATATAAACACGCAATAAAAGCAACTTGCATAAGTGTACAGAAAATAAAGGGAAGGAATAAAGGGAAGGAAAACAAGTAATCAATGTGAATGTAAACTTGTGCACATAAATGCACAAAAAAGGTGCTGTCAATATTCATATGTACAGCCGAGTAAATAAAGAAGGATGCAGAAAAATGGACAAGACAAATGAGAAAAGAATTAACGGACTACCTCTACATTTTGGGAAATACACTTAGTCACTGGCTTGCCAAGAGTTTTGAGGAGTGGATCAATACCACTCTCACATATGTCTGTTCAATATGAAGCTGGAAACAGCCACTGCTTTGCTCAGCCTGGCATAAATACCAAAAACTGGGGAAAACCACCAGCCTGGCTCCGTCCAAGGTAGCAAAATCCGTTTGAAACTCATTAATTAACTCGTTACAACTTGTTTGTTTAACTAGAACACAAATAAAACACGGTAACATGGCAGCCAACTTCTAACAGCAGCACAGTAGAGACAAACTCCTTATCCCTTTACCTTAACAATAATATAAGAGTATACACTGTGTAAATGTGCATCAGGGAGACTTAAATTCACGCAGTTCATTTTCAGTTGGATTTAGTTTTAGATTTGTTAAAAGTTATAATATGTAGGAATTCTGAATCAAAATACACAAAAACGACTCGACCTTTGTTAGGATTTGGTGGCTTGTGTAATCACATTATTCTATATGTTCCCAACAATGTTCAAACCCAGAGAAATCCACAGTTTACTCAAGGGAATTTGGCGAAAATAATGAAAAAACCTTTAAAACATGACCCCATCTGTGAGCATTTGTGCCTGAGTCGCATCAGATTAGCAGTGGTGATTGTTTAATGGTGTATACATCAACAGTGGAGAGAGTTTGATGGCAGAAACATTTGTTTTCATTTGCATTACTCATGCAGTGTTTATCTGCCCTAAACACCCAGTTTACTGTACTGTACAGTTGGGTAAACTAATCTTAGCAAACTGCAAAATCGGACAACTCTCTGGGAGTTCTTTCTCTTTCTCTTCCCTCCCCCTCTCTGTGGTTCATAAAGTACATTATACTTATTACAAATATTTATTTAAGGTGTCAACAACACATTGTTGTCGAATTTATGCTAAACAAAGATAACTGGCTGCTGGCTCTAGCTTTATATCTACTCCACAAACATGTGAGTGGTATCAATCCTCTCATGAAACCCAGTGCCACAAAGCGAAAAAGGCATATTTACTAAAATATTAAACTATTCCTTTAAAGAAGAAGAGAGGTGAATAACTACATTCATATGGATTATAATCATAGCATACTTTTCAGCAGGATCAGACTCACATTTCTTTACAGTCAGTTATAAATCAGGGTAAACTGATTGATTATGAAAATAAAACAAAAGTTGCTTGCACTTGTTTTTTTTCCCCCGATGGCCAAAGGCGGATTTATACGTTACTATTCAGGCTAAATCTCACATAATCTATGTACTCATGATCTACATGCTGTGCATGTATGTTACAGTATTTCCTTTTGGCACAAAGCTGACATGCATATAAATGAAGCACTTCAAATTGCCTTATCAAGCACCAGGTAACCACTTGATGCTGTAAGTGCACCTTTCCAGGAAACTACCTCTTTGTCATAACCCTTCCCAAAACCCCTTTGCCTGTATAATCCTACTCCAATCTCCTCAAGGTGGGATTTGTCTGGATCAATTTCATAATGCATTATTCATTTGAGAATTTAATCAAATATCCCCTCTACCAATCAGCCCAACCCATACTCCTCCTAACCCTCCCTCGCTTCTCCACCCATCATATCAGTGATTGTTAGTGTCACCTGCAATAGCAGATTATCAGCCAAATGAATTACTGGGTCACAGGTGAATTAGACGCTCGGCTGACTGTAATCTTTTTTTCTCCGGCAAAAGTAGCTTAGTGTAAGTTAGTTTTTCTTTTTCTTTTTTTTTTTTGAGAGGGAGAGGAAGAGAGAAAAAAGTGCTCAAGAAAATCCCCTTTCTGCCTGGCTTCCCGCGGGTTTCTGCAGTGTAATGGTTTCCTTTGAGAGGCACTGGTGGAAAGTGCTGATGCTTGTTGGCTGTGTGTGTATGTGTGTGTGTGTGTGTGTGTGTGTATAAAGGCAGCTATTTTCCATGGCTAACTGAGCCACTGATGAGCTTGCCAGCCAGGCTGGGGTCTTGTACAAAGTGTGAGTTTTTCTGTGTGTCCGCACATGTGTAAGCCCGTGGGCAAGCAGCATTCATAATCGAGTGTGTAGGTGTCAACCCACAGTGTAGTCGTTCTGGGTAAGTGCAATTAAAACCTTACAGTAGCTAGATTAAGATGGATGTAATATAGCATTTTATGACAGTAATTCATAACTTTCCATATCTGGCTGATCATCGCAGCGTGCCAACATTTAAGTACATCACCACTTGCACAGCAGTCTTCCTTCGACGTTTGTTGATGAAGATAATGACATTGCTTTTCCTCTCCTCTCCTCACTCAGGGGGACTGAAAAGTAAATGAGTGTGGGGCAGTGGGGTTCTTGTCGCTGCTTTGTTGTTGCCTTCTCTTTAGCGCAGATGGAATTATATGATAATCAGAAATCAGCCAACATTGTTCCCCCTCTACATACCCAAAGAGGGTGGGAAGCTTTTAAAACTCTCAAAGAGGCATTTTTCCACTCCCCAGGAAGCACAAATATATTTGTTTTGATCTTATCTTATTTTTGTATGCACTATTCATGAAGGTACACAAAAAACACACACAGTGTCTGAATCTATTCATCTGCTATCTCATAGCCACCAAGGACAAATTCTACTTTCACATAAGCAGTATATATTTAGTTCAAAAGGCTCTGTTGTTGGTGTTGTTCCACATCAACTGGCAAATATGTCATTTAGGCTACTAATATGTCTGTGGTGCGCTGAGGAACAAAAATAGCTTGCGGCTGTTGCATTTTTCCCACTCTTTCCTGTATCTTGTTGTTCACTAAGTCAAGGTGATGCTAGCCATCTGAAATTGCAGATTCTGTATGGACTTAGCTTTACGTTATCCAAAGGAGAGAGGAAGGGGCAGGAGAGATTTTTCTGAAACACCCACACAGCAGGAGCGAGTGTGCTGCCAGAGCTTTTAAGCTACAGTTTGCAGCCACCACTTGCACCATAAATGAACCACAAACACACACTGACACCCCTGATACTGGCTTTTTCATTTCATTTTCACGGAGCAAATGATGTCAAAGATACCTACAAGTAAAACATAACATATTACACAAGTTTAAACACAACACACTGCGAGAAAACAGACCATAGTTACACATAAGCGCAGGGATTTATTTTCTCATAAACGTTTATGCCTGATGGTTTGTATCTTTAGTAAGGATAGTGAGTAGTACTAAAGCGCTACCTGCCGTTAGGGAAATATTGCAGGAAGATCTGTCCACCCACACAGAGCTTTGACCTCTATCCGCTCCAACTCGCAATGTATGGCTGCAGAATCCACATGGTTGTGTTTGAGTCTTGCACACTAAGGGATCAAAGCTCCCAGCTATACTAGTTGCCCTGTATGTATCCTGGGGGCAGAGCTCATTGTCTTCCAACATATATGTTCAGCAAGGATTCAGCATGCCTCGCATTGACTGTACGGTGAAGTCATTGAGGAGCTGGCTCTCTAGATTATTACGGGGCATCAATCCCTGTCTGTCTGCCTGTCTGGGATGTTAACCACCTCTGGGCTGCACCACTGATCTCCGTAATTGTCTTGCACTCTTCAAAGGGAGCTGAGAGTTGGTTTGATCCGAGCTGTTTACTTTCACAGCCCCTATAGCCCTGCTCTCTGAAGAAGAGAGCTATCAACCACTTCAGGCATGAGCTAGCATATTATAGTGCTATTACTGTGCGTGTGTGTGCGTGTGTGTGTGTGAGAGAGAGAAAGAAAGTGAGAGAGCCAAACTCAACCATAGCCTGTAGCCTTACAGGCCTGGGGGCAACCTAGCAGCTTCTTGCTGTTACATAAGGACAGGGAATTGCAACCTGCACATTCCCTGTTATCTATCCATGGGTATTACTACACCAAACCCTATGATGTAGCTCTGCTGTTCACACAATCATAGGCTTCATCAGCTATTGTTTGTCTAAGAAAATGCTTTCCTGTTGCTGGACACTGACAGCTTCACACCGATGCTATGACCAAGATAGTACAGTTGATGTGAAAAACAGGATGTTAAGTTAGCAGCATGCTTTGTGGGTATTCAAATGATAAAGAGCATCCTTTCACCGCTCTGCATGCAACTTCTCTCCATCGCTGCATTTGTGGGCTCCACTTGAACCGCAGAGTCAGAGAAGGGGAAGTTCGCTAACCGCAGTCTCCATCAGGTTGAGCTGATAGCAGCTCACACTAAGTAGCTGATTATAAAAGATAATTACTCAGAGATGCTTGGTGCTCAAATGCAAACAAAGTTGATGGACAGTGTTTCCCGGATGTCGAACTTTTAATGTGAAGAGAACCATGTTATTGTCACATCTTGTTGTTGCTGCTTACATTCTCTACCCCTACTATTATTTCCTGTGTGTATACTTGTGTATATATACCTGTACCAGTTGATTTTTTTCTACCAAAAATGTACGATAATGTTTGGGATAATAAATGTATATATACATTTTTTATTATTTTATTTTATTTATCCAATTATGCTTCATTCATAACTTTTACATTCAGTTTCAACATTCGTTTTGCTGCAGTCTTACAGCATACGTAGTTACATTTAACACCCAGGTGAACACGTTCATTTTTGCCCCTCCGTTTATGTTAAAGCAGCTCAGACATCATTCGATCGGCGCAGAGTTTGAAAGAGAGACTGAAACAAAAAGGTCATAAAAAGTGACCACCTTTAGGGGCTTCGATGGCACTAACCAAGCTTTGTCAGCCACCTGGTCAATACAGCGCAACTCTCAACAGACTTGAGAAAAAAGCTAAATGACACATTCACCGCTTTGTCTGATTCAGAATGTTATCGATTATTTCAAACAAAATTGAACGTCTTCTGGATGTAGTCGGATGAGACGTGTGATCTACTGTTCCATGTTTTTCTGGCATGTCTATCATGACAAAAGTGACCCACTAGACAAAAAAAAGCATTGAGGTATACTGGTGTCATGGCAGTGGGAAAAGACTCAAGCACCTATTTTTGGCTGCTTTTCCTACATTCAATACAACCTGCATAAACATGCTAATTTTGGTGTAAAAGTGGTGTAATAGCGAAGTACTTAAGCTGTTCCAAAAAAAGGGATCATATTACTTATTACTTATAATTGCATTCACTTTGCACTTGGCACTCCATTTAATCCGATGAATCACACTTATTCAAATCAAGGATTTTGTTTGAAGATTTTTTTATATTTTTGGGGCGATGACAAAAAATATGATGACAGACATTTGAAGCTTCATTTGAAGCCTCAGTAGAAGCTTAAAAGGATATCTGGTACCGCTCTGTATCCTATTCCTGTCTGAATTTATATATGTTCCGTATGTGTCCAGCGTGAAAGAGCACGTTTACTTTTGATATGCAACCCAGTGTTGTATAATGAAGAATAGAGTAGCCTTTCAACCTAGAAAGTAAATGTATGATTATGTGGATCAGTCTTATTTGCTGACAGAAAAGGAAAAGCATCAAAACTGCTTCAAGTTTGCCGTGCTGTAATCTAGATACGGTAGTCAAGTCAGTAGAGGGGATTTGAACGGGGCTGTACAGTCTTTGGACCTGCTACCAAGTCATGTTTACAGACTGCGAGTGAGGGAGCCTTGATTTTTATCACCTAGTCTGCAGTGGGGTTAGCCATTAAATTTTATGGACCAAAGAAGCGAGCGAGTGAGGGTGAAGGCACTGGTAGTGTGCTTCCAGTGTACCAAGGGCAGGCTGCATGTGCCACAGCGCGAGTTTCTTTTTCACCCTTCCAGCAGCTTTGTATGCGAGATATAGACGTGGACGCGGGAATCTGGTCTAGTGTTACTCGAGCACATCCTTATCGTTCTGTGTGCCTGGTGTAGTACTTGGAGGCTGCCTGGAGAAAACCTGAGCTGCCTGATTGTTGGCCCACCACCAAAAGTACGCAGCCAGAACATGATTAAGTAAGCAAAAGCAGGGACGGAGGGAGGAGGATGTGAAAAACTAACAGAGCGGTGGGAAGGGCTTCTTTTTAGGGGCAAGCATTGACAAGCTGAAAGAATGTATGTGAGAGCAGGTATGAACAGTTTTCTCTTACCTGTCTGTGACAGAGAGACGCGGATATTTGAAAACCTTAAAGTGTTTTTGTGAGGAAAAGGGATATTAACTTGTCCGCCACTCTGCAGCGTTTATCATACTTGGCTTTATAGATCTCTCTGTACTTACTGTAACTGCAGGAAAAGCGATTGTAAAAGGAGTTTCCCAGGTGTCTCAGCAGTCAGCTCTCAGTGAGTATTTACCTTTGAGGCCGAAAAAGTCCATCCTATTTTATGCGTTTGTCAAATGTTTCAGTCAGGTGCAAGAAATATATTTTTGGTTACTACAGTGTTAGCACAGAGTGTTTGTCTTTTTAAATGTTCTTGCGAAGCAGGAGAGTATTTTCAGTGCAATTAAACATATTCATCTACCAATGACAGCCACTCGCAGTGCTGACAGAAAGCTGCATCTTTACTTTCTTTTAGCTCCTTCTCTGTTTGGATTACATGTCATTTTGCTGAATTGTCTGCAGAGGCATACATGAAATGTGACATTATCTGATTGAAAAGCAAATTTCACGGGCCCAGAAAAAAAAAAAAATCCTGCTCTGGCATACTGCGGGGACGCGATGGTAAAAATAGCACGCAAAGAGAGTCGGGCAAATTCGTTCAATGGAAAATCTCCAGCCCCCCCAAAACATGGAGACTTTGTATTCTGTGCAGTGCTATCAAAGATGGCATAATAGGCTCGGATAATGATTGAGTTTGTTGTCACTGAGGCTCATATTTCAGCGCAGCGAGCTGTATTCCTCAAACAGCTGGCTAATTAAACTAGCAAATGCATTAAGTATTGACAAAACTGCACCATTGTAGGAACAATTTCAGCTTCACTCAGATATTAAAATATTGATTTAGTTTGTAATCATAATGCACAGTAATGTATCCCTTGTTGTTGCTTCACGTCTTTAATTCGGTTTAGATATGGATTTTTTTTTCTTAAAGCCTTTGTGTGTTCTCACGGTATTTTACACTTGTCTGACTCCAAAGTGAGATAAGAATTATCACTGAATTATGTGAGCACAGAAGTTAAGTCATGAAAAGCTATGCCAATTAAGAGCTCACTTCCAAGATTTTACACTCAATAATCTTACTGGAGTTGAAAAAGATTAGAAGTTTAGCTTTCATTTTGATCAAAACTAGACCCAGAGGGCATTCATCTCTCCCGTTTCGGTTTCATGTTTGCACGAGTCTTACCTTTTGTTTTACAGTAGGTGCGCTTGGTGCCTTTGATACATTTAAAAAAAGCGGGCAAAAATAGTACAAGCGATTAATAAGGCGTGCAAGGGCAACATAAACACTGGAACACATCAAAGTATTTTGTATCTAAGTAAAAATCAGTATTATTACAGTCAGATAAGCCTGCCGCACATTGCTTGGAGTACACACACTGCCTTAGGATCAGCATGAGTAACAAAACAAGATGTACACAGCATCTGGAGCCTGCTACCATTTCCCAGACAGGTCAGACTATATTAAAACAATCCCTTAGGAGCTGATTATATCCAACAGATCTCTCAGATGCAGAGCTGCCCATATTGGAGTGTAAGACAGCACTCATTGTTTCAGCACATGTTTTGGAGGAGACTTTTTAAAGATATGAAACACTTTCAGACTAGGCCAGTTGTGAAAACAAAGATGGGGTCGGTCCAACGTGAAGAGAATTCTCATTCTTGAAAACCTCTTTCTCTTATACAGAATCATGAAAGACTTCCATTCAAACAGGAGCCGGCGGGGGGGGCTTCCTGTAAACTCTGGGCAGAGTAACTCTGCTAAGCCTCACCATAAATAGACTTAAGAAAATATGCCTAGCCTAGCAACAATACGGCTAAAAACCACTCACAATGCAAGACTCTTATGTAACACCACCTGCACTTCTTCAAACGTAATTTCCCGAAGAATGTACTGTCTTATTCACGTTGAAACTGTAAAATTCTTTGTCTTCTGTATTCATTGTCTTTGTACAAGTGAGAGACAATGTCAGTGTTGTTTGGTTGTCCCTTTCATGTAAGCTGTTGGGGATGCAATGAAGAAATAGATGGGGAAGGGCAAAAGGGGGTGAGCTCAGGTCTGGCTGCATCTCTGTCTGTCTGCAGAACTTCCTTTTTTTTTCCTTTTTAACAGATCAGAAGCAGGGGAATGAGGTCAAGGTAGAGAGCCATGAAAAGAATAAGTCAGGGAAGAATGAGAGGACAATGTCGAGGGTAGGCAGCTAAAAATGAGAACCCACCCGGGGAAAACACAGCCGCCTGTTTCTGTCCATGCTTGTCTGAGTTTGGAGGTGACTGGTCATCTAAGATCCCTTGTCGCTGTCTGGACGGAAACGTCAGCTGCCACCATCATTTGTTCAATGATCTTAACATGGGCTAACACATCCGCCGCCTTCAGATTCATACGAGGTCCATGAATAATGTGTGTGTGCGTGTGCACTGGGGATAGTGTTTAACCAGCTGTGAGTGCTGGTAAAAAAAAAAAAAGAAGAAGAAGAAATAAAAAGCTAAAAGCAGGAATTAAGAAGTACTAAAGCTTTTTTCCTTTGCACATTTTCCTGGTGTAGGTAGCTTGTGCTCCTCTCTCTAAATGTCGCACCAATCCCTGCCAGTCTCACTTTGCTCTCCAGGAACTCGCACTTTGAATGCTCTAAAATATGTCAAACATTTTCAACTTCAAAGCGAGGCATTAAAACATATAATAACAAATGCCAGTTTCAGTGTGCTTGATTCGTATTTTGAATGAGCTTTGATCTAGGATTTTCCCTACATTTCTGTACCTGTAAGATTCAAGCTATTGTATTGTAGTCATGTGTTAAGAGAGGGAGAGCGCACAAAATAAAGCAGCAAAACACATCGCCGACAGATGGATTCGGCAACAACACAGGTGCACATGGATACTGTTGCAAACTCAGTAAAAGCAGTTTGTTAGCACACTAAGAAGCATCTCTTAGGTAATATTTGGCAGGTATGAGTCTGATTCTGGCTTCCACTTGGCACCCAGGTCATCAATCCTCATGGTAATGAAGGCAGGCGAGAACACTTTATATCCAGTGTTTCCACCCACACTCCCTAATTCCACCCCCCCACCCCCATCCCCATATTAAGAAAGCAGGCTGACGACTCATCACCATGACCTCCAGTGCTCATGGCGTGTGTTTGTACATTACAGTTTGTGCGTTAGATGTCTGGGTGGGTGCGCGCGTCCATGTGTGCTCACTTGTTTGTGTGCAGCGTGTCTCATTGTGTTTGCTTGTCTACCTGCTCGGGGTGATAAGGGGCCGGCGTGGAGTGTGTCCTTTGTTCTGCCAGAATTACTCATCCCTTCTGTGTCAACATGGGTAAATAAAACCCTTCTTAATCCAAGGTTTGAGCCCAGATAGTTAAAACCTAAGCTCAGTGTCACCGATGTTGCCGTGTGGGTTTGTTCGTCGTTGTCCTCAAGTCTCAAAGTGGATCGATGCATTCTTTTTCCCTGTGTCCTTCTGAGGTAGCGGCATGTGTTGGTAAATATTTGAGTTCGTTAAAATGTGCAAAGAGCGTCTCAACAAGCCTCTCCTGTGGTCCTCAAGCATGTCAGTATGTGTTTTGAAGTGTTTATCTGTATGCTAACACACTCTTACATATATATACCTTTCACCGTGTGGTTGGATTTCATGTTAATTCAAGTAGCCATAACAAGTGTTTCTTTTCCTGTTGGCCATCTGAGTCACAGGCTGCAACCGGAGTGTGACACACAAGTCTGTGTCTGTTTCGCTCCGTCTTCCTCCCTCCCTCCCTCTCTCCCTTCCCCTCTCTCTGTCTCTCTCTTTCTCTGTATTCTTTTATATCTCTCTCCCCTTTCTGTGTTGGTATCTTGGTTCTTCACCCATTAATTGTTTGCCTTCCTTCCTTTCTGTCTTTTCCTCTTCTGTGTTGTTCCACCCTCCTCCTCCCTCTCTCTTCCCCTTCTCCACCTCGACTGCTTGCATTTGTCGACTCCCTCCCCTCTTGTGCCTCTCTCTCTCTCTCTCTCTCTTTTTTTCTCTCTCTCTCTCGCTCTCTCTCTCTCCCCCTCGCTGGTCTCGCTTACTGTCAAGCCAGCCACAGCAGCAACAGCGGTAGTGCCAGTAGCTCACTCTAGCCAGTTTTCAGTCAAAGCGGAGGCTGCAGTGTGTGTGTGTCTACATGTTTGTGTGTTTCATGTGTTTGTGTGTTTAGAATGTACATGTATGTATTAGCCGGTGTGACTGCTGCTCTCTGAAACCCGTTTAGAGTGCATACATGGAGTTACTCTAACTGAGGACTGGAGGAAGACATGAAGGGAGAACGACCTGGAGCTCATTAAGAGGAAGAAAGAAGACAGTCTCTCTTTTCTTTATTTCAGTCTCTCTCTCTTTCTGTCCGCCTCTCCTCATTTCTCTCCTCTCACTGTCTTGCTGGCTAACTCGCTTGCTGCTACAAGGATTGTGTGCAGCAGAACTGTAAGTGGACTTCCTTGTGTGTGTGTGTGTGTGTGTGTGTTGTTGCATACAGTATGTGTGATCTCAGCCTGTGTGTCAATTTTAACTTACTGTGTCCATATTTTGTGCCCGAGTGCACACATCTGCATGTTAGAATAAATGGCATGTCATGACATCTCTAAAGACTTAATTAGGCCAATTTGTGAAGCCCTATTTGCAGGGAAGGAGCAGTGTATTCATGTAGACACTACTGAACTCCGTGGTATGAATCTGTTCATATTCATAAATCTTTGCCAGATGGGTATTATCCAGCGAGTGCCAAAACTGTCACTGCTGCCATTTGTATAAAATGTCATTTGTTGGCATAGCATGTGAATGAAGGTCCTCTCCTCCAGGTATTCTCTGCAGTCTGTGTGTGTGTGAGCGAGTGACTGAGAGGCAGGTCAGGAGAGAGGGAATGATTGAGAGAGAGAGAGTTAGTGTGTGTCTATGTGTATGTGTGTGTGTGTCACTCTGTCACTCAGGGTGCGGAGAAAATCAATAGATCTACAGCTTGAGTTGGACCGTTTACCTCTGCCAAGTGATGGGCAGACGCTGTGGCCTTCAGAGGTCCACAGGCAGCTGCTCGGGATTGCCTGTAGATGTTTGTCAGCTCTTGGTGCTCCTGCACAAGTGTCTTTCATTTTTCGTCTATGATTGATCTTTTTGTGTGTGTGTGTGTGTG